>OY039084.1:14404721-15004721 GCA_955850985.1 Elophila nymphaeata
ATCACTAAACTATTTCTGATCCATCACTACTTGACTACTTGTAACACTATTTTGGCCCTTCTGTAAAAACAACAATGGATAAGTAAATAGCTTGGTGAGTATCACTTTCATGTAACTTTTATCTAAAAAGTTAGTAAATAGGTCAGCTGAACAGGCATTCTAAGAATTGAACTACCCAAAACTTTGTCTATTGTTTCTTACTTTCAAGTTTTTGTAGGCACAATTAACCAAAATATCTAAAGCTACAGAAATTATGTTTTTTTATCAAACTGCTACAGGTTAGATTACACAAAACTGAAATTTCTACATTAAATTTTACTTTAATAAAATATCTTTTATTTTGGAGAATAGTTAAATTAAAATATCTGCTTATAAACTAATGTATGTTTAATATCTCCATCTGCCTTTTGGCATAGGCCTCCTCCAATTGACTCCACTGCGCTCTGTCATGTGCCACAATTAGGGGTATACCATATCACCATGGGGGTCTGAGAGTTTTGTACATCTCCACTTTACTACATTTGTTTAGGTTTCCTCTCAATATGTTCATCTCCGTTTCTAACCATCAATGCAGGTAACTTTGTTGTTTACTTTTGTTTATTTTCTTTTACATTCATTTAGTACCTTTTACTTTTGTACCCAAACATACTTCGCTCCATCGTCCTTTTGCATTTTACCAGCTTATCCCCGTGTTGTTGTATAAGAGTCCCAAGTCTCGCATCCATAAGTCAAACATGGCAGAATACAGGTGTTAAATGTCTTTCTTTTGATGTGCATCCCCAGCTCTTTGCTCTTTATGATTTCTTTTATTGACCAATAATTCTTGTCCTTGGTAGACATATTCTGCAAATATGCTTATTGTTGACTTGGATATCAACCTCATTTGAGTTGGTTCTTAGCTTGGTTTCTTAATTAAAGCCAAATTTTGACAAGGAAATCAATCATTATTGCATAAAATATTTTGCACTATTTTCACAATTATAAAATTTGTTTCTAGCAATATGCACAAATCTTGGACTTTCATGATGCTTGGATGCTGTCAGACATTCTGCAATGTGTTAAGACGTTTCCTATAATATATGTAGCAGGTGGATCATATAACACGCCGTATTACAAAAAGGCGCGCCGTATTGTAAAACGTCGCCCTTATGTAATGTAACTAACATTCAGTAGGATTACAATTTGGCTAAAAAATAAAAATATATAAATAACATAGTACGTCGTCTTGTATGAACACTTCCCGTTCGTCAAAGTGGTGTACTTGGATGGCCCAAATACAAACGAGTGCATCGTCAATTACGATGCTTTTCTTTTAGAATCAAATGAAAGCTCACAACTGATTATATTTTGCTCTTTCTATAATATAGAAAATAATAGTTTTATATTGTTGTAGTGCAAAAACAAACTAGATAAAATTTTTCTTTGCACTGCTTCTAATTGACTTCATTTATCTTACCTTTAAATAATAAGAAACATACTTTCTAATCATACTTTTTTTTCTAAACTAAGTCATTTATAGTTCTAAGTCTAGTACCTGGCTTTTGCAGTACTGCCGTAGTAGATCATCAAAACAGAAAATTTATTTGTTGAAATTTTAAATAAACTCATATTGATATGACTTATTCATCATCATAACAGCCATTATAATTCGACCTACTGCTGGGACACAAAGCCTCTCCTTGTTATTGAAGGTTTAGGCAGCAGTCCACCACACTTGCCTGATACGGAGTATAAGGTGATCAATACCCCTTTGCTGATTAATTAGACACCTTCTACACACATTGAAGGATATGCGGTGATGCAATTCTACTCTGCTGGCATCACATGGCCAATGACTTTATGACTTGGTGATTCTTGAAGGAGGCCTATGTCAGAAAGTACTTATCAGTAATAAGGGCTTATCTAAACTTACTATTGCAATTCTTAATATTTCAGGATGCCATGAAGAGATCTTGCGTGGGGATCTGGTCCTGCAAACGCTGCAAGAGGACGGTGGCTGGTGGCGCTTGGGTGTTCTCCACAACTGCTGCGTCATCATGCCGATCTGCTGTAAGAAGGTTGCGTGAAGTCAAGTAAATCATCTATCTGACTTTAGTGTAAGGCAATAAATTAAAAATCCAATTTTTAGTTTTATTTTGAAAAAGATGCATATACCCACTAGAAGCAGTTACATACAATTTCAACACGTTGACTGTTCAAGCTTTCAATATATAGGATACTAGCTTTTGCTCGCGACTTGGTCTCTGTGATAAAATTCGAAAAATCTAAACAAACATCATTCTTAATTTTTAACCGAAAGGCCAATTTTTATATGGATTTTACTTTAAAAATGATTGATTTCCATACAAACTGTCATCCCCTAGTTTACCCCCTGGTGGTTGAATTTCGTAAAATCCGACCTTATCCCTTGCCTACGTCATAAAAGAAACCTCTGCAAAATTTCAGCTCTAGGTGCAATGGTATGGGCTGGATGTTGATCAGTCCAGACAGTGAGTCAGGATGCCTATTATATATAGATGATTTGTTAACAGGGAATCAAGAATGGTAATGAAATTTCCGACAATTTGAGTGTGCATTATATAAATAATGCATGGACGTCATAGCTGGCTATTTATAAATTATTTGCTACAAAAAACTGTAAGAAGTTTCTATCAGTCAGGTGTCACCATTTCTATAGTACGAAAGAAGGTAATACAGGGGGCCTAGACAAATGGCCAATCGATTAAGTTGAACGCTTATCGATAAGGATTGTACCTTAGAAGTACTATGTATGACATAATACGGAGAAAAAATTATGTCGACCGTCATGTCAAATGTTAAGAGCTGATGTTGTTACTAGCTGAAACGTTTTGTAATGTTTGCCACTTGTGTAGGCACTCTGGTAAATTCACAGAGCATTATAAGTATAGGGGAAGGTAAATTACAGAATGCCTGACTTGTGAAAAACATTCCTTTTTTCAATGAAGTTTGAAGATTTATATTCACCTACATATAAAAATTATTAAAAAATAACACGGGACATCACCATAAAAATGTTTCTTGCTAAAATGTGCAACCCACAAAAGCCGCGTCACGGCAGAGTGGGAAATGCATTGCATATAATGAACGGACAGTTGTGTTAACTTTAACTGCCACCATTTTGTAAATGTTAGATACCTATCTATGGTGTATATCTATACACCATAGATATAGAAAACTGAGATCGGCAATGTAAAAGAGAGGGAGCATACTAACGCTTAAATAAAGAGCGAGACAGATAGACGAGATCACTGAGCGAGACCATTTCACGTACATCACGCAGGGGCCTGTCAGTCACGTAGAAAAGACAGCAACTATCAGACTACTATTTTTCATGCGCATTACGCACACATCGGTGTATTTTTTGATCTCATCCTAGTCCATTCATTGCCAATCTATAAACGTCAGTAATAATAAATCTATGGTATACACAATAATATAATATAAAAAGTGTTAGATACGTCATAAGCGTGTCGAAAATGCACATCAAAACACAACGTGTTGCCTAGGCCTTAGTCGCTTTTGAAACAGTAGGTACCCGAGTACCTTCCAGTTCCCGCCAACCAATTATATTTGCCGCCAACCGTGTTTATGCAACAAAATGACGTCTTGTGACATGCGAAAATGCACTAATTATGCAAGCAAAATAAAGCAAGCTCATGGATTCACGTATCATAAGTAATTAAGCCGAAATTATATTAGGGTCATTACGCCTGTTATCGTCCACTTAGTGGAGTTATCAACTTTGAAAATAAAATTAAAATATTTCTTTATTATAATTTTATAAAATAACTACTGAAATGAATTCCTATATTAGTCTATTTATAATTATTGCGAACGTGTTAGTGGTGAGAGTCATGTTGTTTTTAATATTTTAAAATAAGTAATAAAATGCCAATATTACCAGTTTCCGACCGCAAAGTTCAGTTTTCGTCCACCAGTTGTCCTATTTTCGACCGCATCAATTGAGTATGGATTTCATGAATAAAAATATGTTTTAAAATGAAATTGTTAATTAAGATAATAACTGTAGTCTAAAAATCAGACTTCGTTACAAAAAGTTGTTAATAGTTATCTAATTAAAAAAAATACAAGCGATCAGAATTAGTTTTCGTATTAATTAGGCATTTCTCTTAATTTAAATTTTGTTTTTATATCTTTACTCACACACTCACATGATATGAATCTCATAATACAGACAAATCAATTAATATTTATAAAACTTATAAAAAGACAACGAATAATATAACAAGACATAGTCTTATTCAACATAAATATCATAATTTTCTACATCACAATCACGACATTTCTATAAAACATATTTTTAAAATAAATTAATAATATGTAATAATTTTTGCGTTTACAAACGCGTAAATATTTTTTTAAACTAGAAAAAATACACTGAAAAAGATTGACCTTCTAAGATCCGAACGAAATATTGCCGTATATAGAGTAGAGGTAGGGCACAACAGACTAGCCGCTAGAATTTGCAGCCCAAGTTCAGGCTGCAAATTGCTAGGTAGTACCTACCTCTCCATTACAAAAGACAACAGCCAAAAAAAATTTTTTGTTGGTATATCTGTTGGTAAGTAAGGTCGCTAGAGCTCCACAGGGAAGGGATAAGGGTTGCCAGCGCGCGAGTGTCAGATCACTGTTGCAAGCATCTAAGGCTACAGTTGTTGATTACCACTAGGCAGGACGTATGCTTGTCTGCCAAACATTTACCATAAAAAATAACACCAATCACTATTCAAATAATGAGGTCATTACTATTATCCATCATAATATTACAAATTTAAAGAAAATTGGCCGTAAAAAACAACCCATTTGTCCGTTTTGCCTTTTTAACCCCTAAAATATGATGTTAAACTTGCATATTTTTTCATTCATCATCATCATATCAGCCGAGAGACTTTAGGACATAGGCCTCCCCCAAGGATCTCCTAACCGGTCGGTCCTGCGCTGACCGCATCCAGCGCCTTCTCGCGACCTTTACTAGATCATCAGTCCACCTTGTGGGGGCCTACCAAAGCTGCGTTTCCCATTACGTGGTTGCCAGTCGAGGACTTTTCCTTCCACCCCAATGGCCGTCAGTCCTCCTCGCAATGTGCCCTGCCCACTGCCACTTAAGGTTCGCAATTCTTTGGGCTATGTCGGTGACCTTGGTTCTCCTGCGGATCTCATCATATCTGATATGATCACGCAGAGAAACTCCGAGCATAGCCCTCTCCATTGCCCTTTGGGTGGCCTTCTTATCAGACCCATTGTAAGACATTGTAAGGCTCATTCATTCAACTGTTTGAATATTATTTGAAAAAATAATATTGTAAAATTTTATTACACTATCATAAAATAATCACTTTAATTTATTCTAAAATAACAAAGTATGTCGAAAACTGGGATTTTTTACTTTATGTCGAATTTTCGACAGCATGCCATTTAAATGTCTTACATTTATACTTTATTAAATCTAATAAGCGGGCTGAAATTGGCCGTCGTAAATATTTTTTCATTCAATTGTTTTAATATTATTTCATTTAATAAAATTGTAACATTTGGTTGCAGGTATCATAAAATAATCACTTTTAGTTTGTTGTAACAGAGTATGTCGAAAACTGGGACGTATTGTAATTTATGCCCGATTTCCGACCATAGGCCATTTCAACGTATTAGGTTTTTTATACTTTATTAAAGCTAATAAGCGGACGAAAATTGGCCATCGCAAATATTTGTACACATAAAGTTCATATTGCTAAATAAAATTTAGTTTACTTACATGCATTTTCGTATATCAGACAGAACCTAATTGACATGGGCGGGCCTGTTATAGACCACCCGGTCGAGATTAGGACTTTCTAATAAAAAGGGCGTACCCTTTCTCGTCCACTTCGTTTTATATATTAATTATTGTAAATTAGAATAATAAACTATTCGTCCACACTATATTTATAGCAAGCTATATGTATAAACAGTAAACAAACCAAGAAATACAATAGAACTATTTTTTATTTACTGCGTAAGTTCCGGCACGTCACTATTTTTTCTGTAATATTTGACACATTTTCATTCTTTCGCCGGGTACCATAAACTACATAGCTTAGTCCTAGTTAATGGCCGCGTTCCAGTGAACTGTGTAGGCATTTACTTACTGTGAAGTTATTCAGGTCGTAATACATAAATATTTTAAGGACCTATGTATAACCGTTTTGCTATTTTTTGGCGTTATATCAAGGAGGGCGGTCAAATGGACGAAAAGGGGAAGCGGTCGGCAAACAGGCACAATGACCCTATTTAATTTGGTTTTGTAAACAAATTTATGGAGCCATGGTGGTAATGTCCCGCAATGACAAACACTAGCTGTCTTTTTTGTTCCTATTGGATTAATCTTAGACAGGTAGATACCTACATAATCTAAGGGATTAATAATATGCCATCCCTCTTAAATTTTTGCCAATCTGTGTTGCTACACCATTTCGGATCATTTTTTTTTCCTGTTTCGTGAGCGTATAACGCAGAGATTATCAAACTTATTTGTTTTACCGCCCCCTATGAAAATGAATTATTTCTCACCGCCCCCAATTTTTTATACACCTAAAACTTAAAAACCACGATTTCATTGCTTTAATTAAGTACACAAACTTCTGCACCTCCCTTCCTCCTGAGGCTGCTTCCGATTCCGAACGCCTTACTAATAAGGGGGCGTTTAGTCAGTAAGAAGGAGTAAGGCACAAACTCGTTTATCTCTTTCGACGCTCAATCGTACTGAGAAATTTAGGACAAGTTTCGATGAACCCGCCAATTGCAACCGGATTGCACCAATAGCGTTATTTAACGAAAACTTGTTACAACTTGATTGCGTACGGCTATCCTATGAAATCTATGTTAAGTATTTTTAGTTTTTATATCATACCGGGCATATATACTAATTATTCGATATTGAGTAGTAGGTAAGTTTTAATATCAGTGAATTTTACGATATAAAGTAAATGAAATTACAAATCAAACTTTGAGAAAGACTGGTATAACGTATCTAATACTATAATATTATTATATAATATGTTAGGTACGGTAAATGTGATTGAAATGTATTAATAATTACCAAAATTGAAGGCAAAAGTAATTAATTATTTACTTTTACCTGTTATTATTAATAATAATGAAACTTTATTGATTTATCCTTTCGAACTCTGTGGCTGAGTGATGGGTAGGTTACGTTTTTTTTACAGTTTTCATCACATTTACCAAATCTAGAGGTAAGTATTAATAATTACTGGTTAATATTTATAATAAGCATAGTAATCACATTTACCGCAACATATACACAAAATGCTAGTTACCTACTCATTCAAAATTTTATCAACTTCAAAGTATGCTCCTTCGGAAACGCTATACTTTATAATAATACGAATTCTCCTGTGTCCGTTAAGTGGCAATTTCTTTAACTCTTTAAACGCCGCAGAACGCTCAAATTATATTTTTTATTTACCGTTTGACCTTTCGGTAAAAATTCCGAGTGCACAACACCGCGAGCTCATCATTCGTCTGAGACCGCGAGAGTCAAAGAAAACAACCAACATGACTTTGACTTTGGCGTGGTTTTTTCGGTTTCGGTTCAGTTGGAAGGCGCCACTCCGAAGCTTGTTGACTAGTTTGCATGTCAAACTCGTAAACCCACGTCTCGTCACTAGTAACAATGCGCTTCATGAATGTTGGGTGAATTGACTCATTCTAGCATGTCCTCAGCGCAGTGGCGTAGCGTGGGTATCGGCCGCCCGGGGCGGAAGATAATTTTGCCGCCCTCTTATTTAGGTATATCAATTTAATGTATACTATGCATTACACACTATAAAGTTCAAAAAGTATAGATGCGTTGCACTCGCTCGAAAATGGCAACGAAAAGTCGGGCAATTGCCGGATTTACATTCAGTTTGAAACTAATGAAAAAAGAATCGGGAACGCTCTCGCATTTCGGCTGGTCGACTGCATTGCAACGCTTTAAGTAGGTAATCGAAATAATGCCTCTCTGTGTTGTTAAAAAGTGTACAAATTAGGTACATTATCACTGTTAGAGACATGAAAAGGTGTCATTTCATTTAACAAATACATTTTTCTTATCACAATAATTTCATATGGAACATTTTTTTTTGGGTTTACAAACGCGTCAATATTTTTAACACTGGAAACCCCTCCGCCTGTCCGAAAAAAGGGCAGACCGATTTATTTCAGTGTATTTTTCCAGTCTCAAAAATATTTACGCGTTTGTAAACGCAAAAAATTATTCCACACTATAAGGTAGTTTCATCTTAACTGGACGTCAAATATTTGCAAAAATATTTCGTACGGATCTTAGAAGTGAAAAAATCATTGAAATTTGTTCAATGATATTTTTCATCAAAAAATGTTTACCATAAAAACATAAGCACCAAGCACTAACAAATTTCGACGGCGAAAGCAGTGTCCTGGTAGCGTACCTAGTGGTTAACGCAGCCGCCCGGATTGCGGAGGATGCTGGGTTCGATTCCCGCCTGGGGCAGGTCGATTTTTTCAGTGTATTTTCTTGTCTTAAAAACAATTTCAATTTCATTTTGTTATTCAATTTGACTGACATTGAAAAAAAGTGCGCGTATGTAAAAAGTGCGTGTATCCTCTGTTATCGGTATCGGTGCGCGCTCTCGCCAATGAGCGCTTAGCAATAATCAATACTTAACTCATGGGGTATATAAATTTATCTCTTTATAATAATGGGTTTGCCTAATCATTAAGTGATCTATGCATAAAACTTTCTTTGGATAGTCAAAGTCATTATCGCTGAATATTAGTTATAAACAATTAAAGCACAAAATATTCCTCGTGAACACAAAATAAACTACGGGGAATCGCCGCAAGACAGAATAGACGGTGTTGCCAGCAGTTGCTACAAAATATCATTCAAAGAAAGGGAATTCGTCAGAGAAAGAAAGAAAGAAAGAAATCTTTATTCGGCTTATAAAATATAAAGAAAAATTCCATACTCTTTTCAATTGGTCCGAATTTGTAGTTGCAATAAAAATATGAAATGGTTTAAAAAAAATTAATTATTGTGAAATTTTGCCGCCCCCTCAAATGTGCCGCCCGGGGCGGGCCGCCCCCCCTGCCCCCCCTACGCTACGCCACTGCCTCAGCGACTCTCATGCGATTGGGTTTTTGGAGAAAACTCAGGTCTTTTTGGACTAGCCGAGCGACATGTTTCATACCCAAGAAAAATTCCATACTCTTTTCAATTGGTCCGAATTTGTAGTTGCAATAAAAATATGAAATGGTTTAAAAAAAATTAATTATTGTGAAATTTTGCCGCCCCCTCAAATGTGCCGCCCGGGGCGGGCCGCCCCCCCTGCCCCCCCTACGCTACGCCACTGCCTCAGCGACTCTCATGCGATTGAGTTTTTGGAGAAAACTCAGGTCTTTTTGGACTAGCCGAGCGACATGTTTCATACCCAACTGATTATTTAAAATGGCACGGAACGACTCGCGAGATACAAAAATATAGATAATATTACCGTGCAAAAAGTTTTGCGGCTATCTCTCTGAAAGTTGAATAAGGATTTTTAGTCACTATTTCCTTCACTTTTGCGATGTTGACTTCAGTTTCAGACGTTGTTGGCCTGCCAGAGAGAGGCAAATCTTCCGATCACATCTTGACCGCTTTCGACGCGCTTTTGTATGTACCACTCATAAGTACGTATTTTGATAAAGTCGATTCATTGTAAGCCTGCTGAGGCCTTTTGTAACATTTTCAGTGACTCCGATCCGAACACGAAATTCCATTAGCGATGCAAAATTTAAGACAAACTCTTTGTTCCATATTTTTGTCCATTATTAAATTTGCAATACACACTAGGTATGATATATCTTACTGAAAACCGCACTGTATTTAATATAAATAACTGATACAACTCAAAGTCCGCGCCAAAATGCGAAACAGTTGTGCCAATCTAACAACAACAAAAAAATAAAATAAAAAATTTGCTACCATAAAAAAATCCATTCCCGATACTTTTTTGACGTGACAACGTCTTATAATTCGATAGAGCCGGCTGCACGCACGAAAAAACATGACGCATGCGGCGTTACCATGTAAGGCCAGCAAAACAAATGAAATTAAATTTTTCTTTTGAAAAATGCTACCATTCCATCAGTATTTTCTTAAGACGTTGTCACGTTCAACTATCGTCAGTAAACCGACTTTACAGACCAACCAATTTTTGACTGAATGTGAAATCCAATAGTGCAATAGGTAGGTAGGTTATTTAGGTACACAAAAAATCTTATTATGTAATTGCATTTGTCATAAAATTGTCTAAAAATAAAAACTATAAGACCTACGTTTACATCAAACATGAAAACATGAGATGACCAGGCCCCGTTGGCGGCACCTGTTCACAGGCATGACGCAAAAATAGGCCATCGCTTCGGTGTATCGTTCAATCGCGTCTGCTGTTTGGCATAAATAGTTCTCAGCACTTGGAAAGATGATACGTGACATAACTAGAAACTACGAATTGCTCGGTTATTAGGGGATTTTTTGCTACCTATATTAAGTTGGCTTCTTCAAAGCGGTGAGCATTGGCTGTAATATCACAAACACGTTGGTATTGGTAACGCCGTAGAAAATGATCTGCAGGGAATTTGTGGAAACAAAAATAAAATTATCACGGAAGATCTTTTGCTGTTGGTACTTACCTACCTATTCATTGTTGACCGTACTTACCTACTAGGAATTTATACAGCAATTACTTAATTAACTTTACTTAATTTTTTTTCAATATTTTTATTCTTATCAGTTCATTTTTAATACCTCCCGTCAAGGTTTAAACCGTGGTTAATATAATAAAATACGTGACGCAACGCTACGCAAATGACACGATTTTATGTATATTACATTGGTATTACAGTAGGCATTACCAAAAGTCCGTGGTTATAAATTAATTTTGCTGGCATTACTACCTGACAAGTATACCTAGCTCGTTCCATTTTAAACCTTCATAGGAAAAAAAATCCTATTTGCATAACAAAATGTTAAATACACCGGCGCATTAAAAATATTTGACGGTTAGATTAGGGAATAACAATTGGACAGTTTTTATCAAGTTACAGATATTTCATAATGCTACTGGCTTATAAACTTGCTGAAGTAAACAATGGCATACGTAAGCACGCTTATACAACAACTCAATCATTTGGCTTTAGACCAAATTATATAATTTATCACCTGTTGGCGACAGTTATTACATAAGTAGGTAATTATGGATAGGCAACTTATTCTGAATAAATAGCACATCTTTATTTTACAATGCAAGGGTCGGTACCTACATTAAGGATCTCAAACTCAAACTTCTTTATTCATTTAGGTACCTACAATTTGTACACTTATGAAAGTCAAATTTGATGCCATCGGTTCAAGAGTCTACCAGGAAGCCTTGTCCTGAGAAGAACCGGTAAGAACCTCAACAAGTTTATCCTCCCTTTACAGTTTTAATAGTATTGAGTTGGAAAGAGTCATAATTCACATTGTCAAGTCTTTGATAATTAATCATAATAAATTACCAGGTGGTAGACCCATATGTAGGGTCTTCTGGGTAGGTACCACCGCCTTTCTTATTTCTGCCGTGAAGCAGATCGGTGTGTTTCGGATTGAAGGGAAAGGTAGCCAGTGTAATTACTGGGCATGGAGGGCATATCATCTTAGTCCCCAGGATGGCAAACGCACTTGCGGTGTTGTGTTTAATTGACACTTGATATTGCAAGTGTCTTTAGGCGGCGGTGACCACTTAACATCAGGTGGGCCGCAAGCCTGTTTACCATCTCGTGACATAAAAAAAAATAATAATATAAAGACTAATAATTAAACTTACACTAAAATATATAGCTGTTAAAAGCTTATGGTTCGGTTGAGATCCAATTATTAGGCGACAGGCTGGCACTTTGTCACTTTCTTGAGGCACTACATTGCACATCAAGTGGCTTTATGGTTAAGCAGATGTTACTTAGGGCTCTGCTTGTTTGTGATTATGTCCATGAATGCATTGATTGATTGAGTTCCATTACTACGATCGGCACTCCAAAATAAATTTAGGGCTGCATGCATGAGCCGTGGCCCGATCGTACAGTTGGGCAGAACGTGATGTACTGGACCATAAAAATAATAGTTAAAAAACACTTTAATGATAAATCTGACTAAAAAGTAAAAATATATTTTTAGAGAATGAAAATGGCGAACGAAAAGTATAATTATTATTTAGAGAAAAGCGTGGGGTGCTCAATTTAATTGTAGGTACCCATCGAATATTTTCAAGAACTAATGTTTTTGAGCGCACCCTACTCGAAACTATTATTTCTTTTCCACTTTTTAGTGCTATTTAATGCCGCCGATCTATGAAAGTACATAAATTATTAGAAAACTCTTCAACTAGAATAAGCCATAACAATGACAACGCCATCTAGTGAGCCTTTTGGTACAATCTGTTTTATGTTATGTGTGTAAATGTTCTCAGACCAATAAAAAACAATGTTGTTTTTAAATTGTACCAAATAAAGATCTATTCTTTAGGTAACTAACATAACAAACGTTAATTTTTTTTTATCTAGTGATTCTTATCAGGATAGTGGGATATCTTTATCGAATTATTGTAGTGTCATTGGTCTTTAGAATAGAATAGAATAGAATAGAAATATATTTATTGTTACAAAACAGGCGACGTGCTTACATAAACAAAAAAAGTGATACAATCTAGAAATTAAACTAAAAATAATTGAAAAAAGAAAATTGTAAAGTGTTTGGGCTATTAAAGTAATCGCACATCGCTGGTCATAACAATGAGGTCCACGCTCAGCTTGTTGCTATGCTGCGGCCAGGCGCAGCATAGCGCTGGTTTTCAGTGTGGACCCCAAGCGACGTACGGACGCAAAGCCACACCACGCCCGTGCAATGCATGCAATGCAACTAACTAATCTACAGCGACAGTCTCTCTCCCGCAAGCGCACGCGGCGCTCGCGTAATGCGCATCGTTGTTATTGTCGTAAACCGAGCGAACAGCAATGACTTCAACATTGACAATCAATTAAGATTCATGTAACTAATCCGTGAACAACTCAATCATCACACCAACATGTGTTTGGGTAAGTAGGTACTTAATTTACATTACGCTCAGACTAACTACGTTATCTTGTATTGCTTTTACAATTACATTCAAATAAAACACAGTCATTATTACTATTCCAGATCAAGAAATAACTACGCACATAATACAAGGTAAAGAACAACGCATTAGCTTCAGCCAAACCCACTCCGCGACCGTTGTCTTTCCTTGCATATGGCACAGACATATTAGGTAAGAATCAAATTAGATAAATTATATATTATTATTTACAATTTCATTTCAAATAAATTAGTAGATAAATTATATAATAATTTTAATACATAGAATAGATTAATTTTATTTTAAATTATCATAAGTGTAGTATTTAATTTATATTGTAGATTGTTGAATAAGTAAAGGAATAATTAACCAGACATTACAATTTAGAATAATGAGAATCCGCCGGGTAAGATTTCTGCCTTTCGAGCAACATTTGTTTTAAGCGCGACTTAAAGTTTTTTATTGTTTTCAGTGCTCTCAATGGAGGAGGCAGGTCATTCCAGCAGCGAGTAGCGGCGTACTTGAAACATCCTCTGAAGGCTGCGGTTCTAAACTTGGGCACATGCAAGGGGGTTAGCGCCGAGCGGATCGAGTAATTGTAATTATGGTGCCTCCAATCAAATTTAGCAAAGAGGTACTCTGGTTTCTCAGTTTTTACGATGCCGAATAATAAACAGGCAAAGTGTAGTTTTCTTCGCGCCGACATTTTGAGAATATTGTGTTTATTTAAGTAAGGTGTAATGTGGCTTCTCCGTGGTATATTATAACAAAAGCGGGCACACGCATTCTGCACGCGCTGTATCAATCGGGCTGTACGGGATAACAAACACGGCCCATACACAACGTCACAATAGTTGAATTTAGATAGGACTAGCGTGTCTACTAGTTTTTGCCTCATAGGAACACTTAGATAATTTCTCATTTTGTACAGAATTTTTAGTCTATAAAAGCAATTTTTAACTACATTATTAATGTGATTTTCAAATCTGAGAACTTGATCGGTTATTAAGCCTAAATTACTCGCTGTTTCAACCCTCTGTATGCATTTTCCGTCAATTTTTACGGCTGGTTTTGCACATACTATATTATTAACTTGTTTTCTACTTCCTATGATCAAAAATTTTGATTTATCTGGATTTAACACCAGCGCGTTATTCTTCGACCACAGTGCTATACGGTCCAAGTCTTCGTTTATTTTTTGAACAGAAGATACAGTGTCATATGGATTAAAGGAGTAATACAGCTGTGTATCGTCTGCGTATATGTGATATTTACAGTTTTGAATACAAATAGCCACGTCAGCACTGTATAATATAAATAATATTGGTCCCAGAAGCGACCCTTGTGGGATTCCTCTTGACACCCTTAGTGGTGTTGAGGAGACAGTGGAACCGTCCTCTCTCCTAATCTCGACCACCTGCGACCGGTCTGTGAGGTAACTATTGAACCATGCAATTGCGTCCTGGGAGAAACCATAATACGACATCTTTGATAGCAGTAGGGGTATATTTATAGCATCAAATGCCCTGGAGTAGTCGAGCAGGGCTAAAATTGAACCTTCACCACGATCCTGAGCCTCTAAGATATTGCCGACAACATCCGCCAATGCAGTAGCCGTCCCACGCCCCTTTCTAAAGCCAGATTGTAAGTCCGGCAAAATCCCATTTGTCTCCAAAAAGTCAGTCAGCTGCATATACACTACTCTCTCCAATATCTTGGAGAGGTAGGGCAGCAAGCTGATCGGACGGAGGTCTTTAAAGCTCTGTGGGTTATTATTTTTTGGCAGCGGCCTCACAATTGCCCTACGCCACAGCTCAGGAAACGAATTAGTAGCTATCGATCGGTTAATTATCTCAGTTATCGGCGCAAGCGATTGGGGGAGGGTAAGAGTTATCATCTCTTTTGAGATGCCATCAACACCCTGCGCGTTACTCGATATGGACTTAATGATTTTCAGAATAGCTTCCTCATCCGTAGGTTTTAATGAGAAGGTGTTTGAGCTATATCGATTGAATTCAAAAAATGTCAACCGCGAAATGTCAACGTCCCGATCTCCTGGAATATTTAAAAACTCTGAATTAATTTTCTCTGCGTCTGCGAGATGGCCCAAGTTTACGTAGTCACTGCTGACTGGGAGCGCAAATTTTTTCAGATTTGTCCATAAAGTTTTAGTGTTTTGAATATTATTGTTAATGTGCATTTCGAAGAACGCTTTTTTTTCATTATACAAGGAAGTTGAGGCTAAATGTTTAAGGTCTAGATAATATTGTTTGTGGGTTGCTGCTTTAGTTCTGTGCCATCGGTGGCGGGCTTCGTTACGAAGTTTGAATATTAACTTCATATTATCTGTTATCCATGGGGTGGGAGCGTGTTTAAAAGACTTGGTTTTATATGGTGCATGTGCATTAAATAAACATAGTATGTACGAATTAAAGGTGCTCACCATATCGTTAATGTCTTGCAAGTTTGATATTGAACTCCACGGAATCACATTTAGATCGTTTTGAAATTGCTTACTTACTATCTCTTTAATTGGTCTGTACGTAACTATTCTGCGTGATATTTCATTCTTTCGGTAAACAATTTCGCAGGTCAGAAATGCATGGTTTCCGAGTTCACTTATGTGATCGACTAGAACACGTCCATATTTAGCATCCGTACAAATAACATCAATAAGAGTGGCACTCTCGCCTACAAAATGCGTGGGCTCAGAAACGAGTTGTACTAAATTTGTGTAATTTAAAAATTCTAATAGTTTTCGCGAAGCACGGCTGTCATTACACATATTTATATTAAAATCGCCTAGTAGTATCACATTGTCATAAGGGGCTAATGCATTAATGCTATCTGTCAGCGCATCGAAGAACTCATCCAGATCTAGCCAGGGTGGACGATAGGCCGTTCCTACCAAAAGTTTTTTTTTGTTATTTTGCAAACTCAACCACATCTGCTCGACTGATGGGTGGTGAGGGTGCGTTCTTACCCGTATATTAATACCAGCTTTAATATAGAAGCCAACCCCACCACCTCGCCCCTCCCGAATGTTCAAGGGTCGTGGGATATGACGGAGTCTGTATCCCGGAACAGACGGAGCTCGACCTTCCTCCCCCCTGCGCAGCCATGTTTCATTTATGGCCATGATGTCCACGGAGTGGTGGTCCATGGCCATTAGGAACTCATCTTGATTCGAAGCTAAGGAACCAGCGTTATGGAGACCAAATTTAATTATTTTGTTATTATTCACTTAAAAAAAAAATGTATAATAATATCTGTATAAGAATAAAATACACGTAGGTACCATATTACGTCGATTAAAATTATTTAAAATATCGTGATCATAATTGTATAAAATGCCATAAATATAAATGATTATTACTATTATATTATTATCAATAACTGACCATAAATATATGATAAAATACCCTGGGTTAATATTTTTGTTTAAAACCTGTCTAAAATCCGACCCGCCTGCGCGACCCGCCTCTGTTTTAATTTTCTTATTGCGATGTGCGATCACAATCACAACACCTGTACGCCAAACAAACAAGAACCAAATAGAAAAGCTCACAGTAATACAGAAATATAAAAAATTAAAAAATAAGTTATTTGAAATTGCGTGAGTCATAAAGCTAATCACCACAATAATTGAATTAGTAATTGAGCGTAAAATAAGACGTACAATAATCAAAATTACCTCAACTGCAACAGTTAACAGTATAAAATCCATGAAAAAAATAATCATTACAATTATCGAATATGAATATAAATATGAAATAAAATATAGATTAAAAAATGAATCAACTATCACAAATCCAACAGTTGACAATTCAAAATACACTAAGAAATTAATTATTGCAATTATTGAATTTGAATTGGAATATGAAATAAAATGCAAATCAAAAAATAAATCAACTATCACAAAACTAACAATTAACAATACAAAATACACAAAAAAATTAATTATTGCAATTATTGAATATGAATTGAAATACGTTATAAAAATAAAATACAAGCCAAAAAATAAATTAACCCGATTTAATTGATAAGTCTATAAAGTTTAAATGAAATCTGACCGTTTCAAGTGGGTCAAAATTGAGTACAAAGGAGTCTGTTACAAACATGATCAAAATCTCTACTATCCCCTATGTACCTACATATATCTTTTAAAATTATAGGTAAGTCGATTACCAACACGCGCATGGCCAGCGTGGTTGACTAAGGCCTAATCGACCCTAATGTGAGGTGGGCTCGAGCGCCACGGTGGTGGGGACATTATATGAGCTGTTGATGATGAAGTAAATTACCTATACCGTGCAATAGTAGGCGACAGGCTGGCAACCTGTCACTATTTTGGGGGGGTACTGTATTGCCCATACTGCCAGATGTGGCTTTGTGTGTAACCAACCAAATGTTACCTGAAGCTCTGCTCGACCCCTTTTAGGATTAAGAGCGTGATTATAATATAATAATATATTTCTACGCTCACACCAATTATTTGGGCTAGCCAAATTGAGTATCTTTAAGAACTTGTATTATGGATACTAGATAACGGACGAATGTACTTAATAATCTAGATATTTCATAAATAAACTTAAATAAATATATAAACAACCTGGACTCATGAACAAATGTTCGTGTTCATCACACTAACATTTGCCATTACCAGGACTCGAACCCGGACCGCCCGATGTGTAGGCAGCGTTACTGACCACTCCTCCATAGCGGCGTCTAAATGATCATATGTACCTATGTAATATCAATAGCTTTGTTCGAGAAATTCATCTGCATTGTGAAGAGCATTGTGCCAGCACACGTGTTCCCTCCTTCCTACAATCCTGGGTCATTCAAAAGAGGCGTGGAGAAGCACCTTGCAGGTCGGGTAAGGCGAGGGTGGTTAGCGCAGCGGTTCATCTCTCGCGCCAACTATCTTCGCATTTGGACTCCACTTCTGCTTACCATCAGGTGGAATGGAGTCATTTGATAGACCTTTTTATAAAAAAAAAAGAGCTAAGTAGGTAGGTAAATAAATGCGATTATTTTTTTAATTAGCGTTAATAGTTAGCTAAACAATTAGACTAATTAGTTCAACTCATAAAATGATTTACAAGGTAGGTGTTGAATTACTGTGATTAAAAACAACACTAGTTCAACATCAAATTATTCGGTGTAATTATGTGTACAGACAGAATCCGTAGTAGATTAATTGTTGTAGCACACTTAAGTATCAGCTCGGAAAGTGAACTCCTCTTTTTTACTATGAACGCTACGGAAAAGTGACTACGAGATGGCTACGGACCGCATCACCTATTTTTCATAGTAAAATAATAGTTTATTAAAAAGTTTTTATGTTATATCGGACTAACGAAAAAATAACTTTTCAGCTTAGATTAAGAACATACAGATACCGAATCCGGGCACTCAATTTGGCTCCGCCAATATTAGGCCTTAACTGGCACAATACGGAAAGTCTATGCGTAGTCCTCGAGGTCAACGCACTCCGTACGCATCTCCAACAAATTATTAAAAAATGACGATTTGTGCTATTAAATGGTGTAATAATCGAACTGAAAAAAATAAAAAGAGTGAGAACATTACTTTTCACACGTAAGTTTTTAATATTTTATTGTATTTTCACTTTTTAAGCAATAAAAACCAAATATTTTATTTTGTATTTTTTAAATACTGAGTGCTGCCAGTTACAGAAATTATTTTACCTATTTTGGTTGTTTAGAATTTAGTCGAATGCAATAATTTAATCATATTAATTGTTCTATAAAAAATACTAAGGACATAAAAAAAATATTTTCTGATGATTAGATTGTTTTGACTTAACGTATGGACATTTTTAACCGCCTTAAGAAAAGGAGGAGGTTTTTAAGTCGCCTTAACCTTCTTTTTTATGTATGTTTCTACGCCTAGACCGGTTTGGAATAGTAGATTGTATGATAAGGGAGCTATTTTGCTCCCTTATCATACAATCTACTTTTACGGCGAGGGCGCTACTTTGATTCAAGAGCGAAGCAAAGGAATTCAAAGTAAATAATAACACAAGTTCTTATTGATACTTAATTTGGGCTAGATAATTGGTGTGAGCATGAAGGTATAGGTAAAACTGGAGGCCACACTCGGTACTAAAAAAATGAAGCTTAGTAGGTATGAACTCAAATAACCTTTCGTAGGGGTCCTGGGTTACCACACTAGGGAGTTTCTCCCGAGTTCATGTTGTAATAAAAAGTGATGAGATAGGTACTTCATTTTTAAATTAATGTACAACCGTGCAATCAATTGTGACTCAACTTACATTTTCCACTTGACATTAGTTAAATGCGTAATCCCACGTGAACCATAAAATTAAGAATAAGATACAATAAAAAACATTAGAAACAATAAAATAAAACATACCACACCAGAATTTACCGTGGGGTTTACCTACTATGTCATTATTTTTTTTATTGCTGTGTGTGAAAGATTTTGTTTGAGTTTTTTGTTTACATCAAAATAGGGGTCGATATCGAATATAGTCGAATCAACTCTTTGATAGGCCCTACAGACTCACGCGAGAAGTGTCGGCGAGACATTTATGTATTAATATTATTCAAATTTTTCAAATCCATTTAATTATTAATATTTTTTATCAATTAATGAAAATTGTATAGGATGTGACATAATATATTGCTCTCGCTCATGTGGTGCGTCGGTGTGTTTAAATAAAACGAAGTCCCTTTACACCAATATTATTTTAGCCTACATGTTCTATTTCTGAGAAAATAAGTTGATCTAAATAAAAAAAATAAGTAGGAAAAATATTTTTTTATTGTCAATAACATAAATTCAAAAAAACATTTGAGATAGTACATTAATTGATATAAATAAATTAAAAGGAAAGGAATGAAAGGAGTCAAAGCGACGCTATAATGGTCATCAAACTATATAAAAATCCTTTCCAAAGATATATCGCATGTTGTTATTAGTTCCTAGGCAAAAATGCCTGTCCGCTCCCGGTGAACGCCTCTACCTCGAGTCCCACATATCCCCTCCGGTTGGCACCACCCCGCAGGAAAATAATGAAATGAAATGAAATTAAAGAAAAGCTCTTTATTTAAATGGACTTTGCTAAGTACTTTTAAATCGTCAAAACCCTACCACCATTTCGGGACGAAAAAAATATTATTAAGCTGAGATGGAGAAGAAATGGCGAAAGAAACTCCACAGCTTACAATTTAGTAATGATTTCAAAACATCATTACAGGTCAATAGATAATAATAATAAAATAAAATTACGGTTTTACATGCGTAATTTTTGAACAGTTATTACACCCACGCATTTGGTTCATTTATAATAATAATTTATGTTGTAAAAGCTTTTCTATATAATTCAATTAATCACATTAATGAACTAATTCATTAGTCTTGATACCCACCACTATTTTGTGTTATTGTTAGATAGATTTCGCTCAATTTAGGTGCTAAGCATACATTTATGATCCTTTGGTTAATAAATATAGAATACAATGTGTGGCATACCAAAAAAAAATCCAATACCTAATACATTAGTTAGTTACACAATAGCATAACACAAACAAAATTATCCTATTAATGGCATGTGTCATACAATTATCCATCTAAGAATAAATAACTACATTGTCTAACATTTACATCAAATAGAAATAAAAAGTTCAAGAAAACATGAGATGACCAGGTCTCATTGGCGGCACCTGTTCACAGGCATGACGCAAGAATCAGCCATCGCTTCGCTTAACCATATTTTAGGGAACGTAAAGACCCGACGCAAGAATAAGTAAATACATTGGACCTCCCCGACAAAAAAAAAGGCAAAAATGCCTGTCCTCCAGGTCCTTTGCTGAATAATTATTACAGATAACTTTAAATTCTAAATTCAGTTGATCAAGCTACCAATATATTTTTAAGTTTGTAACCACGAAGAGATATTTGCCTACTGTTGTGCAAATAGGCATCTCTAAATTACGGCAACACTGAATGTCTACCTTCCGGAATTGTTCTAGTCCGGGAGATAGCGTTGAATTTTTCTATGAATTCTATTCGCAATAAATTTTATTTGGTGTTTCTCCTGAGTTCTTGTTGTAAAAACGCGTGCTGAGAGACTCCATTTTTTACCGACTTCCAAAAAGGAGGAGGCTGTATTCGTCTATTTGTATTTTTTTTTATTTATTACATCGATATCTCCGTCATTTTTGGACCGATTTTCAATTTTTTTTTCGATAGTGTTTACTCCTGAGGTGGTCTCACTGTCACCAAGTCAAGGTCAGATGATGGGAAGTCAGGGAAATCGAGGGCAACCCTCAAATTTTATAAGAATATTTAACGTTTTTCATATTTTTTCTTAAGCTATACTAGCATTTGCGTCTGGTAGTCATCATCATCATCTCATATTAATGAGGTAATGATGGAAGGTAAATGTATGTTCACCAATATCTCTGTCATTGGTGGACCGATTTTCAAAATTCTTTTTTATTCGATAGTGTATACTCCTGAGGTGGTCCCATTGTCACAAGATAGGATCTGATGATTGGAAGCTAGGTTCTAATGATAAATCATCATTTCATCTAATGTTGATGAGATGATGATGGATGGTAAAACTCCTTAACTGTTAGGAGTTGTTAGATGATTATTTAAATATTAAAGGTGCCTAACGAGCGATAGTTGTATTCTTTCAGGTTATTCGCGTGAGCTGATGATGGAAGGCAAAACTCCTTAACGGTTAGGAGTTGGATGATAATTCTTTAAATATCAAAGGTACCTAAATAGCGATAGTTGTATTCTTTTAGGTTATTCAGGTGAGCAGAAGATGGAAGTAAAACCTTCTTAACGATTAAGAGTTGGATGATTATTCTTTAAATATTATAGATAAGTGATTATTTAAGTGTTAAAAGTACCTGAAAACTGATAGCTGTATTCTTTCACGTTATTCAGGTGAGCTGATGGTGGAAGGCAAAGCACCGTAACAGTTAGGAGTTGGATGTTAATTCTTTAAAGGTTACACGTATAGACCGATATTTGTATTTTTAAGGTTATTTTGGTAAGCTGATGATGGAAGGGAAATCTCCTTAACTGCTGGGACTTGAATGATAATTAAAAGGTACTCCTATAGGCCGATACATACATCCGATTACGCTTGTAATCCTGTGACAGGATTACAAGCGTAAGCAGAGCCTTAGGTAACATTTTGTCATACATAAACCACCTCTGGCAGTATGGACCATGCAGTGCCTCCAAATTGTGACAGGTTGCCAGCCTGTCACCTACCTAAAAGGGGCATCAAACGCAAATATAAAAATCCACAGAATGGCAACGCACTTCTAATATTAAGTGATTTACCCTTAATATTGCAAGGAATTGCGACGGAACCACTTAACACGGGTGGGCCGCAAGTTTGTTTGCCATATCGTAATATATATAAAAAACGACAGCAATTATTTACACTAAAAATAGAAAAATTAATAACTTAAAAAAAAAGTCAAACTGACTTCAAAATGTATAAAAATAATATATTTTTAAAATGTGTGCTAGGTACTTGCTGTACTGTTTGAAGTCGGTGCCAAGCTAACTAGGTATTCTATAGATCCACTTGCCACATCACATTCATTGATCACACCATTGATTGCGACCGAACACGCTAGCTTGGCTGATGAGGGGCTCGTTGTACTGAACGGTTGGCATGGCTTGGCACCGACTTCAAATAGTACAGCAGGCATCAAGCATACATTTTAATGCGGCTGAAAGTATCAGACAAGGCATCAAGGCATGTCAATGTGCTAAAGCAGCGTTTTCCAAACTGGGAGGCGCGGACTAGTAGTTAAATATTTTTAGGCGAGGCGCGCGAGGGAGGCGTAGTAACATCAAGTTTGGAACCCACTAAAGAATGAGCTGGTGAACAGAATTTATTCGATGAGAGTGGCGAGAGCGAGACCTTGTGATACCTCTTGTTCCTTGGAATGAGCGTAGAGATGATTCTTTATACAATATATACGGAACAGGGAAAGTCAAGGAAATTGTACAATCCCTTAGGCTGACTCGCATTACCAAAACACGTGGGTAATAAGAGTCAATTTCAAATTGTCAACACTTTTGTTTATTAATTATTATTATTAAGAAACTGCATATGACAGACAGCAACTTCTTTCGTTTTTTGATTGTTAATTAGTTTATTACGATTATTATAAAATGCCATAATAAGGGAGTGAATACTTCACTCCTTTATTGATCATAATAAACACTTTTCCTTAAATGACTTCCATTCCCCCGATATCCCCTAATTTTTAGGAAAGGTACGTTTAAGTATTGAGACTTTTACAGCTTGAAATCCCTTGATGCTAGAGTACATATTAATATAATTTAAAGCCAACACTAAAATAAAAAATATACTGTGGTGTTATTTATATGATATCAATGTATACTTATACAATTTTAGGTAAAAGACAATTTAAATGTTAAAGAAACAACAAATCGTCATCCGCTGATTGTATGTGGGTGTAAAGATCGTCAGTTTATTTTTCAAAGGGACTATACAACGCTCGAATTCGTTGAGCGCGCGACATGTTTATCAGGCTGACTGACGGTGTTACCTCCGTTAAATGTACAGCTGACACTTTTCTTTAGTATTTTAAAAGTATAAAAATTGAGATAATATATATTTTACAAGGTTTAAAATAAATTTATTTGTGAAATTTTAAATGAGGTTTATGCATCTGACTGACATTGAACCCCCCATCGTACAGCTGGCGATTATTTTATTTAAAAATGTGATTAATACAATCATTTAATACAGTTTTTCTTGGTATGATAATCATCGGAACAGAGTTTTTTTCCAATGATTTTATCATACTGTCTCCTTTAGCTCCACCACTAGTGCGACAGCTGACGCTCACTTTACTGATATCCAAACATCAAACAACTGTTTGAAATAAAATTCATTTGGTATAAAATTCCTAGAAAAAGTGATACGCTATCTCCCGGACTATAAGGAAAACTAACTAGGGTAACCATAATATAACGCGTTTGTCGTAAATATCTTTAATATTTATTTTCTAAATCAGAGTGTTATTGTGATTTCTGAATATTATGACACTTCAGTGATATTTGTAGATTATACTTAAACTAAATAGACAAACAGAAAATGTTGACGATGTGAATAAAGCCCTTTGCAAAGTAATGTGTTGGCTTACTAACAATAACTTCAACATGTGAATTATGACTCTTTCCAAATCAAAACTGTAAAGGGAGAGAGTAAAACTTGTTGAGTTTCTTGTCGGTTCTTCTCAGAACAAGGCCTCAAAATTATTGGCAACGCGTATTTAACGATACTGAATATTTCAAAGTCAAAATTTCTTTGTTCATTTAGGTACATTTTGTACACTTATGAAAGTAAATTTTGATGCCGATGACATGAAATATTCAGTATAGTTAGATACGCGTTGCCAATAGTTTTTATTCCTAAGGAAAAGCGAAAGATTTGTAACCAGTGTCGAAATGGGTTTAGGAATTCATCGTATCAAATATTTTGTCGATTATTTGTAAAAATTCAATCGTAGATCCATTATCAAAAATATCTGAGTTTACTTTGTCCAGAAAAAAATATTTGTTTAAAAAATTATTACTTTGTCCCGAAACGATCGATAGTAGGGCTTTTCACTATTCACGAAAAGCACTTACTAAAGTTCATTTTAATTTTCATTTGCATTTCAGCTTTTTCATTTCACTTCATTTCATTATGCTTAGCGTTTGTGGACTGTGAGAAAGCCTTCGATTCTGTCAAGACCTCGGGGCCGGACGATCACTCTTGTTCAGAGGTGCCAAATAGACTATCAACAGATCCAAGTGTTTCAAGTTCCATGTTGCATTCGTGGAATCTTATCATATACGGCTAGGCAGAGAGAGAGAGAGAGAAGTCAGAACAGTGAAGGCGAGTGTTAACTAGTTGTCAAAGGGCCCTTTAATACCTTACTTGGATTAGAACTTGTGACTCGCACACAAGTCCCAGACGCTGCACTTGACTTCGCTCTCTGCAACACAACCGGCATCAGCACGGTGGCTGCATGTAATGTTAAGAACTTTCGTCGCTGGTTTGATTAAATTAATTATATAAGACCCACCTTAATTATCTTGTTTTCTTTTTATCGATGTAATGTCAACCACCTGGAGTTGAAAAAGAAAGCTGCCATAACCATGTTTCTAATAGTATGGTATGCGAGATCAGTAAAGTAGAATTGTGATAACATTGTGGATAGTTGTAAATAAATACCTATTTAAATATCAATCATTTATTTCTTTTCACAAATATAATTATTTTTATATCTAGATAGACTAGAACAAACTTGCTCAGATATTGATAGGTTCTTATTTAGCCTATTTTTTATTTATTGAGAGTACTCAAATCGAAAATTAATCTCAACAAGACTAGCTATCTCGTTCAAAATCCCAGAAGATACATTTTCAAGGTGGAGAGAGATTTTGTCCACGTGGAATTAGTCTATTAATAGTTGAACACCATCTAAGACGACGGAAAGTGCAAATTTGTGTATATCTTTACCGTTGTTTGTTTATAGCAAAAAAATGGAAAGAAACACCCCCATTATTAGAAGTAATCAATAAATATAATTGTTATCTGTATTTATTAATCTTATGAATAATCTTTAGTTTAATATGTATATTTACTACAAATTAAAGTCCTTTGTGATTGTGATAAAACTTAATGTCACTTACAGTCGGTAAGTGATTATTTTTAAAATTCTTAATGTTCTCTTAGATTTGCGCGAGCACTACACATTATAAATAAAACAACTTTTACTGATTTAACTCGCGTGTAATTAGATTTTACATGTTATTATATATATATTATTTCGTCGAAATGGTGGTAGGGCTTTTGACGATTTAAAAGTACTTAGCAAAGTCCATTTAAATAAAGAGCTTTTTCATTTCATTTCATTTCATTTATTATTACCCGACGGTAGATTTAACTATTTCATAAAATATGACAACCTACATCTTTAGTCATCCCGTGACCACGAACGCTGAAAAGTGTTACGAAACGTCGGGCAATAATAATAACATGTGAAATCTAATTACACACGAGTTAAATCCGTAAAAGTTGTTTTATTCAAAATTCTTCTTTAGTAAAGCTATTTTACCGGAAATCCCGTTATTTTACTCTTTGGTACATACGTGCATCCCTGGCATATAAAAAAGCAAGTAGCAAGTAATTAAAAAAACATATTTTTATTTTGTCCTTCACTTTGTAGTTGCGTGGACACCTAATTAGAAAGAGAGGCCCTGCCCTAAGCGAAAGAGATGGCATTAGTCAAGGTCAGCTTCGTTTAGGTATTTAGGAGTGTGGCCTCCAGTTTTACCTATACCTTCATGGGTGTGAGCGTAGCAATATTTATCCCTACTAATATTATAAATGCGAAAGTAACTCTGTCTGTCTGTCTGTTAAGCTTTCACGTCTAAAGCACTGAACCGATTTTGATGAAATTTGGTACAAATATAGATCTTGGAGAGGGACATAGGCTACTTTTTATCGCGAATAAAAGGTTGAATGGGTTGAAATAGGGGATGAAAGTTTGTATGGAAGTTCGACATGGCGGACGCGACTTTTTGATATAATATCAATATGGGTATCATTTTCGTGGTTTTCGGGGGTCCTGATTACGAATACAACATCTTTTTTGAAATCCAAGATGGTGGACGTGACTTTTTGACAAAATGTCAATAAGGGTATCAATTTCATGGTTTTCGGGGGTCCCGATTACGAATACAACATCCTTTTTGAAATCCAAGATGGCGGACGTGACTTTTTGATATAATATCAATATGGGTATCATTTTCGTGGTTTTCTGAGGTCCCGATTCCGAATTCAACATTCATTTTGAGATCCAAGATGGCGGATACAACTTTTTGATAAAATATCAATATGGGTATCTTTTTGTGGTATTCGGGGGTCCTGATTACGAATACGACATCTTTTTTGATATCCAAGATGGCGGACGTGACTTTTTGATATAATATCAATATGGGTATCATTTTCGTGGTTTTTGGAGGTCCCGATTCCGAATTCAACATTCATTTTGAGATCCAAGATGGCAGATACAACTTTTTGATAAAATATCAATATGGGTATCATTTTTGTGGTATTCGGGGGTCCTGATTACCAATACGACATCTTTTTTGATATCCAAGATGGCGGACGTGACTTTTTGATATAATATCAATATGGGTATCATTTTCGTGGTTTTCGGAGGTCCCGATTCCGAATTCAACATTCATTTTGAGATCCAAGATGGCGGACACAACTTTTTAATAAAATATTAATATGGGTATCATTTTCGTGGTTTTCGGCGGCCCAGATTCCAAATACAACATCTATTTTGAGATCCAAGATGGCGGACACAACTTTTTAATATAATATCAATATGGGTATCATTTTCGTGGTTTTCGGGGGTCCCGATTCCGAATGTGACATCTATTTCGAGATCCAAGATGGTGTTTGCGGCTTTTTAATATAAAATCGACATAGGTATCATTTTCGACGTGTTCGTCCACGAAAACCACGAAAATGATACCCATATTGATATTTTATCAAAAAGTTGTATCCGCCATCTTGGATCTCAAAATGAATGTTGAATTCGGAATCGGGACCTCCGAAAACCACGAAAATGATACCCATATTGA
The DNA here is from genome assembly GCA_955850985.1 of Elophila nymphaeata. Classification (NCBI taxonomy): domain Eukaryota; kingdom Metazoa; phylum Arthropoda; class Insecta; order Lepidoptera; family Crambidae; genus Elophila; species Elophila nymphaeata. The sequence continues at coordinate 14,432,621 of OY039084.1, forward strand.
TATTATATCAAAAAGTCACGTCCGCCATCTTGGATTTCAAAAAGGATGTTGTATTCGTAATCGGGACCCCCGAAAACCATGAAATTGATACCCTTATTGATATTTTGTCAAAAAGTCACGTCCGCCATCTTGGATTTCAAAAAAGATGTCGTATTCGTAATCAGGACCCCCGAAAACCACGAAAATGATACCCATAATGATATTATATTAAAAAGTCACGTCCGCCATCTTGGATCTCAAAATGTTTGTTGTATTTGGAATTTGGGCCGCCGAAAACCACGAAAATGATACCCATATTGATATTTTATTAAAAAGTTGTGTCCGCCATCTTGGATCTCAAAATGGATGTTGGATTCAGAATTGGGACCCCCGAAAACCACGAAAATGATACCCATATTGATATTATATTAAAAAGTCACGTCCGCCATCTTGGATCTCAAAATGTTTGTTTTATTTGGAATCGGGACCTCCGAAAACCACGAAAATGATACCCATATATCAAAAAGTCACGTCCGCCATCTTGGATTGTATTCGTAATCGGGACCCCCGAAAACCATGAAATTGATACCCATATTGATATTTTGTCAAAAAGTCACGTCCGCCATCTTGGATTTCAAAAAAGATGTTGTATTCGTAATCAGGACCCCCGAAAACCACGAAAATGATACCCATATTGATATTATATTAAAAAGTTGTGTCCGCCATCTTGGATCTCAAAATGGATGTTGAATTCGGAATCGGGACCCCCGAAAACCACGAAAATGATACCCATATTGATATTATATTAAAAAGTCACGTCCGCCATCTTGGATCTCAAAATGTTTGTTTTATTTGGAATCGGGACCTCCGAAAACCACGAAAATGATACCCATATATCAAAAAGTCACGTCCGCCATCTTGGATTGTATTCGTAATCGGGACCCCCGAAAACCATGAAATTGATACCCATATTGATATTTTGTCAAAAAGTCACGTCCGCCATCTTGGATTTCAAAAAAGATGTTGTATTCGTAATCAGGACCCCCGAAAACCACGAAAATGATACCCATATTGATATTATATTAAAAAGTTGTGTCCGCCATCTTGGATCTCAAAATGGATGTTGAATTCGGAATCGGGACCCCCGAAAACCACGAAAATGATACCCATATTGATATTATATTAAAAAGTCACGTCCGCCATCTTGGATCTCAATATATATATATTTTTAATCGGGACCCCCGAAAACCACCAAAATGGTACCCTGATATTCTGTTTAAAACTATCCGTCAAAAACTTTGGTGTGGCTTTTCCGTTTCATCGAATTTACAAATTACGATGTACCTATCGTATAAAAAGAAGTTTCACTTCAAAATCAGAAGTAGTATTCATGTTTTATTTAAATTACCTGGTTTTGGGGTGACGAGATTTTAGTGACCACACCAATTTTTAGTAGTGTGCGTGTATCTGTGTGTAAGCGTTAGCACACATAACAAATTTTTTGCGTCAGTTTTGAAGCGGCATATTGTATGGAACTATCCTTCTAGTATGTTCTTATTCTAAGCTTTTCAGTAAAGAAACTAAATGATGAGAGATTAGTATAATTATTATTTAGAGAAAAGGTTTTGGTGCTCCTCAATAACATTAGTTATTGAAAATATTCGATCGGTACGCTTTTCTCGAAATAATAATTAAACTTTTCGTTCATCATTTAGTTTCTATACTAAAAGTTATTTTTCACTTTTTAAAACTATTATTTTAATTTCCACTGTTTAGTGCGAATCACAGAGCATATATTTATTATTACGTTTGTGCGAATTATAACCGCCATCTAATTAACCGCCGATGAAAGCATAGATTGAGAATAGAGTAAGTATAGAAAAGTCATCAGCGTCAACAACGCCATCTAGTGACGTATAACTGAACTAACATTCCAAACGTTTAATTTATTAATCCTGGCGATTCTAATCAGGATAATGGGATAGTCTTATCGAATTATTGTAATGTCATCGGTCTATGATAAGTTTAAAAATGAAATCTGACCGTTTAACGTGGGTCAAAATTGCGTACAAAGGAGTCTGTTACATACAAGCTAACATACAGATGAAGCTTATATTAGCGTGTTAAAAAGAGACGATACGGTCCAAGCTGATAAGTGTGCTACCACCCTAATACTTTAGTATGTATGCGTGTCACATCAACGGCAGCGCTTGAGCAGTAATAAATCTACCTTACCTACTTCTGATGCTGACCGTACCTACAAAAGAAAATAAGGGGTAAGGTAGGTAAGTATATTCTGAGAAGAGTATAGGTACATACCTACGCCTAGGATTGCTTACTATTTGCGTCATTCACGAATATTTATAACATTTTAGGTTCGCACGAACATGAGGTAATAAAATGTCCCGAAATGTGTGTAAGCGCCTAAATATACGGGGCCGGCAATCGTCTTTACACAACATAAAAAATCGGTTCATTCGTCAACCGTTTAGGGGTTCAGTGACAAACACACAAACAAGAATTTTGCATGTAAAGATTAAAGTACCTACCTAACTACTTATATTCATGATCGGTGTAATAATATTCTGCCGATTACGATGGCCTGCACGCAATCTGAACAACAGGATCTGCATTCCATCAAGACGTGAGCGGCTGTTTCTTCTGGCTCCATGTATCCTCTGCATAGGGGGCTGTCTGTTAAGGAGCACCCTCAGAATACAGAACAAATCTGTATTCTGAGGGAGCACCGCACAACGCACGCGCCGTGTCCGATATGCGTTGCTCTGCAGAGACGCGGTGCGGCGCGGTTTATCGGCAATGCTTGCTGACACTTCGTGTTGATGTTAGTACCTACTACCGACGCGGCGCGGTGTAGGTGCCAACCGCCCCGCGCCGCGTCCAATGGCATACCCACAGCCCCCGTAGCACGGGACGTGGACAAAATCTCTCTCCACCACTTGACACTATTTCTTCTCAGAATTTAGTGAGAGTTAGAGCGAGAGGAAAATATTTTGTTTTCCCCGAGGAGAATTTGTCCACGTCCCGTGCTAGGGGGGCAGGTATATCAATCTAAGGAGATCGGTCGAATCGCCGAGTGTCGCGATCAGCGGCCGTACTACATAACATGGTTCTAGTTGAGCATGTTGTAATATTCACTATTCATTGCGCGCGCCTTAAGGACTGTGAAGCAATGAAAGTTAAGCACAGCTGCAAAGAGGAGTATCCGCACATGCGGTAAAAAATTGGCGCGAAAAAATCTGTGGTTTGATGCAAATTGAACGCGATACGGTGCGGGATTATTTCCGCGCGAATATTCTGCCCGGATAACGAAAGTTCGCGGGTTCGCGTCCCGTCTCAGCAGGCTGCACTTGTCACTATAGGATTATTTTTCTTCTTTTTAGTTTTTCTTCAATTTGGTACACCTTATAATTTTCAATCATTCAGGTTCTATCATAGATATAGGAAACTGTAGATGGGTAATGTGAAAGAGAAAGAGCATAGTAACACGTTTATTAGAACGAGTTAGAAGAGACCATTTCATGTACATGCAGGCGGCCTATGTCGGCCTGTCAGTTACGTAGAAAAGACAGCAACTGCAGTACTACAGCAGGTGCATTTTATTGGTCTCGCCCTAGTCGATTTGGACTTTATGCAGCGCACCAGCCAGCTACAATGCTTTGACGTCATTCAAGGAGTATACTCATCTCATTATCCTTACAGACCTAGAGTTGTAAGAAGGAGCCAAGGAGGGAACACATGGGGAGTGTTTGTTTCTACGTCTTAAAAAGACAAATTATTTATATTTAATCGTTTTTCTAATAAATCTTTAATAATGTACTCTACACTAATATTACAGAGGTAAAGTTTGTGAGTCTGAATTTCTTGATGTCTAACTACTAACCGATTTAAAAAATTCTTTCAGCATATTTATTTACAATAGACTTTCAGGGTGGAGATAATATACTTGTTATCCTGGTATTGGTAATGGTAATGCAATGGTTGTTGGGGTTGCTAAAGTCGAATTTTTAATTAGACGAAGTAAACTGACAGCAGCTAATGTCACTTTGTGAAATAATGTTGCCATCTTCTATGTAATAGTGATGGGTTCAGTTTTCGTTCACTCTCAGGAATGAATGATGATATGAATGAGTACATCGTGGTGGAGTAGTCAGTATAGCTGGCTTCACATCAAGCGGTCCGGGTTTGAATCCTGGTAGCGGCAAATGTTTGTGTGACGAACACGAATGTTTGTTTACGAGTCATGGTTCTTTATATATTTATTTAAGTTTATTTATAAAAATATCTAAAATTATTATGTATATTAAAAAAAATGTCCGTTATCTAGTATCCGTAACACAAGTTCTTAATGATACTTACTTCGGGCTAGATAATTGGTGTGAGCGTGGAAATATATTATATTACTTTCTCATTCATCTCGTGCAAGAGTGACAGTGACAAACAATTTGTAAATCTCTAATAAATTCACATTGTTAATCTTATCTTACTATACGAAAAAAAGAAACTATTTCTATTTTACTGTATTATAAAAGTAGGTCGATATCTGCTGGTATTTAATTATAATAACTTTTTTTGCTACCTTCTTAAAAATAAGACAAATTCGGACGTGTCGGTCGCCATTTTGTCTGTGTCATGCGTCTTCTAACCTCTGGTCTGACTGCTCGAATATTTTCTCTACGCATGCGGTGTTTACTTGTTGTTTTTGTTAAGTTTTTTTGGCTATAAATGCACCAGCGTATAAACACGTCGCAAGCGCTTACCGCACGCTTCCTTTGATCTGTGTTAAGAAACCGACACTAGTCCAGATCGGCGCAAGCCGAGCCAACCACAGCCAAACACCCCTGGCACTTGTGGAGGCTTGCAAAGCCTCAGCAAGCGTGTAAATGTAGCATTAGAGCACTCGGTAATGGTAAATGTAGGTACCTACTATACGCAGTCGTCGAAAAGTACGAAAACTCTTTCGCACCTACACTTACATGGCACGAGTAGGATTTGAACCCGGTACCCGATATCGGCAGCGCGGCGTTCTAACCACTCACTAGGCTACTTTGTACATACATACTGTTCTCTTAGATTTCCGCGAGCACTACACATTATAAATAAAATTATGGCCCGACGTTTCGTAACACTTTTCAGCGTTCGTCCACGTACGCTGAAAAGTGTTACGAAACGTCGCGCAATAATAACAAAATGTAAAATCTAATTACACTCGAGTTAAATCCGTAAAAGTTGTTTTATTTATAATTGTACATAATATATACATACATGTTATTATTTCGTTATTTGCATAATGCATAATTGCATACATGTCTTAATGCTATGTTTTACAAAACATTACCTACACATGTACCCTGTTAGGGCATAGCAAAGGATAAAATATAGAATTATAATTAAAATCGTTAATAGTTATAAATATTAGTCATTATGAGAACAATTTTATACCGAGTTGCGATTTTTTCATTCATTCACTTTGTCACAACACTATTTTTGTTTTATCAAAATCTGACAACCCAGTAAACGTCACTTGACTTCGTCTAATTAAAAATACGACTTTAGTTAGGTATTTAAAGGTAAGCTTTAAAATGATTTTTCGTGCAATGTTGACTGTCAAACATTGTAAGAATTTCTCTGAATTGGAATCTAAGAAATATTATCAAGAGGCTAGTAAATAAAAATCTTATGCTGAAAGATATCTCTTTACTACCTGCTAGAATGTTTACAGTCAATAATCGAGATAAAATATTATCGTTTTTTATCAAAGGACATGATGTTCACATCACATGTAAAGTCAAAATAAATACTAAAAACAGATTTCATATCTTTATTTCCTTTGATATTACGAATCAAACATTACATAGTAATAAATTATGTGTACCTATACAAACATATAAAAATATTATTACCTACTTAGAAGTACATACATTTCATATAGCACCAATCTTTAACATTATTTTAGACATACAAACAAATACAGTACCTGTGACTTGTTGCATTATACAGAATCAATCTTATATTTCCTTAATATCTTATCTCGTTTCAACACAAAATTTGCTTTAGAGCAGAATCTTTGAAAATAATTCTGTGTAAACATTTTAGATATAGCATGCAACACTTTATTCTTCCATTGAGAGTATGTACTGAATTTTGGTATAATAACTACAATAAAAAAATAAGTAGAACTGTTAAGTTTTCATAAAAATGTACAAAAATTCCCAATGGCACACAGTTGCAATATAATGCCTCTTTTTTATTTTTCTGTACAGGCAAGAGTTTTTATTAAACTAATTTGGCCTCATTCTCCCATGTCAGCATCGTCATCATCAATAAAATCTAGAACACGGAATGCTACACCTAACAGTGCTGTACCTAGCAAATCACCCAGTGCAGTTAAGTACGGTATAGCTGAATTATCGGGATCCATACCCAACTTCCACATCCACACAACCATATAATGACTTATCAATAGTAATAAAAATACCTGCAGCATTGCAGCTGACATATAGAAAAATATAAAAGTTGGTGTCATAGAAGTATGACCAGCTCTTAAGTAGCCAATAGTGTAGACAAATATCAGTTGTCCAGGCACGACCATGAGCAGTAATAATTTAGTTGTACTACTAATGACTGAACCCTCTTTTTGGCCCGTATGCAAAGATGTTGACATTCTAGAAGCATGTACAGCTACCATATTGCCTCCAATTCCATTTATGACTAGTTGGTATACTGCTATTCCAGTATACTTAGACACAGTGTAATCTAATATTAGACCACCGGCACTGCTTATTACCATTGCTGAAACAACAGGAACCCACCCTTCATCCAATGCCTGTCTAGTGAAATTATTTTTCCAAGCAATATAACCACACACTGGCACGACAATTGCCCCAGCAATGATAATAATAGACGGCAATATAACACTAGTGCCAATAGACTTGTACAATAGTGAAGCTATCCAAGACAACAGTGCCAAGGTAGTTAAATCTCCCAGACTAGCTGCTATTGGTGTGGCAATGTTGTCTGGATTTATATTTATCTTTCTAGAGAACACAACAACACCAATCATGATCAATCCAAGTACAAAACTTGCTAATGAGGCAGTGAGAACACTTGATGCACCCAATAATAAAGCATGATGAATGTCAAATTGTCCTTTGGGTATCCAGCCCATAGCAACTGCTGCAGATGCAGCTAGGAACCCCACAAGGACAGCTTGGCACTGAATTAAACATAAATTACCTGTAACTAATGAACCTAAACTAGTTTCAAGATGTCCTAAGTGAGCATTAGTGGACAATCTTGATGCTAAAGTCATTTCCAAATTGCCTTTTAATCCTAGTAGAGCCGGCACCAATATGTACACTTCAGACACTTGTTTGAACACATCCCAATGCTGCACAACGTCCAGAAGCAGACTCGCCGCAACCATGCCAAAACCAGCGAGTAAAAATGATAGAAACATTTGCACACCTGCCACCCAGGAATTCTCTGTTCCATACTTTATATCTGGAGGCTTTGCACTATTTGTAACAAGTCTATATGTATTTGAATTAACTTCAGTTTCAACGGAACACTCAGAAGTCCTCGTCATTCTAGAATTATTGCTCTTGATTCTGTTCATGATTACAAAATGATTCGTCAATTATTCTAATTACTAACACTAATAAAAGTTATTGAAGTTAATAAAAGTGAACACATACTATAATAGGGACTTGCATTAAGGCGCAAGACGTTACTTTAACGAACTTGAACAATGCTTTTAACGAGTAAACAATAAGGAACGACCGCCACCTTCTTTGAGCAGTCGTAAAATAATAAAACTAAGTAAAAACCGTAGTTTTATAAACTCAAAATGTTTGGACAGCTCAGCAATTGAGTAGTAGTATTATTCGTCCTTTCTTAGGACAGGCGAAGGTCTAAGCCATACTGCCAATTCTTGCGTTTGTTTATCTTCTTGATTTTTTTATAAAATTGGAAAATAAGCCATTTTGAGTTTATGTGCGTAATTTTTCAGGCCCAAAGGCCAAATCTTAAGTTCTTTTTTCATAAGAGTTAACTGTATGTTGTCATCTCCGGTAAAGTATATTCCAGTGTTAGTTTCATAATCCGAGTTTGTCAAATCAAATTTCTCCAAGGGTGGAGCATATGAAGTCGTAAATGGGTATAAAATTTTCTGGAGAAGCTAAGATTTCCTGTAATGAAGGCGGGATATTTTTTTGTGTATTCATGAGCCGGTCTATTAGTAACAGTCGCTGTATGTTGAATGCCGGGCAAGTAAAAAAGATATGTTCAAGAGTCTGATCTTCCTGTGAGTTGCATTCAGTGCATACTGGTGAGGATATTAGGCGCATACGATGCAGGTGAGCTTTAAATCTGCAATGTCCGAATCTCAATCTATTTATCTGTGTGTAGAACTTCCTTTGTAGATAATTTTCAGATGCAGCGAACCAGGGTTTTCGGCCAACTTCCTTATTAATACCAGCATACCAGGATCCTTTTGATTGAGTTATAATTGATCTCTCCTCCATCCACTGCGCAGTTATTTTCTCCTTATAACAGGGTATCAAATCTTGCCATGGAATTGAAATATTTTTAATGTTGCCACCCAGAGTATTCGTTAATCTGCCAAGATAGTCAGCATTTTCGTTACCTGTCACACCGACATGTGCTGGAGTCCAAACAAACTTTACTTCCTTCAAAAGCAAAAGCGATATATTTTGCAATGTTTCCTTTATCTCAAAAAGTAAGTAGTGTGCATTATGAAAGCCTGGTTTTCCCAGTGCTTTAAGCACAGACATATTGTCAGAAACTATGAGAAACTTGCTTTTGTCAGAGCACATGATATCTGATTGTATATAATTTAGAGCCAACATAATTGCAGTGGCTTCAGCTGAGTATACACTGAAGGTAGCTGGTAATCGGTAACCTTTGCCATACTTGAGGTTCGTGTGGTAATACGCCGCTGATACTCCAGTATCACTTTTCGATCCGTCAGTGTAAATTATCTGATAATCTGGCCAATTTGATAGCTTACAATATACCGCCTCTTTGGTTCTAAGATCATGATCGATATCTATTTCTATTTCAGGAAATTTACTTTCATAAGAACCACAGTAACAAGCCAAGTGTTCATCAATATTTATGTTATGTTCTAAGATATATGCTGATGTTTCTTGCAAATCATGGAGAATATAAGGACATTTACAAGTTGAAGAAGAGGTATGTAATATATGAACATTATTACTTTGTAGTTCATTTAAAAGAGTGCAGTTTTTTAAAGTATGCAATTTAAGAATGAATTTGAATTTTAAATACTTAAATCTTAATAACAAAGATGGAATATTGCATTCTACTTGCATGGAAACTATAGGGGTAGTGTTCATTGCCCCTGTGATAAGTCGGAGATTTTTATTTTGGATCGTTTCCAGTTTATTTACAAGTACTGTATCAGAAGCATAACAGAGGAAACTATATTCAAAATGAGAGCGAACAATGGCTTTGTATAAGATCAGTAAAATTTTTGGATCAGCTCCCCAATATGTCCGAGCAAGTGATTTTAATATATTAAATGCTCGCATTGCTTTATCTGCTAAGCCACAAACATGCCTAGCCCATGAAAGATTCCGAGTGAAAATAACTCCTAGAAATTTTGCCTCATTACTGATAGGAAGCAAGCTACCATCATACAGAATATTAGTAAGTAATATTTTCCTTTTACTGAAAACTACAACATTAGTTTTATTTAAGTTAACTTCTAATTTTAAATAATCAAAATATGTTTTCAATTTTACCATGGCATTGTTTAATTTTTGTTCAACCTGTACCATATTTGTGCCAGAGCAATAAACTGTGAGGTCATCGGCATATTGTAAATTTTTGACATCATTTCCTATTATACTATTTAATTTATGTATGTATAGAATGAATAACAGTGGGCTTAATATCCCACCTTGACAAACGCCTTTACGAGATGGTTGTGGTCCAAATAAATTGTTTTGAAATTTGATGTAGACATCTCTGTTATTTAAAAAGTTAAAAATCCATTTATTTAATTTTTCAGGGAACCCTAGAGAAAACAACTCATCAACAAGAACATTATGATCAACATTATTGAAGGCACCTGTTATATCAAAGAAAATACATACTAAGAAATTACCACTAAGCAAAGCATTATAAATATCTAAGTACAAATGATTCAAACTTTCAACTGCTGAACGACCTCTCCTAAAACCAAATTGGTTATAAGGCAATAAACTATAATGTTCTATATAGTACTCTAGTCTTTGTTTCACCAACTGTTCAAATACCTTAGCTGCACAAGATGTTAATGCTATTGGTCGATATGAATCATGATGGTTTTTATCCTTACCAGGTTTAAGAATGGGAACAAGGCAATCAACTTTCCAAGATTTTGGAATTATTTGTTTACTCCATAGTGAATTAAAGACATTCAATATTATTCTATGACTTAATGAGCTAAGATTCTGAAACATTTTGTAAGATATATTATCTAAACCAAAAGCAGTGTCTTTTCGAGAATAAATGGCTGCTAATAATTCATTTAAAGTAAAGGGCTTCATGAAAAACTTTTCCGCTTGAAGACTACTGTTAGGATTGTCACTTAATGGTTGAGACTGTACATTAGAGGTGTACTTATCTAAAAATGACTGTATCCAATTGTTAGAATTAATAGTATTGGGAGCACTGTGATAGGTTTTATTAAATTTTCTGATATTAGTCCATATAATAGATAAAGGGGTCTGACGATTGAACGTGTTACATAAATTTACCCAGGCATTCTGCCTTTCCCTATTAATAGTTAGTTTTTTCTGTGCTTGTTTTTGTTTAAATGATATGTAATTATGCTCAGTAGGATTCTGTTTAAATTTTATATAAGCAGTTTTACAACTGTTTACTGCTTGATTGCATATATCATTCCACCAAGGGAGTTTTAACTTTTTTCTGAGTTTACGATTAGTGTTTGATTGCTGTTGAAATGGTAGTTCTCTGGAAGAGTTTGCTTCAGATACACATTCTAATAAACATTTAAATACCAAATCATAAGACATTTCTGGATTAAATATATCAAAATCAAAATTGCTTAATTTTATATCTGTTAACTCCCTATATTTTTCCCAATCAACAGTCTTATAGTTAGGTTTAGAATAATTTACACTTATATTACTACTAGTATTAATATTTACAGAACTACATAATAAACTTGTAAAAACAGGAAAATGGTAGCTGCATAAGGAGTCATCATGTACTTCCCAGTTACACCTTAAAGCCAGACTCGGAGAGACTATTGTAAGATCTAAGGCATTAGAACGCCAGTTATGTGAACCCACGGTTGTTACAGAGCCATCATTTAAAAGACATAGATTATTATCATTTATGACATCCAACAATGTTGATCCACGAGTGTCAGTGGAAGCGCAACCCCACATAGTGTGGTGTGCATTAAAATCACCAGCTAGTATTAATGGTTTGGGTAATGATTTTATTAAATTATCTAAATATGTATATTCAAAATTACATGGAGTAGCAGAAGTGGGACTGTAAAAGCTGACTATGCATATTTTTTCATTGTTGATTTGTAAAGTAATAGCAATATTTTGTAAAGAGTTATCATAATATGTTTGTATCTTTTGATACTGTAGGTAATGTCTAATTATAATAGCAACTCCATTATGTTTGGAACCTATGTCTAATCTCTCAATATTATAACCTCTTATGTTTAAAGTTTTAGTGCATTGAAGCCAAGTTTCAGAAATAAGGGCAATATGTATATTATTTTCATAAAGATATTGTGTGAAGACATGCTTATGACTTAGCAAACTTTGAGCATTCCACTGTACTATGTTAACCTGGTCCATTATTTTTACTAATTGAGTCTTGTTTGCTGGAATTAAATGTTTCTAGCAAAACAGATTTAATTGTCTCCGATGTTATTGGAGTTGGATTGTCGGATGATATTTTTTGTGTGTTTAATTTAAGTATAGCAGATATAATGAGATTAATCATGGTGTCAGATTGTAATAAGTAATTTATTATTTTTTCAGGTTTTTTTGATATTTCAGGGAAATTTTTATTATTAAAAACATCAGCATATGATCTTTTTTTGTATTTTGCATTATTTTTTTCTATTTCCTCTTTTCTTTTAGGGCATTCTGATGAAATAGAAATGTGATTTCCATTGCAATGTACACAGACAGCATCTTTGGCTTGTTTACTACATTCTTTGTAATGGTGGTTATCACTACATATAGAGCATTTCTGGGCATTTTTACAAAATTTGGCAATATGCCCATAGCGAAGGCAACGTAGGCATTGTGTAACGGGTGGAACATACGAGCTTACCTCGAAGAACCAGCTGTTAATATCGACACTGTCAGGAAGAGTTGGACAGGAAAATGTTATGGCAACTGTCTGGGTGGGAAGTAACACAGGGTTGTCGTCTTCATCGCGCCCACGACGCATTAAGCGCCGCACGGACACGACATCCTTGGAGCTGCAAATTCCTTTGTAAATGTTATAGTTAGACATATATGTGGGGACGCCACGAATGACGCCGGTTATCTCCGTGAGTGTAGCTGGTATAGTACATTTGACTTGTAATTCAGTCTGAGACTTAACATTATTCAAGGCCATATTAGCCAACCCTGGCCGCTCAAAAATAGCTGCAACCTTAAACCTATTTATCCTCTTAAATCTCTTAATGCCCTTATTATGTCGTTTTAAGACAGCGCCTAATGACATCAAATCTCTATCTCCTATAGGTTTCCCTTCAATCAAACTTTCATAAATAACTAAATATTCAAAATTACCGCCATCCTCAGGGTATTGTCTTGTGTAATTTTCAATTTTAAAAGGTTTGTACTTATCGGCTTCATTTTCATCCGAGTCTGATTCTGTAGGAAAAGGATCTCCATCTATTTTGGGTTTTTTTCTCTTCCCCATTGTGCCCCTTTTAATACTTTACATTGGAAATTACTTTATTGACTACAGAAATACACTTTTAGTTGGTTTTACTTAGAAATTATTAGTAAATCTAGAAAATATTCAAAACTTGCGCGCTCTCGCTTTGAAGGTTTCCCGCCCTTTTCGCTCAGCAATTGAATAACTTATCAATTCGTTTGACAATGACAGTGACATTTTTTTTTTGGTAAAATTTTCCTTGTTACGGGACGGCAAAGGGATCTAGCCCATACAGCCAAGTCTTCAGTTTCATCTTCTTTCTTGATTTTTGCATTAAAATGCGAGTGCCACACTTTTTAATGCATCTAGGGTAGGGAGTGCTTGGCGAGAAATGCATGGTACAGACTTCATGATGGTGACTGATGAGAATTGTATAGTGGGATTTCCAACCACTATACAATTCTCAACGCCACATACGCAAAACCTTTATTTCAATGATTCCTCATAACTGTTCGTCAACACGGATGCTTATGCAACAAAACGACACCACTTTCACTGCACAAAATCCACTACGAAGCAATTTTGAATTATCGAAATAAAGATCGACATCCAGACGCCATGATTACCCGCCAAACACTTCTGTTTTTTTTTGGTAAAATTTTCCCTGTTACGGGACGGCAAAGGGATCTAGCCCATACAGCCAAGTCTTCAGTTTCATCTTCTTTCTTGATTTTTGCATTAAAATGTGGGTGCCACACATTTTAATGCATCTAGGGAGTGCTTGGCGAGAAATGCATGGTACAGACCTCATGATGGTGACTGATGAGAATTGTATAGTGGTTGGAAATCCCACTATACAAATAGTGGGATTTTCAACCACTATACACAAAACATTTATTTCAATGATTCCTCATAACTGTTCGTCAACACGGATGCTTATGCAACAAAACGACACCACTTTCACTGCACAAAATTTTTTTGTTTCATTTTTTTTTTGTTAAATTTTCCCTGTTACGGGACGGCAAAGGGATCTAGCCCATACAGCCAAGTCTTTAGTTTCATCTTCTTTCTTGATTTTTGCATTAAAATGTGGGTGCCACACTTTTTAATGCATCTAGGGAGTGCTCGGCGAGAAATTCATGGTACAGACCGCATGATGGTGACTGATGAGAATTGTATAGTGGGATTTCCAACCACTATACAATTCTCAACGCCACATAAACAAAACCTTTATTTCAATGATTCCTCATAACTGTTCGTCAACACGGATGCTTATGCAACAAAACGACACCACTTTCACAGCACAAAATCCACTCCGAAGCAATTTTGAATTATGGAAATAAAGATCGACATCCAGACGCCATGGTTTCCCGCCAAACACTCTTTTTTTTGTTTCATTTGTCCCTAACGGGTCGGGCAAAGGATACCAAGTCCATACAGCCCTGTCTGTATTTTTGTCTTCTTTCTTGATGTTTGCATTAAAATATGGGCGTTGCTCATTATAATGCATCTAGGGAGTGCTTGGAAAGAAATGCATGGCAACAGACTTCATGACTGTGACTGATGAGAATTGTATAGTGAGATTTACAAAACCTTTATTTCAATGATTCCTCATAACTGTTCGTCAACACGAATGCTTATGCAACGAAACGACACCACTTTCACTGCACAAAATCCACTCCGAAGCAATTTTGAATTATCGAAATAAAGATCGACATCCATTGTATAACTTCCTATATGTGGGGAGAGTTAGAAAGAGGCAGGAAGGAGTTTCTCCCGAGTTCTTGTTGTAAAAACACGTAGAGCTCCATTTTTATCTCAAATTAACCTTACAATTTTTGTTACTTTAGTTACATACATTTTCACTTGGGATCGGCAAAATGCGTACGTTTATGTATCACGACGCCATTGATTAAGAATAGAACAGAGATGGTAGGAAACGGAAACATTCAAAGGCAAAGGTTACTTGCGGTCAAAAAGTTGTCTTCACTTTTAATTCATAATGTGGCTTGCAGTTTTATCTATAAGTGTTATGAGTGCGACGTAAACATAAAATATAAACTTCTTGGGTAAACGTGGTCGCCACTCAAGGACCTTTCCGCCCCAGCGGCCGTCAGTCCTCCTCGCAATGTGCCCTGCCCACTGCCACTTAAGGTTCGCAATTCTTTGGGCTATATCGGTGACCTTGGTTCTCCTGCGGATCTCATCATTTCTGATGTGATCGCGCAGAGAAACTCCGAGCATAGCCCTCTCCATTGCCCTTTGGGTGACTTTGAGCCTTCTTATGAGGCCCATTGTAAGCGGCCACGTTTCGGTTCCATAGGTCATCACTGGCAACACACACGAGTCAAAGACTTTCGTCTTAAGACACTGCGGTAGATGGGCCGAGAATATGCCGCGTAGCTTCCCGAACGCTGCCCAGCCGAGTTGGATTCGTCGATTGACCTCTTTCTGGAAGTTGGACTTACCCAGTTGGACTGTTTTTTTGTGTAGTTACTTAAAATAATAATTCAAAATTTGATCTTGAAAATGAAAACGTAGATGATGCTCAACAGATCGACAGCTGTCAGGTAAATTTTACCGGTCTCTAGACACCAATGACGTAGGAATTCCCAGACACCGTTAAAAGGGGGCTCGAGGGGTAAATTTTTCTCTCCCCAGAGTCGTTCCAAAATACTCGAGCAACTGTCAGAGTAAGTGTTCGTTTATCTTCGGTTTCACTCGGCTTTGTTTTGGAACGGCTTAGAGTAAAATTTATTCTACCCAGAGTAAATTGAACTCGTTTTGGAACGCACCCGTGGTCACAACAAGAACTCGAGTGAAACTCCAGTGATTTTTTTTTTGCTAGACTCTGATTAACAACTTATGAAAGTACACTTTTGACATTTGACGTATACGTTTTCGACATTTGGCGGAATGCGTCGAGTCGAATGTCGATTTGTGCTACCGCTAGTTTAGCAACTTAATTTTGGTTTATATCGTGTTAATTTATTACATTAGAGGAATTGAAATAATAATCGTGTGAGCATTGAGATATCGATATAATTTCCCGATACGGTGCTACTAATGAATCTATAATGTTCCAAACTTTGTGTTCGTCTACATCTAAAGATCCGGAAACCTACTTTTAAGAATATCGGAGAATTGCACTTACTTGCCTTGCACCGATTTAAAATTAGTATTCATTTAACGTTACTTATGTTTTAACTGCAAGAAAACATCGTTAGATTTTTCTGTGTTGCATTGAAGGTGGATTTTTAGTGAATCACTTGTTTGCAGGTCGACGACGCGACGAGTTGATGTGATTTTTTAATGTCATGTGGAATTGAAAAATTAGATTAATAGTTTTAATAAAAATGTTCAGAAGTAAGATAAGAATACATACATGTCGTATAATACTACTGACCTCTCTTGTGTGGTTGTTGGTGGATGTTGCATTGCTGGCAATGTACTCTGATTGTTTCGGGGATGGGTGCAACAAGAAATCAACAGAATATGCCGTAAAGGTGAATATTTACATCTTATCCTTGTCTTTTTTATAAGGTGACATGTGTATAATTTTATTCTATTAGGAATTTTAATTCAGTCTCTGTGCTGCCACTATTGTTCAGAATTAATTTTTGCATTCTTTAACATTATTCAGAGTATATTTAGACCCTTGAGTTATAGTAGCTTTTTTATTTCTCGTAGAAACTTTTTATAAACAGTGTTTTATAGTTAGAAGAAGTCTATAAAATATCTGTGTAGCATTAAATGCAATAAATGATTCAGTATTGAATAAAAGGCACCTCAAACCTAACTCAAACAAAACCTAACTATGTAATTTTTTATTCATAAATAATAGGTTATAGGCACTAGGCACCTATCAGTTGTTTACAACTATCTGCCTGATAATTTATAATAATTACATGTTTGCATTAATATCTGCAGCAAAATATATTTTAATGTTATTTCAAAACATTTTTGCTAAAATTTTTATCTCTTAATTTTTTTTATTACAAGGTGTACCCATTTTTATAAAACTTTTAAAATTATATCGATAAACCATAGTACTACACATTACACATAGACCACTATGAAATGAAATAAATAACATTTCATTTCATTTCATAGTGGTGTATGTGTAGTGGAATGTAACATAATTTATATTCAAAGATCTGTGGATTTTGTAAAATAAATAAATAAATTTATTTATAGTTATATCTATAATAAAAAACTTGTAAAGCTGAGCAAAGTATGAAAAACATCAGTACTATTATATTTGATGTTTAGATTATCATAATTTCTTATGATTTTAGTGCAAAAAACCTATTTTTTGGCACAGAAATACTATTTTTAGGCTGTTTTGACACTGTCAGGTGAGGGGTTATGGATCCTATATGGATGCAGCTAATCATTCAGTATTTATAATCATGATAACACCTACCTACTTAATCTAAAAATAAATAAAGTAATTTATAATCTAGAGGTTCATTTATTATTTATAGACTAAAAAGAAAAACCATAATTAAATGTACTGGATGATTATGAGAGATGAGATGTTTTGAAAGAAGATAATAGTGATAAGAATTGAGAAAGGGATGCTAAAATGGTTTGGTAATTCAGAAAGGATGTTTGAAAGTAGATTGATGAAAAGGATATATGATTTTTTTTTCAGTGCATTTTTCTAGTATTAATATTTACGTGTTTGTAAACGCAAAAAAAATTATTCCATAAGGATATATGAATCGGAAGTGAACAATGTGGAACGAGGGAGAACCTAGGAGAATGTTTATTGATCAAATCGAAGACATCTTGAAAACTTCTTCTTTAAATTCTTCTTCTTTAAATAAAGGGCATTCGTAATATATAACACATTTTGCCAATGTCAAGTAAAAATGCACTTAGAGTAACAAAAAATTGTAATTAAAAATGGAGTCTCTCAACACGTGTTTTTACAACAAGAACTCGGGAGAAAACCAAAAAGGGCCATGTCAAAAGTACTTGAAACCTCGGAGCATGTATGAGGATAGTGATGAAATTAGATGAAGCAAAAGAACTATGTATGTAAGGATAGTAGCAAGTGAAAACAAGTGATCTCTGCCTACTCTATGGGAAAAGTCGTGACTTTATGTATGTATGTATGATACCAGGACTACTGAATAATTCAGAGTGTAATATCTGTCCTGGTTGTCGGCTTTTGTGTGTTGATTCACTGATGGTTTAGATGCTTTGCATTTGATTTGGCCTATTATGCTAGATTTGGCTTTATGTGTAACCAAATGTTATCTAAAGCTCTGCTCAATCTTTTTTTGGGATTATAAATGTGATTATGTGTATGTAAATATGAGTAATTCCTAGGCAGGTATTACACATATTTGCATACTAATGTTAGTAATTTCTCTACAGGAGAAAGAAGAATTTAGAGGCAAAAAAGCTGCAATAGCAGCTGCCTTACAACACAACATTGATGATGACGATACAAATCTGGAAGAGAATGAAATTGAGCAGGATGTTGGGGAGGGGGGTTTAGTTCTGCCCCCATATCCAAGGTCACGGTTGAAGAAGTGGCGTCCAGTTCCACCAGTGCCACCACAGCCAAATTCACCTGGTGAAATGGGTATGTTTCTTTAATGCTATTTGAAATATTTTAAAAGGTTTATCTCACATACTATTTGAATTTTAAAAACTGAAAAACGATAGAATGTAATGATCCCATTAATGTATTGAACAATAAATAACACTTTTATTCCTAACCTCTATAAAAAAATTTAACTAACTAAAATTAAATCTTTTAATCTAATAGTTTTCCATGTACTTATATCAATTGTTCTAAACTAACCCACAATTTATTTCATAAAAAATATTGTATTTTTGACAAATAACATACTTTTATGAAACCTGAATGGAATGTATTATTTTTCAAATAGGTAATCTTATCTACCTATCTATTTATATTTTACCTACTCAGTACTAAACTTCTTTCTCAGAAATTAAGTTAGCAATATGTAATATATTTTGTAGTCAATTATATTTTATTAAAAACACTAAACACTAAAAACAAACATTATTATACATAAACACATTAAGTTTTAGATTTGCCTGTAAATAGTTTATTTTTAAATAAAAGCTATTTATTACATGCTCATTTCATGCACTGCCTATTGATATTTCAGTACCCAGCATTATGGTTGCCTGGTAGAGAATGCCTTATGGCATTAAGTCCTCCATTTGCACCTTTTTTATGTGGATTAAAGTTTAAATAAAAAATAAATAAAAATTGGAAAAGTAAATTAAATATACTATTTCTGTTCATATTTAACATTGCAAACATTCATGATCAAATTAATAAATTACAGTTTGTATTCAAGTAGCAAACATTGTTCGAGTAAATAATTTAATAAAGAGTTTAGTAGACAAAAATATGTTTCCATTACTGTTTAAGTATTTAAGTGGTAATTGTTTCGATGTTTGTTAATCATTTTACATGTTTGTACTGATTAAATTAATAATGTTGATTTCAAAATTAAATGTGTGTCATGAAGGTTGTTATTCTGTAGCCAGTATGTGTTTGCCTGAAGATGTGTTGTTACTAAGACAATAATTGTTTTTGAACAATACCTAATTCATAGTATAGTTAGAGTTTCTTCGTATTTTTATTATTTATTACAAATGATATTTAAAAACTACGTGTACCTGGGGGGAGGTAGGTATGGTGGCCCCTTTGTTCTGTGGATGGACGAATATCTTCTTTAGGCAGTTTCTCGGCGAGACCAGCCTGCCCGTTTTCTTCTTTCACATCTCTTTCTCTTTGTATTAGTTTTTATATTAGGGGTTTAAGTATGAAATTGCCGTTTTGTATGGAGAATTTAACGAAAATTCATTATTCCATACAAATATATTTGCGATTTTTTAAGGAACCACAAATCTAAACTTTGTGTATATTTGTGGATATATTTAGACAACATCAAGCTATAGGATACACAGAGAAAAATTTTGTGAATTTATATTTGTAAAAAAATATTCATATTTTTATGACGGAGACGGGCACCTCTTAGGACAAGCTGTTTTTGAAGATGTATTAATAGTGAAAAAAAATAAAAATAGAAATAAAATTTTTACATAAATAAAAGTCCTTGTAATGAAGTTTAAAATAATAAAAGAATAATGGATAAAGCTATTGTATTAAATTAATTATACACTAATGAATAATGAGGAAAAAATCGGCAATTTCATTCTTTAACCCCTATTATATAGGTTTTTACTGCACTTGGTCGCCGTTCGCCCGCCTATTTTTTGGTCGCCGAGAGACCAAGTCGCTAGTGCCTAATGATAATGACGCGGCACTGTAAAGGGCACTGTGGCCAACAACAATAGTCATGAAAAAATTTCGGTTTTACAAGCGTCTATAGGCTGCAGTGACTGCTTATCATTGAGCGGGTCGTATACTTGAATGGGTAGCCTCAGAAGAAGATTAACACTTTCGTACCTTGTCATAATAATCGTTCATACAAAATGGTGGTAACTATTACTGCAAAAGCGCTGGTGTTAATATGGTACTAAAGTGTTAATCTACTTTTGATGCTGACTGTACCTGTCCCATAACCTTAAAAACCCCTTGCTTGTTTGTCTCTCATTTATAGTTGTCTATCATATGTCCTATGATGATTCTGTTTGATGGATTTTCTTGTTCTCAAAACAACCTATCCTTAATATTTTCTCATTAGCAATGTTTTTCATCGAGTAACAATTATTCATAGACGTTTATTATGTTGTAATGTGTTACAGCTATTTGTTAATTGCCTAAGTTTTTCAATTAGCGGCGCGTTATAAGCTACCGTTGCGACGGTGATTTTATGACCTAACACTGATAGTAGGAATAAAAGTTTACAGAAACTAGTGAAGTTAAAGTGTATTATTCTTGACTCACTCGTGCAGTGTCTTGAAAAGGAGATCCAAGCGGCGTTTAAGTGGTGGAGCATTGCTACTCCAACCCCAAATCACCTTCAATGTTTCGCGATTATAGGTGCCTACCTACATATCTACCTATTTTCATATTCTATCAGAACAGAATAGAACCGATGTACTTCTCGGTCACGAATAGACTACCCCTTCTTGTCCTATGGATGTCGGCAAAACCGTTTCTACCTACTGTATCATGTAGATAAATATGGAAAACAAGGACTTAAATCCAAGTAAGATGATTCATTTGTCATCTTTACTCCCCGAGGATTCGAGCGGTTCGGGCTTCGGGCGTTGGCCCATTGTCCAAGCAGATTCTCGGTGAGCGATTGCTCGCCGCTGACCGTTCCCCTCTACGCCCTACAGCTACGTCCTTCAGAGGCGCAGCCAGCGCGGTCAGGCCACTGATGGGTGCCAGCGAGCTGGGTGCGACTTGTACTTCCGCCAGGGTAGCAAGGTCGAAGGGGCAAAGTTGGTAGCGAGGGGCGGGGGACTCGATGACATTCAGATTCGCGCTTCGGGCACTTCTCCCAGATACGAGATGGTAGCGGAGGTGCCCGGTGGCCACGTCCACCGGTCCCCATAGCGAACTTGATCCAAGAGAGCCCGCTAACCGAGATGATGACTTTCATCATCATCAAGTAAGATAAAATCGCAACCATTCCTATTATCACTTTCTGAATAGAAAGTAAACCATGTGATATACTAGTTTGAACAGTTTAAACCACCTGTGATAAAATGTCATAAAATATAACGTAGAAAATAAACTGCAAACTTAAGAAAACTGTTTCGGAACAACTAATTAGTACCTGCGCACGTGAAAGCAGTAGGTCACGTGAGAAAGTAGTCTAAGTATGGTATTTTAAACGGTTCCTTCGTTTCAGGTAAGGCTGTAAATATACCAATTGAACAAGAGAAGTTGATGTTGGACAAATTCCAAGAGAACCAGTTCAATTTGTTAGCGAGTGATATGATATCCTTGAACAGGTCGCTCACAGATGTACGATTTGAAAAGTAAGTGCCTAGAATTAATTCTTATAATATTACTTAAAGGAAACAGCCAAAGCCAGAAAATACATTGGAATACAAATGTGCATGGAATTTACACTACGTTTTTCCGCATTTTGAATTTAAATTAGGGCCTACCAACTCATTAAATAATTGCACAAACATTCGACATTCTTTAAACCACCATGTTGCGATGTAGGCTGACCCGGGGTCAATGTTTTTGGCAATCTCGCGTAATTTTGGAAGTAAGCCACTGTTTCAAACACAGTAACGACAGTATCACTGAAAATGTTTTAGCCGCATTTATAGAGAAAGTCTCATATTTTGCTTAAACCGATTTAAAAACTGTCTGATACATAATATTATTGCACAAAACTGCTTATAAATTATACCATTACGCCGGTATTCCGAGCATGGATACAGGTTTTCGTATTTCTAAAACTTTTACATATAGTTCCGTTGTTTAGAATTACTAAGACCATAAAGGAGTTAAGATGTTATGTCATTATTTGATTTGATTTTGATAATTTGCTAGACGAACTAAACGATGTAGAGTTGAAAAATACCCGTCGACAAGAAACTCCATCGGTCTTCTGTCTTCAAGACTGGGACTCAATGATATTGTCGTTTCTTTAAAAACTCGTTTAAGTCCATCTTCGGCCAATAGTAATATTTAGTCAAAATTGGTTCCTATGTTAAAAGATTAAGCTATAGGAGGTTCATAGATATTACAAACAATATCGCCCTGATTATTAAACGTGGAGTAAAGTTAGTCATGGTTTAAAACTGATGCTGTCGTTTTTATTTGCAGAATGAAAGACAGTTAGTATCAGTTTTAAATCATTACTAACTTTAGTCCATGTTTTATAAGAAGGGGGATAGTGTTTGTAATACCTATGAGCCTCCTATACTTAACTTAATCACGAATCGAATAATCCTTTCGTGCGTTTCAGAAAACACATTTAGAACTTCTTGCTTTGGAAATGACGGTTTTATAAATGTTATAAATAAAAGCCTTTATGGATCTAATTCATCAAAGGTTAAGACTGCTATCACCAAATATTTGCCAATTTCAATCCAGTAATCTTTATAAGGAATTAGAATGGATAATAAATGCAGAACGAATGGACGGCAACTCCCACGTAATCCATTAAGGTGCAAATCTGTCACTAAGGGTGCTTTCACACGACCGATTTTAATCGGCGATTCCTCGGCGGAGCGAGATCGCAGCGAGCACGCGGCGGCTCCGGCGTGCACGCAACGATATCGCCCCGAGTTATTAACCACCGCGATAACGCCGCGTGCTCGCAGCGAGTCGCCGCGTGCTGACGGCGAATACCTGCAGACTTCGCACAATTATTTGTTAGTATCAATCTACCCTCATTCTGACACCGTTTTGTAGTCTTCTGCACAGCGTTTCTTAGATTACACGTAAATATATGTGCGATATTATAATGGCACCATTTTGTAAATGACGAAAGCCGTTACCGACGGTACCGAATACAAAGCGCGAGTTCGCCGCGTACTCGCAGCAAGCACGCGGCGGTTAATAACTCGCGGCGATATCGTTGCGTGCACGCCGCGAGGCGCCGCGTGCCAGCTGTGATCTCGCTTCGCCGAGGAATCGCCGATTAAAATCGCTCGTGTGAAAGGGCTCTTATAGCCAAATTGTTGTATCCCTGCTGCGACTTTCTATCGATATATTTCATTATAATAGGTCCTATCACGAACACACGTGCTTGAGCACCCATAAGATTAAAATCGCCTGCGCACTCTTAGCAAAACGTAGTAAAATACTATATTAAATCAGTCTACACGTCAAAGGAAACTCGTTTTAATTGCTTTAGCACGGAAATCCGCCACCGTACATAAGTTACTTAAATCTTTGAAGATATCCTCTCAGACCAATATATTGGTCTGTGGAAATCCTTAGTTACAAATCGAAATACTTTATGTATTTCAGTGTATACTTGAGCTATGCACAAATATAACTGTACATCGAAATGCATTTTGGGCCAATAAGTATAACAATCGGAGATAAACTTTGAGGTATATTGATGTAATATTAACCTTTTCACGAATTATGCAAAGTTTTTGGTGAATGGTTCATGATTCATAACACGATGTTGTAACGTCCTCGTAATTACGTTAGTAAACTTCAGATTGAAGTTTCAATTTATCCGCATGTCGGAACAAAACTGAATAACCTTGATAAATAAGCAGTGAAATTATGGAATAAAAGAAAATAATATATAATTATGGTAATTATGTTCCAGTTTACTTTAACAAGTATCAATCAAACTTTTACTTATTCTACTATCTATTTGGTGTAATAAACTGTCGTCTTTTTTATATTGACGCGGTAATTTCTTCATCTTTCGTTTATACCAGAACATTGTCTTATTTAGGTAGGCGGCAGGATGGTGACCTATCCCTATGTTACCTCAAGCTCTTCTCAACGCTTTTTAGACTATTACGCATCGTGATGATCAAAGGATCCCAAAAAAATGGTTTATCAGCTTATCCTATCTATTGCATCAGCAATTTTTGTACCAGTAGAAATATAATCGTCTGCTACTTATAAATGTATCGTGAATAAAATATTTAAAACAACATTAGTGACAGTTTCATTGGTCTTACATAAATCGCGTGAAAGCGCCTGCGAACCGGTTTATGACTATGATAGCGAAGTGGCAATATGCCTATTGAACTAGTGTTACATTACGTTCATGGCCAGTTCCGATACTTGTAAAACGTATTGAACACTTGTGCGGCCAAAGTGGCCAGTGAGACATGAAATTATCCACAGCTTTAATATGCCACGAATTACATTGTTTTCATTTGTCATTAAAAATGCAATAAAGTAAGATATATTTTATAGCCAACGTCCCATTAACCATGAAGTTACGGCCATTTCACGCTGCATTGTGATAAGTGTGGTACATTATTTTATAAATCATTGTGATCCAAATTACTCTTACAATTCACAGCAAAGTTAAACATCGATTACGTACAGTAAATAAAAATTTTAATTGCTTGTTTGGTTTTCTCTAACTTAAAGTAACGGATTTTTGATATTTGAACGTACTCTTTTATTTCACCATGGCAATACTTGTGTTCTGAGTTCCGACAGTTTAATGATAGTATTGTTAGTTCCTCATTGGCTATTTATCAAGCTAAAGATCTATCAGAGCAAAATAACTTTGAAATGAGTGCGCATGTAAATTGCTCTGTGCAAAAAATGTTGTCCTTTAAATTCCTACTTTCCTGGTAGTCAAATGGTGGTTTGAATGTGCAAATTGGCTATAAATTGGTATTGATGCAGTGCTTATTGCGGTATCTGCGCTACGGATGTCCTCCCAACACATACCGCCTGATAGAATGTATACAATTGAAATTACGAAGATAGGTTATGAATATGTATATGACCTTGCTTACCGCAAGCGCTCGTGCATATCGCGTAAGTTTTTTTTTCTGGTTACAGTCATTACACAAAAGAGACTTTGCGGCAAAAGAAATTTCGTAGATACATATAGCAAATGATCTTGTTTTATTTAAATACGTAATACTTATCACCCTTTTAATCTCAAAAAGCTTGAGCAGTGCTTTATTTAACATTTGGATACTCATAAGCCGTATGAGTCAAGTAGTGCCTCAAAAAAGTAACAGCTTGCCAGTTGCGAAAGCACGGGATCTCGCATGCCTTATGCGGGACCAATCCCGTTCGTAAATTGAACAGGATCCTGCGCGGGATCAGCGGGAGTGAAAAGAAGCGAAATTCATGTGTCAGCATTGCGCACGGCTGCGCGACAACTGACGATCGCTTTGATTGTTTGCTTGCACTCACAAACACGGCGCGCAAGGGCGGCGCATCGGAGAGGGACACCCAAACGAAGTATTGTTATGTTTATATACGATTTTGGTTTTTATTTGCGTTTGTTAGCTAAATTTTATTAATTACGCGGTATCCCGCAAATACCTGGATCCTGCGGTATGGAAAATGTTCAGTCCCGCAAATTTCCTACGGGGTTGCATTCCCTAGTTGCCACCCTGCCGTTTTGCCATTATATATAATATCACTCACAAAGTAGAAGATATTAGCCATCCCGTTTTTTATTTAAAAGTTAGATTTTAATGCAAGTAGAGACTGCACAAAGTCGGCGCTCCTTGAAATGTATTATAACTATAAACTGTATTTAATACACCGTGTTCCTGAGGTTATACGTTAACTTCAGCATGTTATTCAGACTATTAAATTGATCATTTTTTACTATGGACACTTTTATGAATTCCAATTTCTGTAACATTTTTTATTTTCATGCAAACTAAATGCTTAGATGTAATTTATCTAATATACATTAATCTTTACCTGAGCTGGCAACGTCGCATTTGAAACTTTAGTCCACATGTCCACATAAACTATTCGAAACTTTTCTTGACGTTGACAAGTTTGATAGTTTTAGTTGCAGAAATTGACAACACCTCACAGATAAAGACTGTACAACACAATTAAATTATTAGTCATTTTTGATTCTATCTATCAATACGTTCAGACGTGCTCATAGATGTAATGAATAAAATTGCGTAAATTAATTAACATTTAATAGCGACCTAGTTTGTAGTTTAGCATACTAAGAACATTTTATTAAGTGAAAAGTGATGAATAAAAAATTAAAACTATAGTGATTTAAGATGTCGGACAGCAGTCCCTTTAACCGTAGTGGGATAACGCGCCGTACTCCTCCACCAACGCCCACCCAGGATCATATAAGAGAAGACGGCAACTTGGAGCCTATGGAAGCGATTTCGACTCCAGACATTCAAAAATGGCTGGGGTCCATAGAACTATACCTTAACGAGGTCTGCAATATTTCCAACGAAGGCAAACTGAACTCCGACCAAAAATTGAAGATAAATGGCCTATGTCGGAAAGTTGGTCATGGCGTTGCGCAAATGGCGGTTCAATATCAATCGCTAAAACAAAAGGCCCTCCAAACACACACCTGCCTCCAGAATACAATGAGGAATCAGGACCTAGCAGATCATCTCTTGGAAATAAAGCAGACCATAAAGGAGTCCGTCAAGTCTCAAATTACAGAGAGCTCTGTAGAAAGAACATCTTTTTCCGATATGGTTAAAAAAGGATCAAATAGTTTTGTTCGTCCAAGCCCTGTTAGTTCTATAGCTATTTATCCTAGAGATAATTCGAAAACCAGTGACGAAACAAAAAGTTTGGTTCAGAAAATTATTTGCCCTGACGAAATGAAGCTCAAGGTACGAGGAGTAAGAAAGACCCGAAATGGGGGAGTCATCATTAATACTGAGACCAAGGAAGACGTGGAAAAGCTGAAGCAAAAC
Organism: Elophila nymphaeata; assembly: GCA_955850985.1. Lineage (NCBI taxonomy): Eukaryota > Metazoa > Arthropoda > Insecta > Lepidoptera > Crambidae > Elophila > Elophila nymphaeata. Next base: position 14,459,840 of record OY039084.1, read on the forward strand.
TCACAGCTCGCTGCCTCAGGCTTTACTATCGACGAACCTCAAAAACGCAAGCCACGAATTATAATAATCGGAGTTCCCTCAACAATGGCCGAAAAAGACGTTTTCAAGTGCATTTTTGAACAAAATCTAGTGGACAAAATGCCCGCGATGTCTGCTGATAACTTTTTGACCTCAATTAAACTAAGCCATAAATCCGGGAAAAGGGATATTGAGAGTTGCAACTACGTCCTTCAAGTTACAGCGGAAATACGTAAAGCCCTTATTAGCCAGGAAAGAATATTCATAAACTGGACGTCTTGCCCTGTGAGAGACTTTACACTCGTGACTAGGTGCTACAAGTGTCATCAATATGGTCACGCCGCCAAAACATGCAGATCCTTGGTTCTCACCTGTGGACACTGTGGAGAGGATGGGCACTCTATTCAAGATTGCTCAAAAAAGGGACTTCCTCCAAAATGTGCAACTTGTCTACGATTCAAAAAGCCAGGTGACCACAAGACAGGAGATGCCGATTGTCCAGCGAAGAAGGCAGCGGAATTCAGGTACATTAACTCAGTAGACTATGAAGGCGCCTAGGAGCGTCACACCTTACATTTTATTTTAGAAGTATATTTAATATAATGGATTTAGATTTAATTACCGAAATAGATAATATCTCTCTATCTGAATCTAAAATTTGCGAGGTTGAGGACTGCCGGCAACATATCTCAATTTTTCAAAAATCACTCACCATACTAACCCAAAACATTCGTAGTATTTATAAGAATTTTGATAGTTTTAATGTTTTTCTACATAGGCTTAACTTTGAATGTGACGTTTTAGTTCTTACAGAGTGTTGGTTATTTAATCGTCAGGGCCTAGTCCCGGTTATGCCGGGGTACAATTTATACTTCAGCTCGAAAAATCATAACCAGAATGACGGTGTGGTAGTTTATACTAAAGAATCTTTAAACGTCACAATCGAAGAACCAAATACTCAAGAATGTAACTGCTTAATTATTAAAATTGGTACTAATATAGCTATTATAGCAGTCTATAGATCGCCCTCGTTTAAAAACTTAACCATTTTTCAAAATTGCTTGAATGAAATTCTACAGACGCTAAGTTCGTATAAAAATGTTATTCTAACTGGTGACATAAACATTAACATAAGTTCAGACGTCTCAGACGCAGGTTCACAGGATTACCTTAATCTGTGCTCATACCATGGTCTTCTACCCACACATATTTTATCTACTCATCAAAGTGGTTCCTGTCTCGATCATATGATGGTCAAATCTGGGTCACGGTGTAGCACCCTCATTACTAACTCAACGATTACTGACCATCACACCGTACTACTAACCTTAAATTTAGAGCTACCTAAACAAAATAGTCACCTTGTAAAATCAACAATAAATATGAAGAAACTAGAATATGACTTATGCACAATTGACTTTAGCCCAGTTTACGAAACTGCTGACGCAAATGCGTCACTATCGTATTTTGTGAACAAAGTACAAAAAGCAATATTACAAAATACGACTACTATACCTATAAAGAAGAAATGTCAGAATATTAAACCATGGATTACACCAGGTTTAATTCGATGTATAAGACACAGAGATAAACTTCATCAAAAGGCCAGGCTATACCCAAATAATTTAATAATTCAATTGACCTACAAAAGATATAGAAATTTTTGCAACACTCTTTTAAGAAATCTTAAAAATAACTACGATAAGAGCGAACTTCAAAAAGCACGAAATAACAGTAGGCAGCTATGGAACCATATAAAGAAAGTCACATTCAGCTCTGCCCGACAAGAATCAAATTTGAGTTTGTTGCGAACTAATACCTCACCGCTTCTATCTGCCAACTATGTAAATAACTTTTTTGTGAACATAGGGAAAGATCTTGCAGAACGTCTAGAAACACATAAGTGCACCCAAACTCCCCAAATATTTGACAAACACACGAAATCGACAAACACTTTCGTTTTAGTAGACACTGACGAACAAGAAATAACGGAAATTATTTCAGGAATGAAAGATAATTGTGCAGTTGGATGGGATAATATAAATAATAGGATCCTCAAAAGTTTTAAGTACATATTGGTACCTCCCTTGACCTATATATTTCGAAATTGTCTCTCTGAAGGGATTTTTCCCACTTATTTGAAAAAGGCTGTAGTGGTACCTATATTTAAGTCCGGAAAGAAAGACCTTGTCACGAACTATAGACCGATATCACTACTCCCTTCTATATCAAAAGTTTTAGAGAAAATTATCAACAAGAGGCTGGTAAACTACCTTGAGAAATATAAGATCATCTCATCTTGTCAATTCGGTTTCCGAGCAAAGTTGTCCACTGCTGATGCGGTACATCATCTAACCGACTTAGTAACTCAAGAAATGGGTCAAGGCCACCACACTTTAGGAGTTTTCCTAGACATGACCAAGGCTTTTGACACAATATCAGTACCTTTACTTCTAAACAAGTTAGAAAGTCTTGGTATAAGGGGAATCCAGTTGAAACTTTTTGCAGACTATTTAAGTGAACGGTACCAATGTGTCAAAATAGGAAATACACTAAGTCATGACCAAAAAAGCTCAGGTTTTGGTATTCCACAGGGAAGCATCCTCGGCCCTACTCTATTCCTAGTATATATCAATAGCCTATGTAATCTAAACATCAATCACTGTAAGATTATATCGTACGCCGATGACACAGCTTTGATATTTACTGCCAAAACAAGTACAGACTTATATAATTATGCACAACAGGGCTTAAATATTGTGAATGGTTGGCTTCGTTGCAATTTACTAACATTAAATGCTGAGAAGACAAAATATATTCACTTCAATATGCGAAAAAATCACCAATATGTTACTAACCCGCACTTATATGCACATAATTGTCTTAACCCTTTCAACAATTCGTGTGATTGCCCAATTATTCTCAATACAACTAACATAAAATATCTTGGTATTATAATTGATGATACACTATCATTTAGACAACACATTCAAAATTTAGTGAATAGAGCCCGTAAATTGATATATATATTTAAGAAACTCCGGTCCATCGCAGATAAACAGTTAATAACCCAAGTCTATACGGCGTTATGTCAATCTGTAATCCAGTATTGTATTACCTCTTGGGGCGGAGCACTCAAAACTATTTTGCTCCCCTTGGAACGAGCTCAAAGGGCAATTTTAAAAGTATCCAACTATCTGCCTTTTTTATATCCTACTCGCCAACTATATGAAACTTGTAAGGTTTTAACTGTCCGCCAACTCTTCATAATGCACACATTACTAAAACAACACAATATGCTCCCGTTTGATAAAAATGTTATAAATAAAAGACGAAGAGATATAGTCTGCAGTTCAATTAATACCTCGAAATTTAGCTATACAAATAGATATTTTTCATTTATAGGTCCCTTGTTGTATAATAGAGTAAATAGATTACTGAATATTTATGAGCTAAATTATTATAATTGTAAGAAAATTATATTTAAGTACCTCCAAAGTTTATCTTATGAACAAACTGAGGAGTTAATGTTAATCTATAAATAACTAGAATTAATTCGATTCAGCTTTTTTTGTATGTTTGTATAAATAATCACTTTTACTTGTAATTACTAAATGTGTAAGAATTTGTGCAATTAGATTTAATAACGTGTAAGCACTTTCACGCCTGAAACACAGGTTTAACCTAGTTCAGGCAAACAATAATAACTATCACCTTATTTTTATATTTGTTTACATTTAAGAAAATCATGTACTTTACTTATGAATAAACAATTTATTATTTATTATTATTTATTATTATAGTTAAACTTAGATTACCAATAACTTTAAATGCTATTTAAACTACTACTTCCTTTGTACGATATGTTTAACAAGAGATATAGAAGTATTATTCAAAGTTAATGTATATCCTCAGGAACAAGGTGTATATCACGCATGTAGGGAATCTATTTAATGACTTCCCTCATAATACATACCATGTTTTTCCTGTCCATCCATAGGATGTCTGGAAGAGATCATATAGCGATGAGACCGCCCATTGTACATTTAATTATTTTTTCTGGTGTTTTTTTATTATGTGCGGTGACGGACTTCCGTGCTTAAGCAATTCAAAACGAGGTTCCTTTGACGCGTATACTGAGTTACTATAGTTATTTATTGTTGTGTTTCTCTCGGTGAATAAGTTTTCTAAAGTTATACAGGGGATATTATTTTCGACTTTGATTCCGAAAGGTCGGAAATTTCGATAATAATGAATCGGAGGTTACACGATGCACGTGCACGACGGTGACCATGGCATGCGCAGACACAAAGTTTTATATTAGAATGTAGAGTTTGTTTAGGCTTAGTTTGTTTAACTTGATATTTAATTAGCAGTATAGACAACTATAGAATATTTTTTGCGTTTACGAACTCGTAAATATTTTTAATACTAGACAAAATACACTGGAAAAAAATCGGGAATCGAACCCAGCATTTTCGGCAATCCGGGCGGCTACGTTAACCACTACGCCACTGAGGCACTGCTTTCGCTGTCGAAATTTGTCAGTGCTTGGTGCTTATGTTTTGATGGTAAAAATTGTTTCATCAAATCTTTGAAATTTGCACTTTTAAGATCCGAACGAAATATTTTTGCAAAATACCCGTGATAACACCAATTTCCTCGTTTATACCATTCAATTGTTATTTGTTGGAAATAAACCGTTACGATAACTACCACTAATTTTCAGGTAATATAATTAAGGAATGATATTGGCTTACAATCATTTTATTAAATATATCAATAATACGCCGTTTTAATGAGAGAGTTAATTTTATGGCGCGACCTAGTTTGGTTTTATAGTATAGTTAACTGTAAATACGGCAATTATCAATGCAGATTTGTTAAACCTACTTTATTTGAGTGCTTACCAAAAATATCGTAACATTCAGTCGCAGAGTTCCCTGTGAAGCCATTTTACCGAGTCTATCAACATTTTAGCAAAATATCTGTTTCCATTGTAGAACAAGTTGTAAAAATCCAAATGTAAGTGGAGTTTATTCTTTCCTAGGTGCAAAGATAAGTCTTATCCAGACCTGCTTCCAACGACGAGTGTCGTGATCGTGTTCCACAACGAAGCTTGGACTACCCTGATCCGAACTATCTGGAGTACAATCAACCGTTCGCCGCGGCCGCTGCTCAAAGAAATTATTCTTGTTGACGATGCTAGTGAAAAAGGTAATTCCTTGTTTAATTTTTAAAAATCTTTCTGCCTGCCTTAATCCTAATTTGATTAAGGTCAATGTACTATGTCACCATACTGCTATAGGTTTTGGTAATGTCCGTGAGCCTGCCTGACGCCAATTCTCCTTGGGTATGGGAATTTACTGACACCGCGCAAGTGTCCTAGGAGCGATGGTCTGCTCAGGGTTCAGAATGTCCCTCAATAGGCTTTTAAGACTTCCACATGAAGAAAAGCGGTAGTCCTATTTGTGACTGTGTGTGACATTACTTCCTGATTTTAGAAAATCTAATTTCTGATAATTGTCAAAGAGCATACGATCTACTTGACGTGTAAGGTTTTGGTGCAAAATCAGTAATTCCGTTTAATGTTTGTGTCGTGCTAAGCCAGAGCATAGAATTGATTACTTTATATGGCGAAAAACTGACATATCCTTTTTGTGTCAACTTTTGATGATTATGACACAAAAAGGCTTGTCTATGCAAGTTTTCGCCATTTTATCGTCCGTCAATCGTTGGACAGGTGATGGTAGCTGCATAAGTCATTTGGCTCTCCCACAAATAGTTCACCCCGGTTGGTCATTAAAAATAACCCTGAACCTACTGATCACTCCTGACCACTACCACTTTTGGAAAATGGGTTTTTCGACCAGTGTTCAGATTTTTATGGACCGGCAGCCTCCTAAGCCGAAAATGCGGCGTTTCATGATACGCCGAGCGAGTTATTTTATGCTCTGGCCAATTATATGATCGGACGACGACACACGTGACCATAACTTAGACGATTGATAATTTAACTATATTTTATTATATGATCATATGTTTGACTCAGGGATCATCAACACACTACACAACTCATTAAGCGTTTATGGGCTTAACACTTACTTACTTTTATCTGTATATTGGGGAAATGTTTATAACCGTGCCTCAGACTGATTAGCTCTACGATAATCTTGACACAATGATACTTTATGATACATAACTAAGATTGTGGTGGTAAGGAAAGAAGTGGTTCCAGTGAGCGCCGAAGTAGTTGAAAACTTTTAGAAAAGTAAAAGTCGGCTGCGGGTTATTTTAACCACAAAATAAAGAAACAAAAATGTTATTACTATACATTGTATAAAAATTGTTGTAAACAATCTTTTGCTAAGAATTTTAAGGTCGAATCCAAGAGTTTTTGGTTGGTGTTAGGGCTTGTATTAATCGCGCCTGGTTTATCAACTACCATTCTATTAAAGTCATCATAATAATAAGGCCTCCAGTACATGATGTCGTGGCCGCACTAACCAGCGGCGCACTTGCCAAAGATGAAAGCCCGGAACGATTAGCTGCTGAGGGATCGGCTATTTTATTAATTGACTGTCGGAACACAATCATGTACTTGACTCTATTATAGAAGCAAATGAAGAAATAAGTCTTTAACGCTCGAACGCTGGTGTCCAGGCGTGAAAGAGCTCCGAGTGAATCCCGCTTTTCGTCTTTCCCCATTCCTCCCCGTCAAGTAAGAAAAATCGGTTTTCAGAATCGCTACACACTGGTCCAGTGTTTTAATGAAAATAGATCAGGAATTTCTCACTGTCATGTCGTTGATGAAGTTTCTAAACTAGAATTTATTTTCAGAACACTTGGGGAAAAAGCTGGAGGACTATATCAAAACGGTCCCCGTACCCACCCGGTTGTTCCGCACGGAAAACCGTTCTGGTCTAATACGGGCGCGATTACTGGGAGCGAAACACGTTAAGGGTGACGTCATCACATTCTTGGATGCCCATTGCGAGTGTACAGGTAAGTTTTAATTAGTCTTTCTGCTTCCTCTTTCTCACACCCCTCCTCCCTTCTCCTCCCTCCTTCTCCCTCCTTCTCCCTCCTTCTCCCTCCTCCTCCCTTCTCTATGTTCTTAATTTATTTGGGGTCGGTGCAATATGTAACCACAAGCTTTGGCATAGTTTTATAGTTGTCACCAACCCTCTTTGGGAATGTTGTGGTTTTACTCGCCACCCTCTGTCTGAGTTACGCTTATTCTATGTGGTTACTTTGTTGACTCACTATACATATTGTGTATGTAATTTGATTGGCAGATAAGCGTACGGCCTCTCTGGTGGTAAGCAGACACCGTAGCCTATAGACCCTTTAAACACTAGCGTGATACTCACGCGCTGTCAACCCTAATCCCCTTCCCTACCCCGTGGAGCTCACTCACCAACAGAAACACAACACCACAATAATGTAGTGTTATTTGACTGTAGACTTCTGTAAGGCCCCCAGTTAGGGCTGCTCCAAATTCAAGCGGATAGTCCACTGTGTCCTACCTTGACTATATTCTGAGTGAAGCACCACCTAACGACAAAGTGGGCTGTCTGAACTTACCCACGGGCACTAATATCTCTATAAACAATTTGATAGTAAATTTCGACATAATCGTAATCTATCTATAGTTATATAAAAGGCAGAGTCCTGACTCATCAACGCACAGCCCATACCCTTGGACCTAGATAGCTGAAATATTGCACAGGGGTTCCTTTTATTATACTCTTTATTGCACATAAAAAAAGTTACAATTTTAAATAAAATACAATGTTTGCAAGGGCGGACTTATCTCTAAAAGAGATCTCTTCCAGTCAACCCATGAATGTGTGTGATAAAATTAATTTAGGGGACTATACAGTGCTGCGCAATTTAAAAAAAAACACAAAAAAACTTAAAATTTAGATATAGATACCATAAAAAATACATAAAACTTGTACATACATAGATATAATATATTAACTATACATACTATACAATACCTATAATAAAATATATATATGTAAATAATACATACTATATATACCATTCATATATATTATAAATATAGATAATGCTTACATTTATTAACCATAAATTTTGTGTAATAAATGCTTCTTCAGTCTAGTTTTGAAAGAGGCAACAGAGGGACTATCTTGTATAACAGCAGGAAGACCGTTCCACAGCAAAGCAGCATGAAAAGAAAAGGAGTGCAGATGAAAATTGGTATTGCCCTTAGGGAGCTCAAGCATTTTAATAACGCAGGGCCGCCTAGAGCGAGTAGGAGGTTGAGTGAGCTGGAATCGGGAACGAAGGTAGGAAGGGGCGTTAGGATCAAACAAAATTTTATAGAGATTGGACAGGATATGCACATTACGACGATCGCGAATGGGAAGCCACTTTAACTGAGCACGAAGAGCTGACACATGATCGTACTTTCGCAGGCCATAAATGAATCTGATGGCCAGATTCTGAAGACGTTCGAGCTTGTTAAGCAGTTCTTCCGTTACATCCAGATAGCAAATATCAGCGTAGTCGAGAATAGGAAGTAGGAGAGATTGCGCTAGCATAATTTTGGTTTTAAAAGGGAGAAAATATTGAAGTCGCTTGAGAGAGTGAAAGGAGTAATGTATACGCCTACTAACTTCGTTCACTTGAGGTACCCAAGACATGTTACAATCCATAGTTAATCCAAGATTTTTTACCCTATCCATATAAGCAATAGTCGTTCCATTATAAATTAGTGGCGGTAACAAGCTGATGTTAAGTTTATTTCTCAGTCTGCTACTACCAACAATCATAGCTTGTGACTTAACTGGATTAACAATTAAGCCAAAAGATTTTGCCCAAGCCAGAATTGAGGACAAATCATCATTTACTGCAGCAATAGCATTGTTGATCTCGGTCAACCCCGAATGCCTATAAATCTGTAGATCGTCAGCGTACAGATGAAAGGGCGAAGAGATAACATTAGATAATGCATTTATGAAGACCGAAAATAAAAGAGGCGACAGTACGCCGCCTTGAGGCACACCAGCAGTAAGCCCGCACCAGTCAGACTTAGCGTCGTCCCTTTTTACACATTGCTGGCGGCCAAATAAGTACGATTGAAACCATTTAACGGTTGGAAGCGAGATGTTAGCCGAGCGAAGAATACCAAGAAGTATGTCGAAATCGACCGAGTTGAATGCACTACTGAAATCAAGGAGACATAGTACAGTGAGTTTTGTGTTGTCCATAGCCGATCGGATGTCCTCTGTTACGTTCAGTAAGGCACCAACTGTACTGTGAGACGGTCGAAAACCAGATTGGAAGGGACACATTAAGGAATGGGTTGAGAGAAAGGAATATAATTGGTGATGTACAACGGATTCAAGGACTTTGGATAACAGTGGTAGGATGGAGATAGGGCGATAATCTGAGAAGGATGCTGGATTCGAAGATTTGGGCAACGGAATAATGTTGGCTTTCTTCCAGGATGTTGGGAAAACATTATGCGTCAAAGAAAAATTAATTATGTGGGTGATAACAGTGACGATGTCTTCCAATATTGGGATAACCATATCAAGACTTATTCCGTCACTTCCAATGGCCTTAGTAGTAATACCTTTGATAATCTTCGCTACGACATCCTTTGAAACAGGATTAAAAGAGAAAGAGGGACAGTCTGGTGGGACAAGACTTGACAGAAAAGTGAGTGAAGCCAATTTAGTAGACGTGTCTAGAATTATTGGAGGAGAAGAAAAGTGAATATTCAAAGTGTTAAGATCTACGGCATCTTGACACGACACCGTAGGCTTGCCCACCCCTAACGACCTTAAAAAATTCCATATATTATTGCTATCCATGTTATCAATCTTCTCGTGAATGTAGGCCCTCTTAGCATCTCTGCACAATCTGTTGCAACGATTGCGCAATATTTTATAGGCATCTAAGTTGATTTGGTTGGGGTTTTCTTTATTACGCCTTTTTGCTTTGTCTCTCAAGACCATCACCTTTCTGATGTACGGTGTCAACCAGGGTGCCGGCACATGCCTAACACGGACAGGGCGTATGGGTGCATGAATATCGTATATCCTGATCAGTTCCGCAGTAAAATTTTCAACCATGTCATCGATGTTTTCAGACTCGAGTAAAAAAGACCAGTCTATGCGCCTAACATCCTCTCTCAAGCGATTAATATCCATATGCCGAAAATTGCGCTGCAGAAGGACTTTACGTTTAACTTTGGGAGGGCGCACTTTATATGTGAGGAAAATTAGATCGTGGTATGAGAAGGGAGCCGATGTTTGCCCATAGGAATAAACTAGATTGGGGTCGGAAACTATCATTAAATCTAAAAGTGACGGCCTACAATCTGGATAAAAATGAGTCGCAGAAGATTTTGATAACATGTGTAGATTCAATGACGTAGTTACATTTAATAATTTTGTAGCTCTGGAGTCTTTTCGTAGCAAGCATGTGTTAAAATCACCCATTATAATGATATGGTCATATGAAGGTATGAGTATTTCTAGTACGCCCTCAAGAGTGGCGAAATAGTCGACCTTATCATTAGGGCTGTACAAACATCCCAAAAGAATTTTTTTGTGATGAATGAGGATTTCAATAAATATAAATTCTAGAGAACCAGGACACTGGGATTGTGAGCACTTGATGACATTGGCAGGGATGTGACCTCGGAGATAGATACCCACACCGCCACCCCCCATGCCAATGCGATCGTTGCGAAAAAGTTTGTAGCCTGGCAAAGAAAATCCAGTAGATGGAAGGGAAGGTTTTAACCACGTTTCGGAAATAAGAATACAATCGACTACGCCATTGCTAAAGGATGCAACAAGATCAGTGTAATGCGCAGGGATGCTTTGTGCGTTAATGTGCACAATAGAAAGAAATTTGGAATTGCTGTCAAATATAGACGACAATTTGGTATCTAAAAGTTCACTCTCTGATATGTCACTACTTTGCGCACTTTCAAATTCATCTGAAGAGCAAGAAAAATATTCTTCTGTAAGCATGATAAATAGATATATAAATAATATATTAATATTAAAAAATAATAAATAGTATAAATACCTCTAAAAATTGAATATACAAAAACAAATCTGTATATACCACATGCATAGGTTGACAAAAATAACTTAAATTATGACGTAGGCAAGGTATGAGGCCGGATTTTTCGAAATTCAGCCCCTAAGGGGGTAAAATAGGGGATGAAAGTTTGTACGCGAAGTCCGTCATTTTTATATTAAAATCCATACAAATTAGTATATGGCTTTTCCGTTAAAAAAAAGAATGATGTATTTTAGGATTTCTCGAAATTCAACCCCTAGAGGGAATGAAAGTTAGTGTGGAAAATGCATCATTTTTATAGTGAAATCCATACAAATTTGTATATGGCGTTTCTGATTAAAATTAAGAAAGAATATTTTAGGATTTCTCTAAATTCAACCCCTAAGGGGATGAAAGTGTGTATTGGAAATCCGTCATTTTTATAGTAAAATACATAATAATTGGTATAATGGCTTATCGGCTATAAATTAAGAATGATGTATGTTAGGATTTTTCGAATTTTAACCCCACGGGGACGAAGTCGCGAGCAAAAGCTAGTAATAAATATTCTAAAAAATTATTAGGAGAGACAGATGCGTTTGTCAATAATTGATGTAATTCGATCGATAACTTCATGCTTGCACTACAGATTTGTTTCTAATAAGCTCAAACTAAAAAGTGGCCTATTATTTCATTTTACTAATCACCACTCCGCTTTATGTTGTGCGTGCAACACGATAGCTATAGACGGCATGCAAATGCAACGAGCGCGGTGATTTTATGTGCGGTACTTTTACTGTTTGCATTTCGAATAGACTAGTAGCTTTTTGGACCTATATTTATTATACTTATAAATAATTCGGATCGGGTTGGAGATCCTTGGGGGAGGTTTATGCCCAACAGTGGGCGTCTCTTGGCTGATATGATGATGATGATTATCATCATCATTCGCCTGACCTGCTGCCAATTTTATTTGGAGTCGGCGTAATATGTTTTCTTCTTCTACTCTTCTCGATGATGATGATGAAAAAAAAATATACTCATTCATTCAAAAATTTCATTGTTTAAGTAATTTTTCTGCATTTGAATATGTGCATTTTACCATTTAAAAGTATAATAATTATTTGCGTTTTTAAAATCTCACTTCATCAACCCCTTTTATAGTCCTCAATAAATTATTTAACTAAACTACTACAAAAGTTCAAATAGATGTACTAAACTTTGTTTAATGATCTTTTTAATCCCGACCATGCCGCCCCGTCGGACTTTTTCAATTAAATCGATTAAAATTAAAATTTTCAAAAAAACATCTGTATGTACTTGGAAACATAAACAGAACACATAGACCTGCTATACAGGGTTTAAAAGACATGAGCAGTCAAACGAAAACCATGTATTCTGCTCACCGTCATAACATTTTTCTTCCTTTAAACTATACCTGGGAAATTGATAGTTACGATTTTATTGAAGGTCAAAGTCATAATTTTTTTTTCATTTTTTTATGAAAACGTATTCTATACGTTATTTCTTAATTATTGTCCAAAGAAACATTATCATTTTTTTTAGTATTTCATAACAAAAAACGGCTTCAAAACGTTAGCGTTCAATGTAGCTCACTCGATGCGCACGGACACTAACGAACGGGGCCGCCGTCAAGCAAAATTATCGCGGTTTTGCGAGTTGCGTGCGAGTTGAGCCCTTTACATTGCGCGGTACAATTTGCAATTGTTTGTAACACCAAAAAATAAAAATCATTTCCCAGCACTATTTTTTTTGAAATATGTCTTATTTTGATGTATAGAATACGTGGTTTTCGTTTGACTGTTTATGTCTTTTACACCCAGTATTATGTTGAATGAATCATCATCATCAACAGCAAATTTTGACAGCGAAAGCAGTGCCTTGGTGGCGTAGTGGTTAACCCAGCAGAAGTTGACCAACCCGCACTTGGCCAGCGTGGTTGACTAAGGCCTAATCGCCCCTAATGTGGGGTAGGCTCGAGCCCCTCGGTGGGGACATTATATGAGCTGTTGGTGTATGAAACTGAAGTATTACTGCGAAAACACCATGGTGACCGTGTTAAATGGCGTTGTTATTGGCAGAAACATTTTGTAGCGTTTGCCACTGGTCCATGCAATCTGGAACAAAGCTTTTGGACCATTTTGAAGGTTGGACCTTATAACACTAAATTAATCTACACTTATTTTCCCCTTCCGACACGGACGCCCTAGGAAAGCTAGGCGGTCGAGAGACTCCCGAGAGGGAGATGCTTGTCGCTCAGTAATCCCCTAGTAACGTTTGATTTACTGGCTTGAGGACCCTCCAAGGTCTTAGCCTTCTTAAAAAACCGGTGAAGCAGGAAATGTCATCAGCTGCAAACTGCAGTATTCAATAAAAAAGAACTATGTATTTTAACGTTTTGAAAGAGGAGACTCAAATCAGTTACAACACAAGTTACAATGGTACATGTATCGTGATAGAAGTTCTAAATCTAAAAGGTCCAAGTCCGGCCACGACTTTTGACTTAGCGGCGGTGGCGATTTTTAGAGGTTATAGTTTTATTATTTTAATAGATTCATTATGACGGCTCAAAGCAATTATAGAATGTATCTTTGAATTACTTGTACTAAACGTAAAACTATTCTAATTTAATTTAATTGGCTATTAAAAAAAAGAAATATTTTTAATATTTATTGTAATGACTTGAAAGTATGTTAATACGATTTAATATTGCAGTTTGTATATTAAAATATCCAAGATTCTTTGTTGCTGTAAGAGACATCTTGAAATAATTATGTATGGATTTTATTTAAGCCTTAATTTTAGATTATATTTTACTCGTTATGGAGATAGAGATTTATGGATTCTATTATTCAATTCCTATTCTATTAAAAATTGAAACGATAAACTTATTAAAAATTGGTAGTCTGTAAAGTCGGTTTACTGACGATAGTTGAACGTGACAACGTCTTAAGAAAATACTGATGGAATGGTAGCATTTTTCAAAAGAAAAGTTTAATTTCATTTGTTTTGCCGGCCTTACATGGAACGCCTCAGAGCGAGGTAACGCCGCATGCGTCATGTTTTTTCGTGCGTGCAGCCGGCTCTATCGAATTATAAGACGTAGTCACGTCAAAAACAAAGTGGCGAATTTTAGACGCCAAACCTGCAGTGATTTAAAACATATTATAAAGTATCTGTAATACATTAAAATATATTTGTTGTTTATGTAGGTATCAAATAAAATATAATACACGGTGCATACATTTCACAATAAATCATGGAGCTTGTTTTTCACTTTTGAGTGGTAATTTCATGCAGTCTAGTTTTTTTTTATAATTAGTATTTTATTAACAAAAGTTGCTCAGATGTTTTTTTTTTCAGTTTTCCATTTCCTTTTTAATGTTCGCAGGGTATATAGTCAGGAGATGAACTCTAAAAATAAAAATATTGATTAGTTCCATGAAACTTACTTGATAACAATTATTATTGCTGAGTATAAATTGATTATCTATTCATCATCATCAACAGATTAGGAGCATGTATCTTTGTTTGAGAAGAAAACTACTGAACATTCTTATGTGAATGATGAGATTTCTTACAGTCTTAACTGCTCCAGGAGTATTTTGAGTATTTAAAGCACTTGAATCTTTTTTCACCACCGAAGATACAGATGTTGCTTGCTTTTTGCTAATATGTATATTTATTTGTAGAGAAAAATAGTGATCATATTTTTGTGAATGAAGAGATTACTTACAATCTTAACTGTTCCTGGTGAATTTTGAGTATTTAAAACACTCAAATCTTTTTTCACCATTGATACAGATGTGCTTGCTGTGCAACTGATAACATCAGATTCAATCTGGTAAAAAATTAAATGTATATAAACATTAAAAATGATTATGAGACAAATTTAATGTGTGTAAAATTTCATTACTTACACAATCTGTAATTGGGCTTTGATGACACATGATTTCACAATTTTCCACTTCTATCGGCTGAACAATAATGGGATGTGCAAAATCTCTAAGGTGATAGATATTTTCTTTAAGAATATACTTTATAAATAAATAGCGAATTGTTTTGAACTGTGATTGAGGATGGACAAACAACTTAAGCATAAATTGAGTAACCCTACCGGTTACTCAGTTTATTCTAAAATTGTATATTAATTGTTAAGAAATCATTAAGTTATTTTTAACTGAATACACCATATAATATTACACATAATATTACCATATTAGGAACAGCGTCAGGATTGAGATATGTTCTTTTCCCTTTCTTCCATAGTAGTTTTTTTTTATCAAAGTGTTCACTACATATTTTTGAACTAGGTTTTGGGATCTTTTTTTTTTTTTTTTTTTTTTTTTTTTTTTTTTTTTTTTTGAATACTATTGCAGATTGTCTCTGATGACATTTTCTGCGTCACCGGGTTTTAAGAAGGCGAAGACCTTGGGGGGTCCTCAAGCCTGTAGGTCGGACGTTCCTAGGGGATTACTGGGCGACCGAGCATCTCCCCCGTGGGGAGTCTCTCGACCGCCTAGCGTCCCTAGGGCGTCCGTGTCGGTAGGGAGCGACATGCCCGAGGGTGCCTCTAAAGGCTCGGACCTCGGCTCGGGCACATCGTGTCGTGGTGGAGGCGGGGAAAAGCGCCCCGGTACATGTCTGTACCGGGTATAGCGCGTCGTATGTAGACCGGGTCTACGCACCCTTGTTCGACGTTTTGGGATCTAATCTGTTCTTCTGGTAGCCGCAATCCTCAAACTACTCAGCTCAGGATCACCAAGAAATCTAAAAATGACAATACAAGATACCCTTAAATTGACAATTAAGAATATTGCCTTATTTTAGGGAATTTTTCTACCAAAAAACTAGCAGTACTGACTTGAGAGGTTATATTAACAAAAATATTTAAAATCTCATGTATTTATCAAAAACATGATGAGTCTTGATATCATTTGTTAAAAACAAACTAAAATTAGGATGTTTAACTATGATAAATAAGTAAAATAGTCGAGAATAATATCTACTTACGAATGAAAAGACAACCCACTAATTTTTCTCGCACTATCACTTTTACATCCTATTATGCTGCACCGCACCATTTTCTAAAGATGCACTCTGTACATAACCACCTTCAGGCACATAAATAGCACAAAACAGTTATTCGTATTTGAAGAAACAAACCAAAAACGTAATACAGTGAAACCTGGTTAAGTGAGACATCAAGGGACCTGCAATGTCGTTTCACTTATAGAGGTATTCCACTTACCCGGTGTCTCAGATATACAGGCATAAATAAATATCTGTCTCATTTACAGAGGATTCCATTAATAGAGGTGAGAATACAGGTTATTTCAGTTATACAGGTGCGATCATTAAATAAAATAACGTGTTATGTATGTAAATGAGTTTTAATAAAAAAAAAAATTCAGGATATTCTGATAAACGTACACGTTTTAGTTTTCCTTGTCCTTCAGAACATTGTGATTCAATTTTATGTTTACTCTGAATTATTCTACAAAGAGTAGATTTAAGCACATTAATTCGGCACAAACTTCTTCGCGTGTCTTCCCACTTTCATAAACGGATATTAACTTCAGTTTTTCACGTAATGATAACGATTGTAGCTTTCGTTTTGACATTTTTCAAATAAACATCTGTATAATAGAAAAGCGAAACTAAAACTGAAGGTAATTGAAGCTCAAAATTTGTACTTCCGTACTCGGAATTACGTGTGGAATTTGTGGGTAAAATAAGAATGAGTAAACAAACAATGTTATCTTAGTTACAGAGGTTTATGCATATAAAATTTACTCGCTGTCTCAGTTATAGAGGTAACTATGATGATAAATCGAAAGAACAAATCCCAGATATAGAGGTTTACCTCGTCCCACTAACAGAGGTAATTCAGTGCCAAAGTGTTGGGACCTCAGCATGAGTTCCAGTTATGGAGGTTTCTCACTTATCCAGGTCCCACTTAACCAAGTTTCACTGTAATTAGTTTGTCACCCGTAAGAAATGTCAAAGTTTGCTTAGCAACTGAGTTGCTGGCCTTGAAAAAACCGGCCACGCAGTGAGGGACAAAAAATGATTCTCTTTGTCTCTTTTTTTCATCAGCCACGCGTATATGAGCATCCTTTTCTAGTGTAAGTGAAATAAAGAATGTCCAGCAGTCTATAGTTTTCTCTGTCTACGCCTCAGAGCGAGGTAACGCCGCATGAGTCATGTTTTTTCGTGCGTGCAGCCGGCTCTATCGAATTATAAGACGTTGTCACGTCAAAAATATTTCTCATACTCGGGATGCGATAATGCGAGATGCGTTTGTTGAAAGTCAAATAACACTACATATTTATGGTGTTGTGTTTCCGTCGGTGAGTAAGGTCCCCGGAGTAGGGAAGGGGACTACCCTACATAAAAAACATTATATTTGAATTTTATTTTCAGAGCAGATTTCGGGATCAAAATTGTAATGTTTACTTTTTTATTTTAGAGGGCTGGCTTGAGCCTCTTTTGGCCCGGATCGTAGAAGACAGAACGACGGTAGTGTGCCCTATCATCGACGTCATATCGGACACCACCTTCGAGTACATTCAAGCGTCAGACATGACATGGGGAGGGTTCAATTGGAAACTTAATTTCAGATGGTAAGTTCACTTCGTATTTTCGACAAAGAATAAGATTCGACTAAATTGTTTATTGCATGTTTCCTCTAATTGGAATCGTATCCCATTCTGATTTTACTCAGGACTTACCAAATTAGAGTGCGTTCCAAAACGATTTCAATTTACTCTGGGTAGAGTAAATGATAGCTCACTATTAGTCGTTATTAAGAAGCGCTTACACCATTGGTTAGTTTTGTTAAACTATAGTTATTTTACACCAATTAGAAGAAAAAAGCTTAGCTTCACCTGGTTTTGGAACGCAACCTTAGTCATTAAAAATCTCATAATCTAAGAAGGTCGTTAGCGCCACGGTCATATGTACTTTGTAATTGTCCCAAAAGCTAACCAACTAATGCTTAACAGGTATTTGGGATAGAACCAACATTTTTCTTCTCAATTTTCTCCGAAAACACAACTAGAAACAAAATACTGTGTGGAATAAAGAGCAATATAATAATATTAAATAAGGTTCTGTAATAATTTTAATGCGCGGGGAGCCTTTTTTTCCATATAATGCAAAGACTCAACTTTATTACGAAAAATAATATTGGTTAAAAATATTTTTTCTCGACGCTTGATTTTTCTTTTTTTATTAATTGTTTAGAATGTGATGAAATGTCCTGTGTCCAATTGTTCTGAATAACAAAATGACACGGGACAATAACACTTATTTTTAATTTCTTAATCCATCATTAAGTCTGTTCTAAGAGAACATTAAAAATAAAATGAAAATGACGTGAAATGAACAATTGTACAAACGCTACAGTGTTTGGTTGCGTCACAATTTCGTACCATTGTTTCGTTTTCGATTACCGCGCGGCATTAACGAGTTCGCGCCAAAGATAAGATTCGGAACAAACGTGCTGCGTTCACGAGACTGTTTGGAAATGTTAACTTGCATTTTGCATAGTTTGCTAATTAATGATATCAGATTTTTATTTAATTACAATGGGCTTCTATTTAACTTACATCGGTAGATTACTTATAAGAGCGTCTGCTGTGTGAAGAATAGACAGCAATGTAATTCAAACGGACTCCGTAGGAGCCTGCTCCGCTGTTGATGCAGACATTAGAGGAGCATTAGAGGTGCTTTGGATTACAGTCAGAGTATACAAAAATTATAACATAGTATATCAAGAACAGTAGTACGTCTCCATACAAACTAGCCGCTATGCATTAGAATGTGTGCGTGCGTACTCGGCGCCGTGTACGCACGCACTGTGACGCACACATGACATAAAAATATGGGAGCATAAGGTGGTCTTGCCGTCTCGGTGTGATCGCGAGTTTTTATGTCATTGCACATTCGCTCGCCGCTCGTTCCCGCCTGGCACATTTACGATAGCCCTAGCATCAACGCAGAGTAGGCTTATAATTCGCCGACAGCCCGCAGATAAGCTACTGTTCTTGATATACTGTGATTATAATGACGAATATGCGTCTATGACTATACGCCTCCGTGGACAGTGACACTAATAAATATATCCAGAGCTCCGATTGAGGGTTCCGGTTGAAGCCGAAGAAATTGATTTATTTGCATATACGATCACGCTCGTAATCCTATGAGGGATTGAGCAGAGCCTTAGGCAACATTTTGTTACACATAAAGCCACACCTGGCAGTATGGGCCATGCAGTGCCAGTGCCTCCAAATAGTGACAGGTTGCCAGCTTGTCGCCTACATAAAATGGGCACTAGACCCAAAAATCAAAATCCTTCAGTAAACACACCAACTAAAGCCAACGACCAGGACAGAAGTTACACTCAAAATCCTCTTAGCAGTCCGGGTAAATTTGGGTTTGTTTGCATATTAGTTGAAAGCTACTTTCAGGTTGTACGTTTTTCTGCTGCATTTTGTATTTAATTTATTAGTTCAATAATTATCTCGTTGTTTATATTTAATTTACCTTTTATTCATGCTGCAGTTACCTGTGTAAATGTAATAAATAATATAACTCGGCTATAAATATATTTCATACAAATTTACCATGACACAAGTGCAGATTATCTGCATTGGTAGTGAGTCATAATTTAACCTGAGGCGTTGACACTGAACTCTCGCTATCAAGTTGTTTATATTGCTTTTGTTTTCTTTGTAAGTTTATCGTTAGATACTGTATTAAAAACCAATTTAAGGTCACATAACAACGCACTGTAGAGTAACCTTTTTAATATCATTGTACGGGAATAGTAAGAGAAATCATGGATGTTCAATCAATGAAATGAAACGGGTCATACGATACGATGAAATGTTAAAAATGCACCGTAAGAAATATTTTTTAATTTAGAAGGAAGCGAATACATTATTATAAATGCGAAAGTGGCTTTGTTTGTTTTTTACGCCATCATGCTTACCACTAAACAGATTTTAAAAACTTACCAAAAGATAGCTATTCTATCAGGGAGTAAAATAGCTGTATTTATTTATTTTTAATTAGATATCGCTACAAAAATTACAATAATGTAGTCATTATTTGACGTAAATAACAAAATGGCAATTTAGATTACTATGGCGATCCGTCTGACACTTTATCTGACGTGCGTTGCAATTTTGTTAGAAAATTTAGGGTACTATGGAGATCCCTTTGCTTTGCCACTTGAGCGGTTGGTTCCATATTGTCCTATCCGATATCGTTACTGGAAGCTAATGTCAAGACAAATGTATGAAATTCGACAGCCCGATATCCGATATCGGGCTGAGATATCGTTTAACGAAAATAATATAATGTATGACACTGACGTATTACTGAGAAAGCTCTATGGCGACTGTAATGTATGAGGAGTAGGCAAAAGTTGTCAGTTCGTTCGATAGAAACGTTGTATCGCTTGTTACTTGTCTAGACCCTCGGGGCAATGTGAAAGGCGGGTACATATTCCATGTATTTTAATATCGTATCGGCTCCCGATACCGATGTCTTATCGGATAAAGTGGAACCGCTCTTAACATTTTAATTTTATAAAGGTGAATGTTTGCAAATTTCTAACGAATTAGGTCAAAAACTACTCGACCGACTTAAACAATTCTTCTACAATTAGAATGCTACATTATTCCTGAGTGACATAGGCTGGAGGAGCGCTAGTAGTATTTAAAAAGCTTGTTTTGCAATGGAACGTAACCTGTGACTCTTCGTTATCTCGACTGATCTTACCTATTTAGTTACACGGAACTGGGAAGACCCGACGCATTTCTACTAATTTATCGTTTCTTTATGTTGAGTTTTGAAACTTTAGGTTTCCTCTTGACCTTTATATTCCCTGATGGTAGCTGATGATAAGATCTTATGTCAAAGCGAGCTTCGCCTGGAACCCAGGAACGAACTGGCTGCATGGCTACTACATCAATGATGTTTGTATTAACGACGGATTTTAGTCTGGCGAATTTAACACAAGCCGTACCACCGACCAATTCAAGCGTTTAAGACTGTATATTAACATCAGATTTTCACATTCGAGCGAGTTGACGACAAATAAATCGATGAAATCGGAAGGTACGCTCACGAGTTTCACAGTCGCCCAGTCGACGAACAAGCCGCCATTGCGGAAAACGTATTGAAATAGACGCGCACTAATTTTAATACATATAAAGCAATGACCGTTGATTGTTTTTTGCGTTAGACGTAGCGGCAATCGTCGGCTAAAATGTATTTGAAAAAGAATAGCGTTTGCCGCGCGTCTTCCGCAGTGCCTGCCGCATAAAACAACCACGCCCTTTAACCCTGCCAGCATTGTACTATTTCATCTTGAAAGGAAGGATAAGAGGTCACTATATGATTACAGGTATCGGGTACCTGAACGTGAGATGAGTCGTCGTGGTGGCGATCGCACAGCGCCACTGCGTACTCCAACTATGGCGGGTGGTCTTTTCGCCATCGACCGAGACTACTTTTACAAGATCGGCTCTTACGACGAGGGCATGGATATTTGGGGAGGAGAAAACCTCGAAATGAGTTTCCGGGTAATGTATTTTGATAATGAGACTTATTGTAATAGTATAAGAGGTATATTTGAAGAATGCCATTCTATTGTTCCTTATACATTAGACATTCTCTAGACTGACCTAGTTGACAATAAAATAGTTAATTAACCTCATGATTGTCACATCACTTGAATTAACCATTACGTTAAATTATCAATTTGGTTTAATAGGTTTCACCAATTAGACGCGTCTTGTAAAACATATATTATAAAATAAGTAATAAGTACACCTGGGATAATCTGGTACCAATATCTATTACTTAAGTTAAATTCTCATTAGGTTTAATAATATTTCTTCCGGTAGATTAAAGATTCTAGATTAATTTATGTAATATTCCCGTTTGTTTCCTATAACAAATTAATGCAAAGTAGAGGTGTTAAGTACCCGCCCTCGTCATAATAGCGTTAGCCCCCATGACAAATTATGATGCGAGCATGGATTTTGCGATAAAGAGGTATTAATTTCCAATTTTGATATAACACTGGCCATATTATAATTCGAGATTCATATCCTTAGTACAGAACTCAGTTTAACAATCCCTCGATCATCATCATACAGCCTTTATAATTCTACCCACTGCTGGGACACAAGGCCTCTCCTTGTTATCGAAGGAGGTTTGGGCAAAAGTCCACCACGTTTGCCCATTGCCGATTGGTTGACGGAGTATGAGCTGATCAATACCCCTTTGCTGATCCATTAGTCGCCTTCTACGACACCCATTGGAGGATATGGGGTAATGCTATTCTACTTTCCCGGCATCACATGGCTACATGGCCAATCCCTCGATGATTTAAACGCATTTGCAAGATATTATGGATCAATTTCACGTGTCAGATTTTTTTATAGATGTATGTACGTGGTAAGTAAACCTTCAGTATGGCCGGTGGCCTGCCTTAAAATTTAATGCCAAAAATTATAATATTTTGTCGACTCCAAATAATTTGGAAGCAGGGTAGAAGGAAGAAGGAAGTAGAAGATGTCTAAGGCGCGAAGCACACTGATCGGGCGTCAGGCGCGGACATCATTCTGTTTTATTCAAATACCGTACCAAATACACGGCATTAAGTTCCCTAATTGAACAAATTCAACGCCGAAATGGCGTGCTATAGCGCGTTCGATGAGGGTCGTTAAATTTGTTCAACTAATAACCTTATTGCCTTGTGTTTAGTACGGTATTTGAATGATGTCTGCGCCGCGTTCTTGCCCGACGTCAGATTGGTGTGTTCGCGCCTTAGGAGCTATCGATAAATTGGTTGATCGTCAATATATACTTGCATTACTGTAACAGGGAGGGATGAGGGAGGTATACAAGCATACGGTCTGTCTTATATAATAAGTGTACACGATAATGTTTAGAATGTTATGTTGTTACACCTAAGCGTGCTCGCGCATTGCCCAGTCTGACCTCATCCTCTACCTCTATTAAAGAAGGTAGGAATGGATTTACCACTCAGTGGAGTATTTAATTAGTCGAGTAGAGATGAAACGGATAGTTGTTTGGCCGGATACCGGTTATCCGGAGAGCTGCCATTCTTGAAGTCCGGATATCGGCTACGGCCGGATACGGCCCATTGTCTCGTTGCATGTTGTGACGAGTTTATCGCCGCACACAGGTGCGGCAAACGCGGTCAGATCAATTCGGGCGGTTTTGCTAAGTTTTTAGTTTAGATATTTACTAGATATTAGAGTGAATATCTCAGAAGAAAATTTTAGATTTTTGGAAGGCCTTGCTTTTTTTACTTTTTCGACTTTAAATGAAAGCTGTCATAATTATAATGCATTTTATTGATAATTTACCTCACAAAGATGTATTGCATTTTACTTTAGGAAACTATAGTAGTCTTTTTAATTTCCAGTATCCGGCTGAATATTGACATACTATCCGGTATCCGGCCGGATACCGAATATCCGTTTCATCTCTAGTTGAGATAGGGCACAGCGGACTACCCGCTTTCGAGCTTGGGCAGTACCTCCACCTTACAGAAGATCACAGTCAAATAACACTACATTTTTGTAGTGTTGTTTCTACTGAGATTGAAAGCTCGGGGTAGGGAAGGGGACTTTGGTTGGCAGCGCGCGAGTATCACGTCGATGCCCACCACCAGGCAGGCCGTATGCTAGTCTGCCAACCACATAGCATAAAAAAACTCAGCTAACTTAGCAAGTGCACGAAGGTATGGCAGTGCGGAGGACGGCTCGAGATCGCGCCCTGTTCGCACGTCGGTCACGTGTTCCGGGACAAGTCTCCCTACACTTTCCCCGGCGGCGTACAAAACGTCGTGCTCCACAACGCGGCACGCGTCGCCGAAGTCTGGATGGACGAGTGGGGGGAGTTCTATTATGCCATGAACCCAGGTTCGACGAAGCACTGTCGTGGCCGCTAGCATTTTGTTGTAAAATTTTCTATGGTACACTGAATTGTAGTCTTAGAGACTTACTTCAAGGAATTTTCGTTATCGAGTTTGCAATTCATATGTGGCTTCCTTCATAACTATGAGAGAAATCGTTTATATAGAAATTGACCTAGACAATTATTTCGGGTCTCGCACTGTATAAACATAGTATGCGGCGAAATATTATATACCTTAACTGTCGAAGTTTCTGTCGACTTGTTATGGCCGTGCTCAGTGAACTGATGTTTATACAGTGCGTATCTAGAAATTATAATAATCCAGGTCAATAAGTTTAAAATATTATTTAGATATAAATTGCCCATTTAGTGCGCAAGTAATTAAAAGCCAACATGATTTTGATTGTTTTCCACACTCACTATTGTTTTCACAGTTGAATAGTTGTGTTTGAAGCCACTTGTAGTTAAGTTGCCTTTAACGAATTGTAGTCTTATAGACGTTTTAGAACAAGGTGCTAATAGCCTCATAAAGTTTTGTTGTGGCTTGGGTTAACACTAGCAGTGTATCATGAAGGTTTTATCATCAACAGTTTGATTTACCGTCAGCTTCTAACATAACCATTGCAGCTGCATTAATTTCAATTTGCATGCTTTTTCTGTCATTTCATTCTCATTTCATTTATAATAATTCTTCTATTTCTTGTTTTCGTTCTGTGTTTTATTTTTTACTGTTTATCATATTTTATATTAATTTCTCATTGTATCATTTTCTTCTTTCGTGTATTTTTTTTTAATAATTTTCTTTAAATTTTTTTCTTTGCTTCTAAATGCAGAAGCAATGAAGTTTTGATATGAATAATACTAATATTGTTAAAAGTAAAATATTTTAACCACAGCAATCCTTTTTAGAACAAGAGCTATGAAAACAATATATTTACTTATATTAAAATTACGTTTTTTCAATCGCTAACCGAGAATTAATTATACAATTTATTTTATATATTTTTATAGAATAAATCTAATTATACAAATAATATAAATAAAGTATAACATATATTTTATCTATAATTATATTATAGTATGCTTTATACAGTATCTAACATAGCTCTTGGCCTATTTTATATCATGGCCTAATAGAATAATTATTAATACCATAACAAATGTGTTAATTATAACAAATGATGGGAAATGTGTATAATTTAATATTTAAGTGTTTTACTAATTTATTAATTGTAACAATATCTGTGTATTAATTTTAATAATTTTGTGCTTTTTAACAGTATAACAAACTGTGACAGTGACAAAACAATTATGATTTTATTTTTATTGTAATATAATTTTGTCACTGTTCGGTTGTGGGCAATATTCACCGATTTAGTGTTTATTTTTATATTCGTAACACCAAATTATTATGAACCTTACAATTTATGAGCACGCGAAACTCATAGTTTATCTTCGATAGTATCAAAGTTCCCTTTTGCTTTTGTTCATATTATGACGACCATTCCATTCCATTCGATTTTACACTTCAATTAGATTTAGCTATATTACAAGCGCAAATGCACGCGAGTGCCGAACACGTCTCGAATACGAGAGAGTTCGTGTATGATATTATTGTATTACATTTGTTTTGTGCATAAAACTATCATACCTACTTGATAATATCATTTCGAGATGCGAGTTCCTATACGTCAAAGAAATCTCAAACACAAAATTTCAAATCTTTTAGACATAAGTCCGCCCTTGCAAAATATGTATTCTACTTTGAGCATTTTAAATTACATAAAAGCGCAAATTCAAACGTATTAGTACGCAAAATCGGTGAATATGGCTTGACTAACATTGGCGCGGGGCTAGGTGTGGATGTGCGGTGGGACACTCGAGATCGCGCCCTGCTCGCACGTGGGCCACGTGTTCCGCAAGACGACGCCGTACTCGTTCCCCGGCGGCACGGGCCGCGTCGTCAACCACAACAACGCGCGGCTCGCCGAAGTGTGGCTGGACGACTGGAAACACTTCTACTACAATATCAACCCAGGTGCTTGTCCGGGGAATGGATTTGTCGCACTCTCTTGCTGTATTATAGGCGTGTGTTAAGCCGCGTCCGCTGCGACAAAATTTTAACGAAACTTTTTAGACTACGTAAATTAGGGGCGTAGCCTAAATTATCTGACAAAACTTTAACATGTTTGCCGGAGCTTGTGGAAAACATCCCCCACGTTCGCCTGCGTTAGGGGGAAATCGTTCATTTTATGTTAGATATTGACGCAAAAAGACGTTTCGCTAGAAGCCTTTTATTTATTCGCGTGTTGAAATTGTATTGTTACTAATGGCATTGATGGGTTTATCAGTGTTTTGAGACGCTGTCTCAAAATAAAATAAATCAGATGCCCTCGCGGTGCATACAGCTCGCGCCAAACTTCTAGTTCGCTCTGAACACGAGGCAATTACCTGAGTAGTAGCGAAATTGAACCTTGTTGGTAAGTGGTACGGCTATGCGAATGATGCGGAAACAATTTCAGAGCGAACTAGAAGTTTGGCGCGAGCTGTACCAGATATCAAATCAAAATTTTCAATGTAAAGATTTGTGTGAAAAACTTTGTTTACTGAACATTGATGAGAAATGTTCAATGTTACAATGTTTTATTAGAATTTTGGCGCAGCGGACACGGGTTCTAGTGAAATGTTAAATTTTTTGAACTAGACGTTATTACGTGAAGCGGAGAGCATGGTATTTGCCAGTTCGAATGAAGTAACGAGCTGATGTGAAAATAAATTGTATTACAAGACATACAATTTACAAAGACATTCACAAAACAAAGATAAACGCTAAATCTAGACGTAAAAATGGTATCATTGTGTTTTTAAAAAGAGATTTCAATATATATTCTCATACAAATTAGATAAAAATCAAGATAGAAAAAACTGGAATGAAATGTTTGAGCATATTTTATACATTGGTTATTTTTTTATACTTGAATTAATATGTAAATAAAAAAAACACTTTTGTAATGAATAGTAGAAAGCTAATATCGTCATAACAATAAAAACGCTAAAAAAACCGAGGTACAGGTTGTTTTTAAATTTTCTTTGAATTTTCAACCTTATTCCTTTACAGAAATTATAGATAGAATTCCAACTCTATAAATCAAATTAGACGGTTAAAACAAAATGATAAAATGTAATAATAAAATACTCAATGAATTAAAAAAACCTGTTTTATGTTGAGTGATATATCAGGCCTATTATAAACTTATGCAAAAACAATCTATAAGGTAATGATAATAAGTTATTTTTCTGACGTAGCAAATACGCACAGGTGCCGTGTCACAGCATTAAAAATACATTCCAGGTCATCATAATATTTGCCCGAGTTTTTCCACAAATTGCCTGAACTGAAAATGGCGCCTATAGAATACATAACAACAACACAACACATTATTTCAAGAAATCAATTAGAGGTACATAATATAAAATGCGGCTCTAAATATGATTTAACAAACATATTCGAGTTTAAAAGTACAATTGTTGTACTAATGTATAGTTTAAATAATATATTTATGTATAAAATTATTGTTTGTTATTTTGTCACTGAACTCCTAAATGGTTGGACCGATTGTGATGAAATTTGTGTTCAAGCGGATCCGAGAATGGTTTAGATTCACAATTTGATCCCATAGAACATGTTTTTTATCGGTACAAATTCTATTGGGCCGCTAGTCTTTATATTATAAAAGATATCGTTTCACGGTGATCTCCGAAACAACTAAGCCGATTTTAATGAAATTTTGAAATCTGTTTTGCTTGGTTTAACTTTAACTATAGGATAGTAATTATCATGATAGACAAGCACATTAGTCCACTTTTTTTTTATTACAAATTAAATGTTTATAATTATTAATAACCGCAGAGACCTACTATTGGCTAACTGTAACTATTATAAATTTGTATGTATGATTAATCAGCTGTCGGTCTTCCAAATAAAAATAAATAAATAAAATAATTCTGAATTGTTATATTTATGTGATATGATAAGTTTAAAATGACCCTGACATAATTCTTTCAAAAACTTGAAATTAAAGAAAATATTTCTAATTGTAAGTATTTAGTGAAATTCTTAGATTGCACTGTGCTTTGGGCTCGTGTGGTTCGATGTTAAACAAATTTTACAAAAAATAAACGGGATTAATATAATAATTTTGAAACATGTTCATAAGACTTGTGTTTTCGTGATTGGTTTATTTAATCTGTTTGACCTCCCAACTAGAATTCACAAAAAATATTGGTCATATTCATTGCGTCATATCAAATTCTGTAGATCCCATTGAATTGGAATGGAAATTTATAATGTGTACATTACTACGCACGTATTTACTTACACATCTCGGTCATATTTGTTGAAAACTTCCTGCGCAAGCTTCTTAACACTTGTGTAAACTGTGCTTTAGAATATCGAATAATAGAAGTAGTTATTGTTGTTTTATTCGCAAGGCTTATTATACAATAAAAGATGTAAACCATTATAATATGTTTGCATGTTGATTTATGCTTTTATATAATTTAACTTAATTCGTTACTCAGCCACCTGTTCACACTGTTTCACGTGCATTACTCGTTTACAGTGGGCATAATTTTTATTATATTATGCACCTGCAGCATTGTGCTTGGGTAATTAAATAAATCATGATTCATTTGTGACTCATATGTTGGAACTAAATTCTATTTTCTTCCATGAAATCTTATGTTGCTTCATTGGTTCAGTAATTAGTTTATGAGTTAAAGTAATATTAAATTTATTGGCATGGATATCGGAGTTGTTCTTGCGTGTACTTTATGTGCTACTTTACAAACTAATTCCTATATACGTAAATAATTTGTGGAATTACTAAAATGCTTTAACTCTTAAACTGATGTTTGTTTTACTTCGACGCAGCTTTTCCAACGGCTTGCAACGTCGACATTGTATATTACACAGTAAGTTTATATCACGACCACAGATAGCTGTGTGTATTCTGTGTGTGTGTGTTAATGCGGGAGCGTCCAGTGTCGGCATAAAAGCACACAGAGTCATGGCACTGTTGCGTTCGTGAAATAAAAATACAGTAGGAATGTCAGAGGCGTAGCTAGGTAACCTCTAAAATTAATACCTATGCCTATTTCTATATATTTCGGAGGCATTTCAAAATGACTCGGTCTTAAAATAGGCCTCGAGTCCCAGTCTTGGACTCAAATAAGGCTTAGGGTTCAGGGTTTAAAGACTCATTGTGTTGTTAACCGTATGACTTGAGTCGAGTTCCTTTTAAAGAACTTAAAAACCTCGAGTCCTTTCATCACTACCCCCTCCTCCCAATACGAGGTTTGCTGGTCCGACAGCCCCTGAGCTTGGGGACCCCGATGCACTGGCATCAAATTAGACTTTCATAAGCGTACATTTTTTTTTCATAAGCTTACAAGTTTCTTTATTAATTTAGGTACTAAATTAATAAAGAAACTGCACCAACTTGGCCTTATGTAGCTACGCCACTGACTAATGCATTACGTCTTTTAGGGTTGTCCATACACACTCAATGTCTTTGCATGTTAAAGGTTAACTAAAACCTGTCAAGTTTATTCAAAGTATTTTGTACGTCATATAGATATAAAGTTGTGACGAATTTTGACAGTTAACCTTTGTCCATAGTATTTTGTTACTTTTATTAGAAGGATAAAATAAATTTAAATGCTTTTCCCTGTTATCGTCAGGTGCATTGAACGTGCCAGTAGGCGATGTGAGCGAGCGACGAGGTCTGCGTGAGAAACTAAAGTGCAAGAGCTTCAGGTGGTACCTCGAGAACATCTATCCTGAGAGTCAGATGCCGCTTGACTACTACTATTTGGGAGAGGTAATTTTTACTGTGACGTAATAGGCTGTTCGAGGGGCGAGTAACATGGTTTTAATTTATTTTGCATATTTTTCTCATCAATGTGTATGTCGTATTTAATTGTTAGCAGTCACCGTAACCTATAGGCGTTTGCACGAATGTTATTCGCTGTGACGTTAACCCGTAGAGCACTGAAAATCTTACTCGCATATATACAGGGTGTAAAAGACATGAACAGTCAAACGAGAACCATGTATTCTGCTCACCATCATAACATTTTTCTTCCTTTAGACTATACCTGGGAAATTGATAGTTACGATTTTATTGAAGGTCAAAGTCATAATTTTTTTTTTAATTTTTTTATGAAAACGTATTCTATACGTTATTTCTTAATTATTGTCCAAAGAAACATTATCATTTTTTTTAGTATTTCATAACAAAAAATGGCTTCAAAACGTTAGCGTTCAATGTAGCTCACTCGATGCGCACGGACACTAACGAACGGGGCCGCCGTCTGGCAAAATTATCGCGGTTTTGGGGGTTGCGTGCGAGTTTAGCCCTTTACATTGCGCGGTACAATTTGCAATTTTTTTAACACCAAAAAATAAAAATCATTTCCCAGCAATATTTTTTTTGAAATATGTCTTATTTTGATGTATAGAATACGTGGTTCTCGTTTGACTGTTCATGTCTTTTACACCCAGTATTTATAGAAGTATATATATTTTTTATAACATAGGTAACAACTTCGTAGCGGTGTCACTGTATCCTATACGATACGCTAATATTTTCTATTTTAAAAATCCTACTTTTCTCTTTGTTAGCCATATCCTAACACGTTTTTTATTCAAATTATATGGGAATATATTTAGATAAGTCTCAAAAAAGCCAACTCGACGATGGCATGTGACTTCGAATGCCAAGGGACACTTGACATCAAAAGCCACACACCCGCCGAGAAAGTTTCCACACCACGTTACCAGGGTCCGCCACAAGGAGGCTTCCGGACGTGGACCCCAGCTCTTAATGAGACCTAAACTTTTATTAAATATAATTAATTTATTATTAATAATATCCTGCGAATCATTTTAGTTACATCATTATTTTCCATGGGACTATACAGTTTTATTTTGTCATAACCTACGATTATTATTTCCCCCATTAACCATGGCAAATGGACTGCCGTGTTTGTATTAATTAATGGAACCGATTTGAGATTATATATAAATCGATTTTAAGTTCATTGCCTCCATTAGAATTATAATTACTACAATCATTCATTATAGACTTTATTGCTATGTAGATAAACATCACATTAAGTCGCGTAACATAAAATATATAATTATTGGTTATGGGTTGTGTTGAAACAAGTTTATTTAAATGTGGCCTATTATGGGCATGTAACAATGCCTATACTTGAGACAACTTCGATAATGAATAATTAATGTAAACAAACCACTGTCATTTTTGTACGGGTGATGAGCAAGAAAGGTAGCGAGTGAAAGAACAAACCTATACAAAATGACATTTGGCTTGCTTACCTATGTTCTTTATCGAACTTGGCTCAATTATAGCATCTGGGCACAGCGTACAAATACACAGTGGGTCAACGCCTTTGAAGTTAAGAGAAATGTCTCTTTTGTCCAGTCAGCATGCAGTAGACATACAGTGGGTCCACTGTATGTCTACTAGCGTCTACCAAACGACACTATTTTTTTTTGGTGGCGCCACCGGCTCGTTGGCTGATTGTAATGAAGAGCTTAATAATGACTGTGATCTGGTAGTATGTTGACTTCCGATCTTGCGAGTTTCATTCTAATACTTACCACAAATTTGATGATACCCTAGGAATCGAACCAAGATCCTGTGGATCTAATTCCAAAGGGCAGCCTGCTAGACTACGGAGCCATAAATTTTAACATTGCTTACTTGACTTGTAGTTATTAGATCAAAATTAAACAACAAATATTCCGTGTAGTAATTATATGTAATGATTGCGTTGTCAGAATCTTTGACGAAGTTGAAAGTACTAAAAATGTATGTTTTTAAAGAGGGTTCTTTAAACATTGGACAGAAATATTAGTCCAGTGTGTCAAATAAAACTTGGTATGTGTGACTAGTTTTCATCCCACATATTTTTTAAATTAATCAATTGATTTTTTTTTTCAGATTCGTAATGCTGAGACGTCGAATTGTTTGGACACACTTGGCGGGAAAGCAGGTCAGCCTTTGGGCATGGGATACTGCCACGGAATGGGCGGTAACCAGGTTAGTGAATCAAAGGAATAATCTACGAATTATTTGAGTTATTGGAACATTGGGTCGGTTTTTGTGTTTTTCAGATAAGTATTACTAATGGAAAAAGATTTTTTTTTACACAGAATGTTTGGAAGTGAGCATCTACTTATCCTGACATAGTCATGTAAATGATATGGTTTTTATCAAAAATTATAAAATTTTGTTTGGAAATTTCCCTTGCTTTTTTTTTACTTTTGTGAAGTAATTTAAAATTTAGTTTTAGAATTTTTAATTTTTGATACCACTAAGTATAGTATTTATATGACAATGTTAGAATAGGTGCCCGCACCATGTAACAAACATCCTGTATATAAATATGATAGCCCTGGCGGCAGGAAACAAAAGCATACAATAAATATTAAATACACAATTGCAATGAATTGTTTATATTGATTTTCTTATACTTTTTGTATGCAGGTGTTTGCTTACACGAAACGAAAGCAAATAATGTCCGATGACAACTGTTTGGACGCGGCCCATCCGCGGGGACCCATCAAGCTAATCCGCTGTCACGGCATGCGGGGCAACCAAGAATGGACTTACGATTCTAAGGTAATATTTAAATTATCATTTTAATTTTGCAAAACTAGGAAGCGAAAACATCTAAATAGGCATCTTTTTTACCCGACTACGGCAAAGCCGAAAGGAAGGGTTATGATTTTCGCAGTCTACGTATGTTTGTAGGTATTGTTATGAATTCGCAAATAGCCGTAGAAATCACGAGAAAACCATAGAATGGTCGAGAAAGTAATCGAAGTTTCCAGAAGGGCCTCGACGAATTAAACGAGAAACTTCTAAGAATGATAGGAACGTTCGAGCAATAATGAACCTACAGACCTATGACATAAGGTTTATATTCTTCAGATGAGCTTAGTTGTTTGTTCGAGATAATAGTCGAACATTCGCGCGAATTTGTTTTGCGTAGTATAAAAGGACTGTTTATTGTAGCGTATGGACATTACGCTCCGTTCACTCCAATCCGTTCGAGTAACTTACAGTCAGACACTGCACACTCAAGCACTAGACACACTTTTGTCATACACCGCACTCGTCGAACAAGGGTGCGTAGACCCGGTCTACATACGACGCGCTATACCCGGTACAGACATGTACCGGGGCGCTTTTCCCCGCCTCCACCACGACACGATGTGCCCGAGCCGAGGTCCGAGCCTTTAGAGGCACCCTCGGGCATGTCGCTCCCTACCGACACGGACGCCCTAGGGACGCTAGGCGGTCGAGAGACTCCCCACGGGGGAGATGCTCGGTCGCCCAGTAATCCCCTAGGAACGTCCGACCTACAGGCTTGAGGACCCCCCAAGGTCTTCGCCTTCTTAAAACCCGGTGACGCAGAAAATGTCATCAGAGACAATCTGCAATAGTATTCAAAAAAAAAAAAAAAAAAAACGTATGGACATTCTAAGTTTAGAAGCGAACAAGTGCGGATCAAAGCGATACTCCCTAAGTGATACAGTGTGATATACTGACTAAGGCGAATAAATAATAGATAGAGTAAATAAATACTACGGATTAAGTTAACATTGTGATTGGACTTTGTTGCTTGGTTATTGTAAACTTTAGAGTGGTGTACGGAATAAAGTCTCGTCAGTGTCACCAGGTGTTTCTATCCAAATTAACGAACCCCTAGCTCGTAACAGTATATTACTCCGTAGACAGAAATAATAATAAATAGGATAGAATTGCTTTGGTTGGCATTTACTACCGGAACCAGTGTCGCCGCTTTATCCCCTCTACTTACTATTAATGCATGCACTCAAAAGAACGAAACCGTACTACGCAATCCCGCCTTATGAACCTTACGTTTAAGAGACAGCGTTGCGTAACACTCACCATAAGTCTCACTCACACTTCACAACGTCGCTCTTCATTGGTCGCGTCGGCATTATGGCTGTTATCATGTCCGTCTGTCCGTATCGTGTCTGTACCATGAACTTTTGTGCTAGAGAGAAGGATTATCGAAAATCACAATACGTTGCTGCGTATACTTTAAAACGCTCTGCATTTTTAAAGTCATAATCAGCAATGGTTATGAAGTTTTATGTTAATAACGTATAGATCAGTATTTTTTATTGAAATATTTTCTCAAGGTGTATTTTGATAAAAACAGCATTATTACATTAAAATAATACATTCGAATGAAATGTAATTATTAGTGTAATTACACACTCTGGATGAGTTTCCGCAATTACTAATGCCTCAAAACACTATTTTAAGGCATTTTTATCACACCGAGGTTCGAGCAGCACTGAGCCGCAAGTCGCTCGTCTTGGTGGCACGCTTGTGTCCTACGAGACACATGTGCGGCACCAAGGTTACGCGACTAAGGCACTACTATCCTCTTTATTATTATTTCTGTGGTAGCGCCTAAAATAGTCATCCGATTTTGATGAATAAGGTGTCAATCGATTCGCTGTTTCAGGTAACATAGGCTACATTTTAACCGATTTTAAGAATAGGAGGAGTCGATTTTGCCTTTTAATCCCCGATGTTTTATCAATTTCGTTTGCAGGGACGTGATGTAAAATAAACAACTGTTCCCGATCGGTTACCTTTTATTACTGACTACATAAATGATTACATTAAATTAGAACGATGCTACATACATAGCTATACTTATATACTACACCTCACCTCGGGGGCAAAAGAAAAAAAAATGAGAATACAATATTTTTTTTTTCCTACATTATTTAGATATTATAAAGTATAATTATTTTAAATGATACATTTATTACTTTCTACTTAATGTATAAATGGTTTCGTTCTATTTT
This sequence comes from Elophila nymphaeata, assembly GCA_955850985.1. Classification (NCBI taxonomy): domain Eukaryota; kingdom Metazoa; phylum Arthropoda; class Insecta; order Lepidoptera; family Crambidae; genus Elophila; species Elophila nymphaeata. Next base: position 14,494,848 of record OY039084.1, read on the forward strand.
TATGGATTATATATGGTTTATTATTTTTTAATAATTTCACATTAACACCTAAATCTTCTAAAACAACAAATGGTCCATCCCATTGTCTACTTAATTTATCAGCTGTTTCATTTTTAATTAATATTAGCTGTCCTTTATTATAAATCACATTATTTAAGTATTTATCATAAGAACATTTACGTGTTTGTTTACTTAAAACTAAATTTTTCTGAGCGTCATGATGCGCTACTTGCAATCTATACTTAAGATCTAAAGGATAACTATCTGGATTATACAAAGGTTCTATATGCTGACTAACTCTACACGGTATTACACTTGCTCTACCAAAAACTAATTCGAACGGTGTATATTTTGTTGCCGTATGAACAGTATTGTTATAACTATAGCACCAAAACGGTAACCAATGACTCCACGTTTGTTTTTGACCATCACATTGTATGCGTAAGAAAGCTCCTAAGCTCTTGTGTGAATTTTCAAGGGCTCCAATTGATTGATGATGGTAAGCAGTAGATGTTAATTTTGTTATTCCTAAAATTTTACTTACCTGTTCCATTACTGAAGATACAAATTCTGTTCCACGATCAGTAGCAATGACATTCGGCACTCCAAACCTTAAAATAAAATTATTAACTAATGCTTTAGGTATACTTACGGTTTCCTTATTTTTTAAAGGGTATGCCTCTACGAACTTTGTAAGTTCACATTGTAGGCTTAAGATGTAACAATTACCTTCAATGTCTCTTTCTAAAGGTCCTATCGTGTCAAGGTATATTTTGTCAAATGCATGTGAAGCCGTCGTAGTTATTTCCATGGGCGCCTTGATATATCTACAATGCTTCATTTGCTGACATTTACAACATTTCCTAACAAATTCTTCACGTCATTATGTAATCCTGGCCAGTAAAACTTTCTCTTTATGTTATTTGTCATCCTACGCACACCTGCATGACCAGCGGTAGGTAGTAGATGAAAGTCATGTAAGATATAATTTCTTTCCTCATCATTATAAATTCTTTTTACTCCTCTTAATATGTATATCCGTGGACCGGTCCAATTCTTATTATCTTTTATTTCTTTTAAAATATCTTTTATAAATTTCTCATATTCATCACTTTTTACTATGCATAGCTCAATAATATTCATATCTCTACAAAATTCTCCTAACTTAGTCACAAATTCGACTCGCGTAAATTGTGCCCTAAAGTCAAGATTAATGTATAATACCTTACTTTGCTTACAGTAGTTAAAACATTCTTGTTCTACATCGATTTTATTTTCTTTTCTTAATTTATTTAATTTGTCACTTCCGATAAAAGTCATTTCGACAAACTCTTTTGGTATTTTTAGTACCTCGACTACTGGTGGTTGATCAGGCCACGCTTCATCAGATTTACTAAGAATAGTTGTATCTATTTCTGCTAACCGTCGTTTCTGTCCTCTCGTCATAACTAACATAATTTCTTCATTCAGTTGTTTTAAACTATCTGATGTTATATTAATTCTAGATAATGCATCTGCAACGCAGTTATCCTTTCCTTTAACGTATAAAATTTTGAAATTATACTCCTCTAATGCCAATCTAAATTTTAATAGTCGACTAGAAGGATCTTTCATTGAAAATAAATATATTAAAGGTCTATGGTCAGTCATAATTGTGAATGATTTGCCGTACACGTATGGTCTGAAATATTTCACAGCCCATACTATAGCGACTAATTCTTTTTGAATAGTTGGATAGTTTAGTTCAGCTTTATTGAGGGGTCTACTAGCATACGCTACTGGTTTCATATTATTATTACACAAAACTGCTCCTACTGCTGTGCCTGAAGCATCAGTTTGTATTATAAATTCATTGTGATCTGAAAAATCTGGGAATTCTAATACAGGGTGGGTTGTCAAAGCAATTTTTAATTTTTCAAAGGCATTTTGACATTCAACAGTCCACTTAAACTGTTCATATTTTCTAGTTAATTTATTTAATGGATAGGTAATTTCTGAGAAGTTTTTAATAAATTTTCTATAGTAATTACAGAAAGCTACGAACCTTCTGACGTCATCTGTATTAGCTGGTACAGGATAATTTTGTAATATTTTTACTTTTTCGGGGTCAGGCAGTACACCATTTCCTGATACTAAATGTCCTAAATAAAGAATCTCTTTCTGCAAAAAGTTACACTTTTCTGGGTTCAATTTTAAGTTAACTTTTCTTAATCTCTCCAAAACGTCTATCAAATTTCTATTGTGAATATCAAGATTTCTTCCAAAAACTACCAAATCATCTTGATATAGAAAACACTTTTCGTAAGTTAATCCTGACATAGCCACAGACATAACTCTACTGAATGCATTTGGACTTGTTTTGAGTCCCATTGGTAACCTTTTCATTTGGTACTGTCCGGTGTTTGTAGTAAACGCTGTGTACTCTCTACTGTCTTTATCCAAAATCACTTGATAATAACCTTGGTTAAGATCTAAATGAGAAAAATAGATTGAACCAGAGAGTGAGTCCAAAATTTCGGATATGTTGGGTAAAGGAAATTTGTCGTCTACAATGCAATCATTTAATTTTCTATAATCAACAACAAGTCTCCATTTATTATCGTTTCCGGATTTCTTAGGTACCAACAAAATCGGACTAGACCACTCACTCTTCGCTTCTTCTATTATATCATTGTCAATCATTTTCTGAATTTGGCTGTTTACTTCATTTTTTAAAGAATGAGGTAATCTATATTGTTTTACAAAGACTGGACTAACATTTGATTTTAAGGTTATTGATTGCTCATAAACATTAGTAGCTGTTAATTTATCACCGGGTAAAAAGAATACATCCGAGTATTTGGAGCATATTTCTTGAATAGACATCTTTTCTTCCGTGTTTAAGTTATTAAATTTTAAAATGTCTAATAAAATTTTTGAACGCTCTAAACTATTACAGTTATGTTTGAAATCACATAAATCGTAATCTTGAAGTGAATAAACCTCAGGTTGAAACATAGGCAAAATAACATCATATTCATTGGTATTTAAAATTTTCACTGGTAACCTGTTATTTTTTATTTTTCCTATACAACCCGCTAAAAAAACGTTTTCTGCCAATTCCTTGTTATGAATAACACAATCATAGTTTAATTCCTTATTCAAAAGCAAATAATGAATAGATTCACTTCGTGCCGGTATATGTAAAACTTCATTTGAATAATCAATAGAGTCACAAAGGGTTAAAGAATATTCCATTCCATTTTTAGATAGCGTGATAATGTTTGAGTCTAAGTTGATATTTGATGCATAACTACATAAGAAATCTAATCCTAAAATTCCATCTGCCTTCAATGGTATGTTATCGAAAACATGTAGCTTGATATTAAAATCAACATGTTTTTGCTGATCTAAGTGAGTCAGACAAAGATGAACAAAGCCACTAGAATGAATCTGACCACCTATGCCATTTATGACTGTCTCGTCTCCAATTATGGAACTGTTACTAGGCAATGCATCTCTTTTAATAACAGATAACGAAGCGCCGGTATCTATCAACCAAAAATATTTCCTATTGCCGCAGCATAATTTTAAAAATTTCGCTTTTCCTGTTAACGCTAAAATATTATGTTTCAGATCGAAAAAACTGAATTTCGTTACTCTTTGAAGTCACGGGTTCATTCCTATCAGACTGACTTGTATATAGTACTCGATGACTATTACCACTACCATGTGTTCCGTAACTCGATCGAGTCATGTTCGACATTTGAAAACCTCTAGTAGGGGGTCGATATCCAGTACCACGAGAACGTTGGAAAGATCTACTACGAAAATTTGTGACATTACCTCTGTTAAAATGATTAGCACCATACTTATTGTATGTATTCTGATGGTAATATCCTCGTTGATCACGTCCACGCTGATTATAGGATCGTCCTCTAGACATAGTGTAAGCTTGAGACTTACCTCTGTTCCGATGTGTAAAATGCATGACATTTTCACCTGTTGGCCTCGATGTCGCCGTCAACTCCTCGTCTTTTGCAGCCTGTATCGCATCTTTCAAGTTGTTGTAATTACGGGCAGCAATAATTGTACTGAGCCGGGAGTCAGCTAACCCATCTGCAAATCGTTTGATTGCTAATTTTTCATTGATAGGTTTTAACACAGAATAGTTTTCAGAATTTCCATCTGCTTGCGATATTGTCAGGTTTGTAAATAATTTTTCAATTTCGGTACCATACTGGTCAATAGTACGCCAACCTTGGGACGTATTTTGTAATTGTGTTTGGATTGCAGTAAAAGATTTTTTAGGTAAAAGTAAATCACGTAAATCTCTGACAAGATCGTTTGTAGATGTATAAATATGGGACATACGGAGCTTAGCAGTTTCAGACAATCGACTTTTTAACACGAATGTTATTAGTAATTTTTTTCCTGAATCTGATAGCATTTCAGCATACATTTCTATAGAGTCAATGATACTCTTAATATTATTTTCATTACTGTTCATAACAGGTATCAAACTACACGCCGTTTTTAAATCAAACTCCATGGTTGAGTCTAAAGTTGGATTTGTGTCACAAAAATCGCCTTCACTTTCACTTCCACTCTTTGTTTCAGAACATAGCTGAATAATTTGTAAATAACAAGATTTTATATTATCCTTCAATAATTCTAGCTTTGCTAAAACGTTTGATTTTATATCTTTCTCAGTAACCAACAATTTGATTAACTCGGTACTTTTTTCATATATGCATTCTGTTTCTGATAATTTATTTCTAATAATATTACCTTTAAACCTAGATTTTCCCTTCTTAATCAAATATTTCCTAATATTCTGAAGTTCATTTAAGTATGCAATTAAGTCATCTTCCATTTCCTTTCACAAATAAATAATTATTAAAATAAAATACATACCACATTTTCTCAGTGAGTTACCGTAGTAGGGGTTACATCGAATGAAAGTTGAGACATCGAAATACATTCGATCTCCATATAAGAAACTAGACTTAATTTCTTAGAACTACTAAAATAGAATTTAGATTAATATGAATTATTGTTTTTATTTAATGTCTATTTAGTGTTATACGTAGTTATTTATTATTTAATTAGATTTTTATGTTTTACAAACTTCGCACTTTTAGTACTTATTTCGCACCAATTTTAAAACAAAAAAAAGAAAACACTTTTTATAGCACTTTCACACATCCTCGCTCCTATTTCATAGGGACACGAACTTCGCGCTCCTCTTCACCATTGCCTCTGGAACGATTGAATGATCGCCGAAAATTGTTTTGTATGATCTGATCCCTTATCCAAGAGTTGTGACATTTCTTGTATTGCTTGTATGTAAAATACAAAACTCCGAGCCCCAATATTGTGCATATAACTATTAGAATAATGCTCATATTAGACATATGCGTCTTCATTTCTTCTACATGTGCCTGGTTGGATCCCACAGAATTCTGGTTGAGGAAGACCGTTTCTCTGTCTACGTTTGATCGACACATTTTTACTGCTTATACTCTGCCGAAAAACTATAACTTTTGTTTATTTAATACGTCGATTACTTTTCACTCATAGTTCGATCACTATCTACTCAGAGAAAGAATTCGAGACGCGCCGCGCCCCAAATATGGCAAGGGTCGCCATGCAGGGACGTGATGTAAAATAAACAACTGTTCCCGATCGGTTACCTTTTATTACTGACTACATAAATGATTACATTAAATTAGAACGATGCTACATACATAGCTATACTTATATACTACACCTCACGTTCCTTGTTTTCCGTAGTCGGGTTACAGTTTTTTACTCTTTTTCTTGTTGATGAAATGCTCCTTTTTCTCCGAGACATAAACTAAATCAAATAAACTTACACTCGGTTTACATACATCTACTTAAATTTAAATTGATTTCTAACCAAAACTTTTTCTTTCCGTCTCGTACTTTCTTTACGATCTGGACTATTGGGACAGTTTTTAAACGTCACGCAGTATGGATACATCATCATCATCAACAGCTCATATAATGTCCCCACCGAGGGGCTCGAGCCTACCCCACATTAGGGGCGATTATGCCTTAGTCAACCACGCTAGCCAAGTGCGGGTTAGTCGACTTCACACACAACCTAAGAATTTCTTCATAGGTGTGTGCAGGTTTCCTCACAATGTTTTCCTTCGCCGTAAAAGCGTCGAACGTACATATGATTTCAAAATTTGAAAATATACGTACGTGGCGGGGTTCGAACCAGTGACGTACGCCACCGACGCTTGATGATGGATACGTGCCATCTTGATTGTTGTTGTTGTGTACAGACGCGAACAATAAAGCACACAAACACCGGCATGTGTTTGGACAAGCCGGAGTCGTCTGACGTGTGGAAGCCCGTGCTGCGCGCGTGCGACCGGTCTCGCGGGCAGCAGTGGCTCATGCAGGTGGACTTCAAGTGGCAGGCACGCCGCGCCGCCAGGAACGACAGCTAGTGACCCGCCACTCACAGGTATGCTACACTCACAGAGGACTGGACATTAACCCCCCTTGCATTGAACGAATCACATCAACACACATCAACAGCTCATATAATGTCCCCACCGAGGGGCTCGAGCCTACCCCACATTAGGGGCGATTAGGCCTTAGTCAACCACGCTGGCCAAGTGTGGGTTGGTCGACTTCACACACAACCTAAGAATTTCTTCATAGGTGTGTGCAGGTTTCCTCACGATGTTTTCCTTCACCGTAAAAGCGTCGATTAAACGTACATATGAATTCAAAATTTGAAAACACATTGATACGTGGCGGGGATCGAACCAGTGCCTCCCGGGTGGGAGACGACGCTCTTACGCACTACGCCACCGACGCTTCCATTGAACGAATATTCTCTTGTAACTGCACAACACTTGAAGTACTATTTGAGCAGAGTTGTAAACATTCGGAAACACCAAACCTTATCTTCCGAACTTGGACATTGGCTAAATCATAGTGGAAGTCATCAAATAAGATCATTCATTCATTACATTGAACACTCACGTTTAAAAACATTTTTTGGTATGAAATACTTAACACTTTGATAATGTTTCTTTGGAAAAATTAAGAAATAATGTTCAAAACACCTTTTTTCCTTCGTAAAATCTCGAAGGAAAAACGCTTTTTGCTGGGAGCTTTGAACAAGACTAACGTTCAATCTAAATTATTTTGTAATCTTACTTTTAATTTTCAATAATTATTTTTAAGATAATAAACATGTATTAAAGTATTGCCTTGTTTTTCTCATCTAAAACAATTTTCTCGCTGGAGAGGTGAAAAGTTGTATGTTTCACACGAGAGCATATTTTTTTGTCTCGAGCCCTTAAATCTGTATCTGTACTCGCAGAAAAAAATAACTTTGCTCACTTGTTGAACAAATAACTATTACTAACTAACTTTGACCTTTAATAACTTCATAACTACTAATTTCTCAGGTATAGTCCAGATAAAAAACATGGCCCTAATGATGAGCGGAATACGTAGTTCTCGGCTTTGTCATAGGACTTTTTACACCTCTTATTTTATCCAGTCAACATACAGCAGTAAAAGGCAAAATGTAATAGAAATATTTTTTTTTCCAGGATTGACAACGATAGACCATAACTGTCTTCCCCTCGCGTTAGATATCAGATTTATTCCTTATTCTTATGTATATCTAAAAAATTATATCTATTAGATTTAATTGTATGACACGTATGAGGTCCTGTGAATTGTTGACAATACATAAAATATGCTGTAATAAGTTGTATTCCCTGTAAAAGTTGCTCAAACTTAGTATTGTGTTGAGTAGAGTGAGTTTTTATCGCTATTGTTTTAGATTTGTGAAGTAGAAGAGATTATATTTATATACTTGAAATATTTGTTTTACGAAAGCGATGCGGTTTTTCACTCGCATGATTTCCAAGATGCATTTAACTGAGCCGATAAATGTATTTTCAATACTCTGTCTTTCTGATATTTTTATTAAACTTAATGATGTATGAATATTATTCCGGATAATTAGGATGACAATTTTTGAATAATCTAATGTTGATACTCAATTTAATGTTAAGGTTTACGTGAAACCTGTTTGCTTCCAACATTTTACCACATCGAAATTCTAAGCCCGATTTAAGGATAAACGAACGAATGTTGGGATCAAACTCGAATTAAGGTTAATGGGCGTTGATTTCATTTACGTCCGCGGTGCTCTATGCGCGTAGTCTTACATGGCGATTATTTTAATACAATCATCTATACGTTAGTGTGGCTAGCGGCATCGTTGCCATTACCATTAGCTGACTGCCTTAAACATTGCCAGGTTGTTATTTACTTTATTAAGACGTTTCTTACTAGTTCATTTGCACCTATGAAACTCAAACATTGTGATGTACAGTCGCCGTCAGATATATTGGAGCAGTCAAAGTGACCAAATACTTCTGAACAGATTAAAATGTCAAAAAGTTCCATACGCTACAAGTTACCAATAATATCTGAACATTCATTACTTCAATAATATCTGAGCAGATGCGGCTCAATAACTTCTATACACACAACTAACCAATAATATCTGAACACCTATTACTTTTTATTGCTCTTCAGATCCAATTTCTATTGATTGATTTTAAGTTATAGTTTCTAATTACGAGGTTTAGTACTCCTCGAGTGTAGTACCGATAGATAAATATCGTTGATATTTAAAATATTTGCAGAAATACGCGATCTACTAGCTTGTAAAAGTGATACTGATGGAAAATATCGAAATAAAATCTTTACAAAACACAATTGAACTAGTGGGAAGCGTCCTATAGGTAAAGGGATTCTTTCATGACTCGTTTATGCAGCTAAATTTATAATACATATATTATTTGACACAGAACTTGCATAAGGGCGTATGGATAAAGAAAGTTGGTTACCAGCGCAGTTATGCCAATGAATGATAGTAGTCAGTGTTTTAACCGACTTCAAAAAAGGAGGAGGTTCTCAATTCGACTGTATTTTTAGGGTCCAGTACCTCAAAAGGAAAAACCGGAACCCTTTTTGTCCGTCGTGTCTGTCAAGACCCTTTATCTCGGGAACACGTTGCGGTATCGTATTCAAATTAAAACCATATACTCAAGTCTACAGTCACTTGATTCTTTTGACCTTTGGAAGCTGGTGCTTGTCATGTGGTCCCATTTAAATTATATCTACATCTGACGAGTAGTTTTTGAGTTATCCATAATAATGCCTATTTAATTGACGTCAATGATATCGTAATAGTTCTATTACTTGTTTTTCTAAAAGATCTCGATATAGTTTCCTGAAAATTTCTATACTTAAAACACTAAAGAGCAAAAAAATTAAATTATTTTTAAATAAAAAAAAACCGCCTTCAAAACTAAAAACGGAGAAATAAACAATTTGCGAACACAACAAGTTTGTGAAACACATGAAATACACACAGCAGATAAATAACAATACACGACATAATCTCCATGTAAAAAACGACTTTAATTATGAAATTTTTAGGTCTATAATAGACAGCGCTTCGCTAGTTACGCCGTTTTCGAAATAAGATTAACGTTCGACGACAGTGACATGGAGTTGCGCGGTGGTCACGTGGCAACAACGGAGTTTTGGCGTACTTTTGAAGGTCCGACCACTTTGGCGGACTTTTTCGTGGGACCATTTCAAAGTGTCAGTAATACTATATGTGTTCACTGGGTGGATGGGCACTGGCAAACAGCTTTCTATATGCATACGCACAAGTCATGAGTGGAATTCCGAGTTCATATAGCTAAAAATAAATTGTAAGATTTATCAGGTTATTTCATGTAAACTAGAATATTTATTCATATCGAACTGCCATTGTGTGGAAGTCATACATGTATTTTAAAATGAAATGGTTAGTATAGTTATGTTGAATTGTATGGAGGTTGTTTTGTCCGTCGAGGTTGTTGAGAATTCAGATTGAAGATTGGTTCCATATATTCTTAATACATAATTATAACTATTAATAAGAATTTTCATGTGTGAGATTATTCTTATCTAAGGGAACTGTTTTGTGAATGCGTCAAGTCGCTACTGTTATATCTGCAACAATGTATATTGTAGATTTAACAGTAATTTCTCTATTATTAGAAACTGTTGCCTTAATTAATTTTATGACGTTTCAAATTGATCGTGTTGTTAGGATAAAAATATGTTTTAGCGTTAATATTTCTGTAGATTAATTGCTCGGAGGAATTGCCTTCAACACTTTCACAAATAGCTTAGGAGTTTTGAGAATAACATCATTCTTTTCCATTTGACATATAGAGTGTAAAGCAATTTTAATTGCAAAAGTATAATTTAAATCCTTAGATACGCCCTTCAGAAATGTCGAAATAAGTGAACTCGCTTATTTTGGCCACGGTGAAAAAAAATAGTTTATTACGATGTAATTGAGGTGAAAGGTCTCTCTACATACTCGGTGATGTCGGCGTTTTTATTTAAATACATTAAAAGGCAAAGGAAAAAATAAGTATTTCCTTTTCTTTCATCCTTATTTCTTTAAAAAAAATTGGTGGCAATTATTGCCACTACCCTGAAAAAATAGTGAACGCTCTCTTATCCGAGCCTATCAAAACGAATTTTGGAATTTTTATATGAAATCATTTGTGAATTCTGAATGTTGTGTTCGTAACATTCTTTTAAGCATTTTTAAAATCCATTTAAAGGAATTTGTGAAATTTTATTTGATGTTTAATATATCCTATACTTTTATTTCCATAGGCATTGCAATATATTTTAAAAATAATATTACTGACACTATTTTTTTGAAACTTTATACAAGCACACAAAACATAGTGGTAGTAATAACAATGATAATTGAAATTTATTTTAAATGAACGAATGGAGCCTTAAAATTATAACTAAAATGCGTTTGATTTTATATAAATTGTTTTAATTTTAATAGCGTTCGAATGCGACTCAAACTGATGCGGAGTTTAGTCCTCTAGATGCCGAATTATTGTTTATATTTTAGTGTTTTCATTTTAAAATAAGTAACTATTATGATTTTAGAAAATTTGTTTGTTATTAAAATATATAAAATTGATCATATCAGTATAACGTGTAAAATATGTAAAATTCCTTTTAGGTCTAGAAAATTTGGCGTTCTTGTATAGTACATCACAAAACATAGGTTTAAATTCCTAGGAATTATTCAGTGACAATTTTCAAGGTATATCGTAATTAAGACACGTAAGTAATTATTATTTTTTTGTAAATTCTTCAAGTGTTATAAGTCCAAAATGTTTTTGTGGGTGGTTGACTATAATTATGGTCGATCCACAGACGTCCGAGCCGTGTTACGTCAGTGGTTCTAAAAAATGTCATTGCTACTTTGCTTTGTACTTTTCAAAACACCGTGTCCAGGCCGGCACGGAGCTTCATAGCAAGAGCGTCCGCTCGACACGGCCCTGATGTGTGTGGATAGACCATTATGTAAGATTTCTACATTAATAGCCTCCCAGTTTTGAAATATCATCTGTACAGGATTAAATAAAATTGATTCACTACTCCATTTCGAAAAACATCTCGTCGAATTACAATTCATCGTTGACACCTCGTCGAAAGTATAATTAGTCGAATGTTAAATTAATCAACTGCTCAACATTTCGATGAACATTTGATCGGTGCAACACTTCATATAAATACTTTCTATCGATGGTAGAATTCGTCGTGAAGTACTTTATCGAATGACAATAAGTCGATGCCTTATTTGATTGATGGTCAAAAAGTGGAAGCCTTATTTGATCGATGGTTAAATAGGCCTAGGCCTCATTTGATCAGATGCACGCATGCAGAAGTAGGATCCATGCGTTTTCAAAACAACTTTATTTTTAATCTACCCGCATTACCCTATTACTAGTTTTAACATTTAGTTGTAATTGTGTTATATTGTTACCTGGGATAATATATCTTTACTTAATCGTCTTTTTAAGCTAATGTTAAAACTACATTTTGCTAATGTAATCATAAACAATTGATCTGCGTTTCGTTTCTTCGCCTGTTATGACTAAATTTATCAGTCAAGAAACCTTTTTTTGCAGTCAACCAAGGCTATGATACTGCATATCAAATTTCTTCCAAATCTTTATGTAAAAACCAAGCCATTATCGACAAAATGCGATATCTAATTCAAATAATGCGATCATTTGACATATCGATCAAAAGTAATTAAATGAAATAAACTATCGACGAAATTTTATTATTAAAATTATTCTTATTTATTAATATTCCGATTATTAAAACCGTCGACTAAAAGACATTCGATGAAATGAACCATCGACGTAACAACTTTCAGGTAGATAACGCATCGTTCAAACAAATAATCGACTAGTTGTCATCGACGAATTGTAATTTGACATGATGTTTTTCGAAATGGAGTAGTGAATCTAATAAAAAGAGTATAAGTATTTAAATAAAAGGAATGCTTAATTCAATGCAGATCCATTCCAATTATAAGTGTAAAAAAAATACTTTTCATGTTTATTTGTTATTCATGTTAGTAATTATTTCATGTTTTCGAAATTTCTTAATTTATACAAACAAGTAGGTACTATTTATTCTTGCTGTGTTTAAAATTATTGTATTTTATTATAATCGCCTATTTGTTTGTAAATTCTGCATACAGAAATGTAATTATTGTAAATAAGTTACTCTATATTCGTCCAATAGGTAAGCCAGATAAATATGGCTGACATACGCATTTATTTAGTACAGGAGAATCTCAGCTTTGATTTTATTCTTGGACTTGTTAAGAGTGCCAAATTATTTATGTTTTTTAGTGAGGCACATCATTCCATAAAAACTGGTCAACTGGAAAATAAATTGGACTGAATTTTACCCTTTTGTTTCATTTTTGGAATTCGAAATAATAAACAGCAATAGCTTTTCGATTATTTAATAAACTTAACATTGTAATCTTAATCTAATAAGGCTAATACTATATCTTACATTTATACAATCGAAACAAATGCATACACTCAAAATAATAGGTTAACCAAGACATCTGGAACATAATACAAATTATATAGAATACACAACAGCAAGCACTAAAACGTGCTCATCTCATTAAAACATTGAAAGACTGACAATAATATGATATATACGAAACATAGGTGAAATTATTACATGTCAATGAATTTACAATACATTTTAGAATGATAAACATTACAACATTAAACAATTTATTATACCCTGTTCACTTAAGAAGGGCGTATAATGGTAGCATTTACCTATTGGCTCATGGCAAGCTTTCTATGTTAGTAGATCAAAATTTTCATTTTACGTCGTTTAAATATACAATAATAAAAGGATTTGATTAGTATTAAAACGATATATAACCAATTTTTAACAATTAGAATGTTCGTGTAACATGAAGGCTCGTTTGGCGCGTTGAGATCAATGATGCAGTTGTAAAGCTAGCCTCCATTGGCGAGCGACCCTACACTCGGTGGTAAAACAATGTCTTGACAAAGTGGGAATATTTCCCTTTGACAAACTATTTTTAATGGGCTGAATCGCTATTTACAATGACAATTATTCTTCTAGTGAATAGTTACAACATTCATAATTACGGTGCGTATAATTTCGTTAGATTATTGTTTTTCGTAAGACAAATTCAGTATCATGGAGTCATTTTTGCGTTTACAAAATCTATTACCCTCTAAAATATTACGTATTGCTTTCTGTACTCTATACTTTAACTATAGAAGAATATCAACAACAAATTATATAGCGATAATTCCCATATTGTCTAGTAACTAATAGATTCACATTAGGGTCAAGACACATTAACACAGTCGAAGCATATCGTAACGTCTATCTAAAAACAAATAGCCCTTATAGACACATTTTTTTATGGAAATGAAAAATTTTTACTCGACAAACTGGGCAAGCCAAATAAAATCGATTAAAAATTTACGCATTCAGTTGAATGCTATTCTAGTAAACGCCTCAGTCGACTCGTGGCCTAAAGTTTTGAGTGGCTAGGATTTTTACAAAGGATAACTAGGTACAATCAGCTATCTATAAAATTATCAATATTATTGCTACATCCAAAGTAAATAACATTTAATATATCACTTGGAAATCTGATTTTCATTCTTTCCTCAAACCCGTATTCACAAACAATACCTACCTACTTGTATAAATAAAAATCAACGTTATGCGAAATAATAATATGCGAACGAGCAATGCGTATGTCTCGTATGCGTATATACGGTTTTCATTCTTGCCACACGACAGTGCGACCGAATTGAGCCGAGCGCGTTGTCATGCATTCATTTACCAGCGTGTTTTGTTCATGTTTCTGTATTTGGTTCGTCATTTCTTTCGTATCATACGGATCAATGGGTATTTGAAAGTAAAGAGTTTCTCCAGAGTTGTTTTTGTAAAAACACGTGTTGAATGACTGCATTGTTATTCAATCTACCGCACAATTTTAGTGTCTAATAACCATTTTCAATCGACTGACTAAATGCTAAAATAAAATTATTTCTTTCTTTCTAAAGCGAAGCCATGATTAAGATTAATAATTTGAAAGTAATGTGTCGTTACTTCCATGTCGGGCGGTGTACCTACCCGTTACATATGACCGATTACATACGGTTTCCTACAGATCTAAATTCCAAAACTTAGGCTCGATCGATCCTACATATTTAGGAATTTAACTGTCACAAAATTTAACGACGTTCAACTGCAAGTTGCACACATACGCGTATATTTTACAGACCGCTTCGCTCTACGCTTCTCTGCGTCGTTGTGACTTGACCCTTACGCCCACCTTAGCTAAATGGGAGACAAGGCTAATGCTGTATATAGGGATAATATTCCCACCGTGCGTGGTCCCTTTAGGCAAGTAGCGAGTTCACTCGTGCCTTACGTCTTCTGGTAACCAACAGTCGTTCTCCGCTCGCGCCAGCTGTTTCCTTAGACTGAAGTATAGCTTGATTAACGAGTCCTGGAAAAGAAATAGTTACATTAGGTTTTGTTTATAGGAATCTACTTGCCTGGGCACATGGCGATTCTTTTTTATGATCACACACACAGAAAGTCCGTTTTTATAGGGTTCTTAATGGATACGTAGCTACTGGCGGTAATGATCACACCGCATTTATAGGGTCGTTTTTAATGGATAAGTAACTACTGGAGGTAATGATCACACCGCATTTACAGCATCGTTTTCAATGGATACGTATACTACTGAAGGTAATGATCACACCGCATTTACAGCATCGTTTTCAATGGATACGTATACTACTGAAGGTAATGATCAAACCGCATTTACAGGATCGTTTGTAATGGATACGTAGATACTGGACGTAATGATCAAACCGCATTTACAGGATCGTTTGTAATGGATACGTAGATACTGGACGTAATGATCAAACCGCATTTACAGGATCGTTTGTAATGGATACGTAGATACTGGACGTAATGATCAAACCGCATTTACAGGATCGTTTGTAATGGATACGTAGATACTGGACGTAATGATCAAACCGCATTTACAGGATCGTTTGTAATGGATACGTAGATACTGGACGTAATGATCAAACCGCATTTACAGGATCGTTTGTAATGGATACGTAGATACTGGACGTAATGATCAAACCGCATTTACAGGATCGTTTGTAATGGATACGTAGCTACTGGACGTAATGATCAAACCGCATTTACAGGATCGTTTTCAATAGATACGTAGCTTCTGGAGGTAATGATCACACTGCATTTAATAATAATATTTTATTTCAAAACAAAAAATGTTTCAATATTAAATACAATTTTATTATAACTAATATAATAAAGATATTGATTACAAGGAACTAAACACCATAAAGCAGCGGTCTCGCACAGCGACAGCGCACTAGACTCAAGGTCTGTATCGCAGCTAGACACCAATAAGTATTATAATATGTTACAATTACCGGTAGGTTCGGATCGATTTACAGGATCGTTTTTAATAGATACGTAGCTACTGGATGTAATGTTTACACCGCATTTATAGGGTCGTTTTTAATGGGTAAGTAGCTACAGGAGGTAATGTTCACAACGCATTTACATTCACCCTGGTCTGTGTCTCGTCGCATACAAGCTCGTCGCGCGCGTCGTACTTTTTTATGTTAGATCGGTATATTTTACTGGATCTGGAATACAGTCGTGTGTGTGAACTCGCTCGTACATACATACGCCAATCACGGAATAAAAACGTAACGAGTCTATGAAACGGACCGCTGCGCACTAACGCGCAGATGACGCACGTTAAAAGTTTCAAACGAAACTAGTACAAGATTTTAGTGACGCCGTGAGCACGTGTACGTATTGATACGAACCCTTAGATACGTCGATATAGTAGCTCGTGTGTATCTAGAAATCTCTGCGTTTTCTTGATAACACTCTTATACTGTTTGTATTACAGCTTTTAACAAGAATTTTTTTTTGTATTGTATTTTTTACGTTGTCATATCTACAATGACTTAGTGTATGAGTACTGATTAGCTTCAAATTACCTTCTCACACGTACCTACAGTATTTTTTTACAATCGACACAATCTGATTTTGGTTCTCTACGGTGCCTAAACGGATAATCGGTGATCCACTTATAAAAATATACCGTGTGCATAGAACGGATTATCTGACAACTCCGACATAAATTCTTATTAATTTGAGTAAAGAGTTAAGTTTAGGGGTTCTGTCAGAGGAGGAAATGTTATTTTATTTATTGTTTCTACTAATTAAACGGATTATCTGACAACTCCGACATAAATTCTTATTAATTTGAGTAGAGTTAAGTTTAGGGGTTCTGTCAGAGGAGGAAATGTTATTTTATTTATTGTTTCTACTAATTAAATATTTTTGAATCTAGAACTTTTCAACACATATACATTTGTATGTATCTTTAAGGCTTTTTCAAACAGAACCCGTATTTAGCGCGTTCTCGTTCTGTTTGACAAAGTCTTTAAATGAAACTAGCTAGTAGACGGGAGATCTTTTAACGTGTGCAAAAATGTTACGGTAAAATACATTACCTTTTCTTTTTCTAATTGTATAATTTCTCTCTTTTGCCGTAACTCTTCTTCGTCCATTTGATCTTCTAATTCAGATTTGTGTTTACTCAGGTACGCTGTCTCTGTTTGCACCTGAAAAGAGATTTTAAACATAACCTGTTATTAACTCACTATTTTAGAATCAAAGACAGAAATAATAGTAAATAATCAATACAGATAGTATTTGTAATTATTAAATGTAAACAAAATAAATATGAATCGATCAGCAACTCCTTGGTATGAATTTCTTAATTTCAATGATGCAGTGGAGTCTATAAATTAGCAGGTCTCAGAAAAAATAAGCATTTTGTAAATTCAACAAATTAGGCTGATTCAGATGATTTGGGTACGAGTATAACAATAATAATAATCTTTATTTCAGACACATAGGATCCATATACAATTACTGTTTTGTTTTATCAATTTTCTTACAATCACTTTCTTACAATATAACACATTTTCTTACAATATAAGCAACACGAGATCTGATCTGATTGACAGTGTCCACAATTGTAATAAAGAAGTAATTATGACAAACACTTCTTTCCGACCTTCGTTAAAACTTCCTATTCTATATTGTGGGACCGGAAATGGGTGTCTAAAGCTCAGTCCATACATGCGCACCAGCACGAATAGTGCATACTATGCGCCTTGAACGATTAAGACGCTTTAAGTCAATCTGTACTTTCGAATACCGAGTAGAAGCTCAGTAACTTCCCTACATTCAGTCAAAAAAGTATCGGGAATGGATGATTTGTTTATGGTCCCAATTTTTTTTTGTTGTTGTTAGATTGGCTGTGGCACAACTGTTTTCCATTTTGGCGCGGAGTTTCGATTTGCGTCTGTTATTTATATTAAATACAGTGCTGTTTTTAGTTATATCATATCTAGTGTGTAGTGTATTGCGAATTTCATAATGGACAAAAACATCGAACCAAGAGTTTGTCTTAAATTTTGCATCGCCAATGGAATTTCGTGTTCGGAGTCACTGAAAATGTTACAGAAGACTTACGGTGAATCGACTTTATCAAAAACTCGTGCTTATGAGTGGTACAAAGCGTTCAAAAGCGGTCGAGATGTGATGGAAGATTTGCCTCGCTCTGGTAGGCCATCAACGTCTGCAACTGAAGACATCGCAAAAGTGGAGGGAATCGTGACTGAAAATCCTCGTTCAACTTTGAGAGAGATAGCGGCCGAACTTTCTATATCTAACGAGTCGATCCGTACCATTTTAAATAATCACTTGGGTATGAAACATGTTGCCGCTCGGCTAGTCCCAAAAGACCTGAATTTTCTCCAAAAACTCAATCGCATGAGAGTCGCTGACGACATGCCAGAACGACTCAATTCCGACCTAACATTCATGAAAAGCATTGATACTGGTGACGAGACGTGGGATTACGAGTTTGAAAAGAAATTACCACTTCGTGGCACCCATTTTCAATCGGTAGAAGACATAAAGGGGGATTCGCTGCGAGTACTGAACCGAATTCCGAAAACAGCGTTTAAAAAATGTTTTGATGATTGGATTATTCGTTGTCGTAATTAAGTGTATCGTTTCTAAAGGAGCATACTTTGAAGGTGATAAAATAAATTTGGATGAATAACTAACATTTTGTGTATTATTGGTCTTTTCCCGGTAATTTCTTGACAGAGTAGTATTATAAAGTATATCAAGTAACATACCTTTAGGTACTCTGGTGCCAGCTGCTTGTGTTCCTCGTAGATGCGTTTGGACTCGTCGCTGTTGGGGTCTGGCGAGATGGGCCGCAGGTGCGGGTCCAGCATCAGGTGCATCGAGTCCAGCACCGGGTCGGGCTCGGCCGGCGGCGGCGCGGCGCCCTCGCCACCCGTCGACCCACTACTGTTGCCTGCAATAAAACAACTTGTTGGTAAACTTGATAAGGGGCCATTCATTTATTACGTAAGACGATTTAGGAGGAGGTGGATCATGTCTTATTTTTTCTTACAAATGGTTTTTATTAATATATATTTTTCTTATTACTAGGATGGGGTCAAAAACGATAAAAATTTTATAGATTATTTTATAATCTATATCTCTCCATTAAACTTAGACAAAAGCAATTCTGTAAGTACACAATATTACTATCGTTAGGTATATCATTATACAATAGAAAAAATACACTGAAAAAAATCGACCTGCCCCAGGCGGGAATCGAACCGAGCATTCTCCGCAATCTGCGCAATTCTGCGGAGAATGATGGGTTTGATTCCCGCCTGGGGCAGGTCGATTTTTTCAGTGTATTTTTTCTAGTTTTAAAAATATTTACTCGTTTGTAAACGCAAAATTTATTCCATAAATTATACAATTACACTCATAAAACTATATGAGCTATTAATTTAGCCCAGTCTCGTCATCTAGCCCATTTCTTTCAGTGCCTGGCTATCAGTTAGAGTGCAAATATGTATAGCAAAGCTAGCTTCTGACAGTACTGATCGCTGTGGTATTTTCGATTGGGGATTTGAGTACATAGTCAGAAAATGCACTGACGCTTAGGAGGTGGTGCTAACCATTTCAGAGTAATAAGAGATTCTTCTTCTTGTTTCAAATGAAGGACTGACCTCTTCTTTTTATACTATAAGGGAGGCAAACGAACATATATACAGCTCGCCTGATATTATTAGGGTGCCGTAGCCTAATACTATACAACACAAAGTATACTCTACTACTAATCTGACTATATCCCTATGAAGCTTTAGGACGCAATTCTCGTTTCCTTCGTAAAAATTTCGAATTCGAGTTTACTCTTAGAAACCGGTCATAAAATCTCGTAAATCGAGAATTTTTTTCGAATGTCCTATTCTGACCGCTAATCGAATTACTTCGAGATTTTCAGAATGAGCTATTCTGAAAATCTCGAAGTAATTCGATTAAAACTCGAGATTTATTCTAGACTGTTTCGAAGGCATGAGAATTGCTGCCCTGGACTGGAAACACTTAAGAAATTTAAGCGAGAAGGTCTGTTTTAGTTGAAACATATATTTGAATTAGAAAACATTGCATGTTCATTAAAATTTACTTCACATAAATTATTATGGTAAAACATTATTCTTGATTTTTGAAGTTAATATCTTTATCTTCAAAAATTGAAATGATGTCTGAATCCGAAAATGAAATGCCCATTTTGGATTCCAAACAAATAACAACAATAGTTTGAACATATTGAAGTTATCATCATTATCAGCTATAAAGAAAATTTGACAGTAAAATTCGACATCATGCATGACCGACAAATATCGATTTATTTTACAGGTATTCTTAAAGAGAGAAAAGGACAGATGCGTTTGTCGATCGATATATGTCCATCGACAACTTCAGGCTTGCACTGTTGTTTACATAATAGGCATATAGGAGGAGTATTGTAAGATTGTAACGCCACAACGACGTAGTCTTTCAATTTGCAATAACAACCAAGCCCGAGCTTAGAACCTTTTATTTATCCACCATAGACTCGACTCGACCAACACGAAAATTGATTAGTTTTCGAAATCATCAGCATCAGTTTAAGACGAATAACTAACAAACGTAATAATTATCATTGTAAGAGCATCGCTAAAATTATTTAATATAAAGCAGGTAAATATACCTAATAGACAACACGTAGATAATTCCAAGTGATTCTACAGATTAATGATCTCTAATCACATGGCAGTTAACATCAAATACAAATACTAGAACCAAAGCAATGTATGAATCACCAAAGCCGTATATGCATGATAGGCATATAAGGAAAAGAGTTAGAAGAATCGAGAAGTTATAAACCATAAGAAGTGACAGCGAAAATAATAAAAAGCTTCTCATAACTCTTATGCATTGTTTACATTATTAAGTTTTTCTTTAGACAGATACAATCCAATGACGTAGCAGTTTTGGATACTAAATGCATTGTTACAACACACGCCAATACGACGTATTCTGCAATATTTATTTGCATCAAAATCAGCGTGATAGATATTTATTATAGTACGCCATAGAGAGCGCGAGAAGAAAATTTAAGTGTTTAGAGGAATCATCCGCAGTCCCCACAGCAGGGTTATATACGTCAGAAGTTAAATTTACTTCGGCTTGCTGATGTCAGAAGCTTCACCTAGATTTCAGCTTTCAACCAACGTTTCTTTTCCATACAAATAGATGGCAGCAGTGGAACTAAACAAGGCGATCATAGCTAACGAACTTTGTAAATTTGGATTCACTGGCAAAACTCACTGTTTGAATTATGTATATTTCAGACGTAATGTTTGCAAAATTAGAATTTCACTTTTAACTGATATAATTTAATTTAAAGTAACACATTATTTTCACGACGAAACTTTAGGTCTACACTTAGTTGATATTTTCTCCGTCTGTCCTGATCAAAATCGCAACAAAGCACTACGTTAAGTCGGTTGAAGTTAACGTTCGGTAATCGCTGAAGTAACGATCGACTGGCGAACTAGGAAGTGCCGATTACAAGGAGTGTTGACGCAAGGCGCTGCCCACGGCGAAGGGCGGGCGGAGCTTCCGAGCTTAGCGGCAATTGCGATGATGCGCAGACACTCACTGTAGAATATCCAACTACATGTGCTGACTGTGTCCCGGATGGTGGTGACGACGCCGGCGGAGGCGTCGCACGCGTCGATGCGGCGCAGGCGCGCGGGCGGCGCGGGGAGCGGGGTCATGGCGCGTCCTCTCGCGGAGACAGTGCGCCGAGCACTGCTGTGCACGCCACCGCCGCTCGAAATAATCAGCGGGAGAGCCGGGAGCGGACGGTGCAACAACAAATCGCGCTATTCGCGGGAAGATGACTCACAACGTCAGCCCGAGCTAAATGCGGATACCGTGTGCTGCCGCCCTTCGTGAGGTTTTCTATCGTTTTCGCTGGGAGGGCGCGAGCGCTCCACTCTGAAGCCGGTCGACGACCTGCGCCCACGCCGACGCTGCCTCTTGCACCCGGCACAAACGTACTACTATCGTAACGCATAGATTGGATACTCCGACACTCCTCTCGTATGTACTGGCTCGTGGTAGATCAATCGAATGAAAGGTGTAAAAGACACTCTGGGTCAGCACTGCCGTTACGCCACGATACCGTTGCGTATTGGCCCGGCGCAATGTTTGCGTCCATTGCGATGGGATAAATTAGGGCCGATTGCGGCATCGCAGCGGGTCTTAATTCATAGTATGATTGCACTGTGCATCGGCCAAGGTGCAGTGCGCAAAACCCACGTACTACGGACGTAAACGCACACGATTATCACATGTGACATGTCAAAACAATCAAATATAATGTACGGTAGCGACGCAAGTTATAAA
Source organism: Elophila nymphaeata (assembly GCA_955850985.1). Lineage (NCBI taxonomy): Eukaryota > Metazoa > Arthropoda > Insecta > Lepidoptera > Crambidae > Elophila > Elophila nymphaeata. The sequence goes on from OY039084.1 coordinate 14,517,225, forward strand.
ATTGGCCAACATTAAATATAGAAAAATTAATAGTAGCGCAAGATTTCCAAGTTGATAACTGTGTAATACTACAAGGAATATTTATTTTCACAACTCCTATATATTTTTAGAAAGTGGGGTAAAGTATAAAAAGAAATGAAGTATAAATAAGCAATGAAAAAATGACAACAAGAGCAGCACGTGCCCTTATCTAAATTATATTGACAGCGTAGTGTGCCAACTTCGCTGTCTAATAGTTCCGTCATAACATAACTTACGCAGCTCAGAATAATATATAATACATAAGTCTCAATGGCCGGAAGCTGTAAGTCTATTATTGATGTAAGATGATAGATTTACCATCTTTAAAGGCACTTGTCTTGATCATCGATCAAACTCAAGAATTCGAAACTGGGAGCTAAATAGATGTTGATTGAAAACATTTGCGCAACTGATAATGGCTTTTAAAAAGTTTCTGATTGGGTTTGGTTGAATATAAGAACTGTAATGTTACAAAATGCAGCATAACAGACATATTGCAACATTATACATTAATGTTTTCTTTACATATTTCGCTTACGTTTTTCGATTTCGCATACGTTTTCTCTATTTAATTTACCAGGAATCACAGATTTTTTTAAAATAAAGTAATTTAATAAAGAAATAGCATTCACTGGGGTAACTTTACTAAAAGTAATAATAAAAAATTAAAGAGTTCGGTGTTTAATTTATAATCGCCATTTCTGACCTGTGCAGAAATCTCAACTAATTGGGACACACTTTTTTGGTAACATAATTATTATAATAGACTCTCAGCAAAAACTATACCATAGTCTAAACCATAGTCTTTGCTGAAAGTCTATTATAATATGTTTACTCCGTGACTCTCAGTTCCTACATGCATATTGAGGTTGAGATAATTGCGTAGTGGAAGTGATAATTAACAAGTTCGCGGTGAAGACAGGCCATCGGCACGGGTCTGCTCACCGCTGTTGATAGATCTGCTCCGAACGATCCGCCGACATGTCGTGACTCACACGTTTTCTAGTAATACTTCGATATACATATACCATAACTTTTTAATCAATTACTCCATCGCTATGTAGATACTGCTAAACACACACAATCTTCTTCTTATTGTGTGGCCAGGTATTGATTAGCTTGGTGTAATAGTTTTTTACAATATCTGACCACTAACGTGACTTGTTTTTAAGAACGCTTTCGACAGCAACCGGGATCACAAACACAAGCTTAAAACGTGTCCAGAATCACGGAGGAGAATCGTGTAGAATTAATTAAGTAAATTTTTTAGGCACATCCGAGTGCTAACCGCGCGCTTAGTAGCTTAACATTTGCGATCATTACGAAGAACGCACAACTGCGGCGCCATCGACCTGCTCAATAATTTTTTTAATTACTTTTTCATGGAAACAGTTCAGCGTTTCAAAATGACAGCATTGAAATTGTATGACTAGATGACTGGTCCAATTCATGTTCTGCAACCCTAATTATCTTAAATTGAAATATGACATTCCCTACGTGAATCTTGGCAACATAGTGATATTCTTATCAGAGTGATCAGTGAGTGAGCTTTATTGTCAACGTGAGCATCACGCTATTAAAGACGTGGGAATCATGACGACAATAGACGGCTGCTGTTGTAGTATCGCCAACTATATTACGCTAGTGAAGTCATACACCATTATTTTAAAAATCAGATCCCACAAAGCTTTATTACGACTTTGTTTACTTGGTTAGATTCACGAAGTTATTTTTAATTGAAATGGAGCGCCACGTCATTTTGTTATTACCTAAGTACTGTATAAAATGCACACTAATCAGAATGTTCTCATAATATCGAAAAATAGGCGCATAATTAATTAATAATGAATTTTAAAGTAGGTCCAAACTTTGATCCTTTCTTGAGGTATCCCTAAGAAATGCTATTTTAACAGAAGATCAAGTCGTTTTCTGAATACGCGAGGGCGCGAGCGCTCCACTCTGAAGCCGGTCGACGACCTGCGCCCACGCCGACGCTGCCTCTTGCACCCGGCACAAACGTACTACTATCGTAACGCATAGATTGGATACTCCGACACTCCTCTCGTATGTACTGGCTCGTGGTAGATCAATCGAATGAAAGGTGTAAAAGACACTCTGGGTCAGCACTGCCGTTACGCCACGATACCGTTGCGTATTGGCCCGGCGCAATGTTTGCGTCCATTGCGATGGGATAAATTAGGGCCGATTGCGGCATCGCAGCGGGTCTTAATTCATAGTATGATTGCACTGTGCATCGGCCAAGGTGCAGTGCGCAAAACCCACGTACTACGGACGTAAACGCACACGATTATCACATGTGACATGTCAAAACAATCAAATATAATGTACGGTAGCGACGCAAGTTATAAAATTGGCCAACATTAAATATAGAAAAATTAATAGTAGCGCAAGATTTCCAAGTTGATAACTGTGTAATACTACAAGGAATATTTATTTTCACAACTCCTATATATTTTTAGAAAGTGGGGTAAAGTATAAAAAGAAATGAAGTATAAATAAGCAATGAAAAAATGACAACAAGAGCAGCACGTGCCCTTATCTAAATTATATTGACAGCGTAGTGTGCCAACTTCGCTGTCTAATAGTTCCGTCATAACATAACTTACGCAGCTCAGAATAATATATAATACATAAGTCTCAATGGCCGGAAGCTGTAAGTCTATTATTGATGTAAGATGATAGATTTACCATCTTTAAAGGCACTTGTCTTGATCATCGATCAAACTCAAGAATTCGAAACTGGGAGCTAAATAGATGTTGATTGAAAACATTTGCGCAACTGATAATGGCTTTTAAAAAGTTTCTGATTGGGTTTGGTTGAATATAAGAACTGTAATGTTACAAAATGCAGCATAACAGACATATTGCAACATTATACATTAATGTTTTCTTTACATATTTCGCTTACGTTTTTCGATTTCGCATACGTTTTCTCTATTTAATTTACCAGGAATCACAGATTTTTTTAAAATAAAGTAATTTAATAAAGAAATAGCATTCACTGGGGTAACTTTACTAAAAGTAATAATAAAAAATTAAAGAGTTCGGTGTTTAATTTATAATCGCCATTTCTGACCTGTGCAGAAATCTCAACTAATTGGGACACACTTTTTTGGTAACATAATTATTATAATAGACTCTCAGCAAAAACTATACCATAGTCTAAACCATAGTCTTTGCTGAAAGTCTATTATAATATGTTTACTCCGTGACTCTCAGTTCCTACATGCATATTGAGGTTGAGATAATTGCGTAGTGGAAGTGATAATTAACAAGTTCGCGGTGAAGACAGGCCATCGGCACGGGTCTGCTCACCGCTGTTGATAGATCTGCTCCGAACGATCCGCCGACATGTCGTGACTCACACGTTTTCTAGTAATACTTCGATATACATATACCATAACTTTTTAATCAATTACTCCATCGCTATGTAGATACTGCTAAACACACACAATCTTCTTCTTATTGTGTGGCCAGGTATTGATTAGCTTGGTGTAATAGTTTTTTACAATATCTGACCACTAACGTGACTTGTTTTTAAGAACGCTTTCGACAGCAACCGGGATCACAAACACAAGCTTAAAACGTGTCCAGAATCACGGAGGAGAATCGTGTAGAATTAATTAAGTAAATTTTTTAGGCACATCCGAGTGCTAACCGCGCGCTTAGTAGCTTAACATTTGCGATCATTACGAAGAACGCACAACTGCGGCGCCATCGACCTGCTCAATAATTTTTTTAATTACTTTTTCATGGAAACAGTTCAGCGTTTCAAAATGACAGCATTGAAATTGTATGACTAGATGACTGGTCCAATTCATGTTCTGCAACCCTAATTATCTTAAATTGAAATATGACATTCCCTACGTGAATCTTGGCAACATAGTGATATTCTTATCAGAGTGATCAGTGAGTGAGCTTTATTGTCAACGTGAGCATCACGCTATTAAAGACGTGGGAATCATGACGACAATAGACGGCTGCTGTTGTAGTATCGCCAACTATATTACGCTAGTGAAGTCATACACCATTATTTTAAAAATCAGATCCCACAAAGCTTTATTACGACTTTGTTTACTTGGTTAGATTCACGAAGTTATTTTTAATTGAAATGGAGCGCCACGTCATTTTGTTATTACCTAAGTACTGTATAAAATGCACACTAATCAGAATGTTCTCATAATATCGAAAAATAGGCGCATAATTAATTAATAATGAATTTTAAAGTAGGTCCAAACTTTGATCCTTTCTTGAGGTATCCCTAAGAAATGCTATTTTAACAGAAGATCAAGTCGTTTTCTGAATACCAGGGAATATTTCAAGTGTCAACATGATTAAATATGTAATATATCTTTTCATTAAAATCCGAGATAGTTTAAAATTGTGAGCTTGACGAGCAGACGCAGATATGTATTGGTTTAATAATACCGTAAATCCACTGGCTAAAGGAAAGCTCTCTTTGATCGGTGGCTTTAATATGTTTTCAATTTGGCTTCAGGTCTGGTGGCGGATTGCGTCATTCGTACTCCACGGAATCTGTCACGAACTCGTACGGAATCTGTCCACTTAATGACATTTATTAACTAACAATCAGTTACATTTAGGTACTGCTAGAAATAATCATAAAATAAAAATAAAAAGGCCAGGCGCTATGGGCAATGTTTTGACAAAATAAGACCTAGTCGCTCTAATATATCTGTAAAAAGGGATAAGTTTGTACAAATAAACAGATGGTTTGTCACCTTTAATTAATTGAGGCTTTACAAAATTTGTTGTATACGTGTGCCTAGTCCAAAAAGCTTATCACGTCTTTTTTTTTACAAATTAAACGCCTGCCAAAAATCAAATAATCATAATGTCCAAACTGTTAATGTTAACGTTGGGCGAGTGACAGAAAATTACGTCTTCAATATTTAAAAAACTCTGATTCACCGGAGACATTTTCATTTCATCCGGAAATATCTGCCGGGCGTATTTAGGCGTCCTTGCGTATAAATATACAATTTTTAAAGGACAATAATACAAGCGATCCCAGAGCGCGTGAGCACAGCAGACAACTTGGGTGACTCACAAAGAGCTAAATGTGGCATTTTGTGTTATCATCGTTATATTTACGGGTAATTTTTTTATGAGAACACCACTCTATTCCAAGGTTCTTGAAAAACAGAAATAGGTGAAATTGATAGAGTCTATAATACTCAAAATTATGTAGGCACTAAGCGGTATTTAGTAAAGAGAGCAGTTTACATTTTCGTGCCAACTTTGTGGCAGAACTAGATCAGTTTGGGCAGTCACAGTTTCTACGTTATATAGGTGATTATATCCAGATCAGATCAAAGCATCTAGTAGCTCGATACGAAACAGAAATGGTTTGAGTGACAAACGGGCCGACGTACAGTTTTGTCAAGTAAACCCGCATCTCAGCGGAATATGTGGAAATTAATGCATAATACAAAATATAGCTTTTATAGACATTATGAATGAACGCATATCTGGTTGTAGCAGCCACAATAGCCATTAACTCAAGTTGAATGATGAAGAGTTTATTCATTAAGTTGAAAGAGTTTCATCATGGTTTTCCTTATTAATGAGGTTCGCGGTACCCTCTCCGTGGAATCACATCTTGAGGATATTTTGTCACATGATTATACAGATTAGTATACAGCGAATTTTGTCAAACTTCACATTATAGTAGCTAATGTGTCATAAGAGCTTTAGGTCAAAATAATTTGACAAATTATAGAGCGTAGGTATAGCTAATCATCATCATCATTATCAACAGCTCATATTATGTACCCACCGAGGCGCTCGAGCCTAATGTGGGGCGATTAGGCCTTAGTCAACCACGCTGGCCAAGTGCGGGTTGGTCGACTTCACACACAACCTAAGAATTTCTTCATATGTGTGTGCAGGTTTCCTCGCAATGTTTTCCTTCACCGTAAAAGCGACGATTTAACGTACATATGAATTCAAAACTTGAAAATACATTGGTACGTGGCGGGGATCGAACCAGTGCCTCCCGGGTGGGAGACAACGCTTTTACGCACTACGCCACCGGCGCTTAGCTAATCACCAAGAAGAAATAAACAAATTATCACAAAATAGATAAGGATTGCCAGCACACGAGTTCTCCTTCTTACACTCCTGGGTCATTCAAAAGAGGCGTGAAGGGGCACCTTGTAGGTCAGCAAGGCGAGGGTGGGTAGCGCAGGACTTTATCTTTCGCAATAGCTATTTTTTCATTCGGACTCAATTTCTGCTTACCAAGACAGTGGAATGGAGTCATTTGCTTGATTTTTTTATGAAAAAAAATCCTATACAATTGTACTTCGTTTTTAGGAAGAGAAGGAAATAAAAAATATTACAAACATCTCTGAAATGAAGCCCTGGTTTGGTGCTCTGAATCTTAAAATATCTGATGTGGGTTAATTACATTTACTTGTAAATTGGATGTATCACTCTAATGAACTAAAAAAAAAGGAGGCGACACGACTTAGGAGGTATTGTCTCCTCTAAATAAAATTGGGTTTAGGGCATGGCAATGGTTATAAACGTAGACAGTTACAGATGGTTTAATTACGCGCTATAAAAGTTGAAACTATAATATATTTGACGTCGAAGAATGTTGTTAAATTTTGTTTACTATGAGAGTGAACAGTGGGCGGAGAACGTGTCGGAAGTGGATCACTTGCAGAATTTGTATTCAGTTCAAACTATGTGTTATTGGCTTTCTATGTCCCGAAAATGCGGAGAAAAGTCTCTTGTTTTCTTCTAAAATGATTTATGATCCACTGACGTTGGAAAGTTATAGACTTTCGCCTCAAGATGAAAGTCTAATAAGTGTGTGTTGACAGTGATGACGGACCTACGGAACTGAAACTTGGCCGCTTACAATGGCCTTCATATGAAGGTCACCTTTAGGCAATGGAGAGGGCTATGCTCGGAGTTTCTCTGCGTGGTTGCGTCAGCAATGATGAGATCTGCAGGAGAACCAAAGTTACCGACATAATTTGGGCAGATCACATTCCGACGACGACTGACGGTCATTGGGGCGGAAAGGTCTTCCGAGTGGCAGCCGCGTACTGAAAGACGCAGCGTTGGCAGGCTCCCTCAAGGTGGACCGACGATGTCGTAAAGGTCGCAGGAAGCCGCTGAATGCGGGAGGGCTAGGACCGATCGGATTGAAGATTGTTGGGGGAGGCCTATGTGCAATAGTGAGCGTCTCTTAGCTTAGCTGATATGATGACGTTGGAAATTTACAGTCAAGTACGATTTTATGAGATGAGAATTATAAATATATCACATTTGAATCTACATAATCATCATTTCAGGCAATAGTGGCACTTTAGTGGTTACGAGATGTTTTTAAACTGCCTTCAAATCAAGTAAACAGGCTAAGCATCTGGTAAAATGCATATATTAGAGTCGTGCACAATCTTATATCAGTGCAAATCCACCTATTGTATAGAAAAAAATCTCTATTCATTACGTCACTGTAAGGTACATGTGCATTAAAAAAAAAATGCATTACCAATATCTTAAGGTTACCAGCGGCTGCCTACGCTTTTCGGCGCTGGTGTTCTTAATACTTTTGTGGAGAACGCGCCGATGAGTTCCGAATGTCACTGGAAAGTACCGACCAGGCCGCTTAGCATGACCACCGAAACACGATTAGATATAGCATTTTTCGCTTTGAACTGTCAAAATGATTGGATTAAACCTGAGAACATTTATCAGCTTATTCTTATTCTTAAATAAGGGGCTGAGGCCGTATCTCAGAGCACTTCGACCCTATGGGATCTTTTGTGCTTCCCCTTTCCTTATCACCCATCCCCGCCAACATCGAAAACATTTTGTATGAGTTTTACGATGTTGGCGGGAATAAGGTCTATAAAGTCCTCTGGTTTAGGGTAACCTAAACCTAGGATCTTTAGTCGCCTGTTGGCTAGTGCTTCGCAGTCACATAGTATGTGCTCCATGTTTTCTTCCTCCTCACCACACATTCTACAGATGGAGTCATCAGCTTTGCCTATTGTGCACAGGTGTCTTTTAGTGGCAAAGTGGCCAGTGAGAGCACCTATGAGGCAGCGGATTTGGGTTCTGCTGATTCTTCCCATTCTTTTAAGGTAGCTTATGTGTGAGGATCCTAAAAATTTCTTTGAGTGTGTGTATTTATCAGCTTAAACATGTTTGTTGTTTCGATAAAATTTCAAGATTGCGGTTAAATACAATAATTTTTGACAGTTCAGTGCGATAAATGGCTATAACATATCATATCGTGTTTAGGTGGTCATGCTAGGCGGGCTGGAGACGCATTTTTGAATCATTAGAATTCCAAATCGTGTATGAAATCGCAAGATTCGTATGCGAATCCCTAAGATCGCTATTTTTGAATATTCGTGAATTTTGTGATTGGGTTATTTTGAATGTTTTCATAAAAACGTCGTCGTTGTTTTCATACCACGTCTTGTCACTAGCATGTTGGTAATTATTGATTCAGTACCTAAGTAGAAATAACCGACTGTTTTTTAAAACTACCTGGGGTTATGTAAGTCACTAAATAGCAAGGGGCCCTGCTAGAAGGACAAAATCTTCGAACGCATATTTCTCAAAAACTTTATTTATCTAGGGTGTAGTGAAAAGTTATTTAGAAGGTAGAAATAAGAGGCTCCTTGAATACTAAATCATTTAAACTGTAAACTTTCAATTAAGAAAGGGCCCTGCTGGCACAGCACAGAATTATTTCATTGTTTTTTCATTAATTTGCAAAAGGTAGAAATTTTAAAGTATAGAAATCGTGAGGTAGTAACATATACAAACTCGGTTATTTAGGACCTAAACCAATCATACATGGGGTCCCGCTGCATATACGGATATGTACAGAACGAATGTTTTATTGAACTCCTAAATCAAGTGTTAGAAATCATCTATTTACCTAAATACTTATCAGAAATTATCTGAATAATCGACGACGCTGTTATGTACCTAAATACGTATGTCAAAATGTTAATGTTAGTGCGATTCTCAAAAACTTTACTAGAAGCTTACACCGATGACAGTGTAAAAGAAACGCGCTTTGAGCTGCGACATTCAATAATTTATTTAAATACTAGTGGTCGCCCACGGCTTCGCTCACGTTAATGTCGGTTAAATTATAGCCTGTATGTTATTCTGGTGTATGAGCTATATTACTGTAAAGTTTCATTAAAATCCATTCAGTAGTTTTTGCGTGCAAGAGTAACAAACACCCATCCAGACAACCATACATACATCTATACAAACATTTACATGATTTAATTGTACCGTGTGAAGGATGCCATGAAACTATATCAAATTAATTAATTATGATGCTTGTATATGAAGAAATGCAATTTCAAGCTTTACATTGTGGATTAAATTCTGACAAGTTTACCTATACTAATGTTACAGAGAGAAAAGATTTGTTTGTTTGTAATGAATAGGCTAAGAAACTAATGGACCAATATTAGAAAATCTTTCATCGTTAGACTGCTACTTTTTCACTGAGTAACATAGGTTATATTTTTTAAACATCTGACATTTAAACGCAGACAAAGTCGCGGGCAGAGCGCTAGTTAATAATAGGAATGATAACAAATACATATTAACTAATGAGTATACAAAAAGAAGCCATTTTACTCATGTGAAACCGTAGGCCTATTCGCCAACATTTTTCGACATATGAAAGTGATAATCACTGAGTGAATTAAATTACATTGCTGTTTTTACACGACAAGAGCCATAATAGCGTGTAAAACTGCAATGGATATGTAAATTCACGCGGTGATTATTACTTTCATCTGTCTCTTAGCGAAAGCCGGCAAGGAAGGAATTTAGGAACTAACCAGAGTTATTCAGCTCTATTCAACCTTTGTCTATAACATTTACAATGCATCTCCATACAAAATCATTGTTTTCTAGGAGATGATTTTGTATGATGTTTATAGTAAAAAGAGGCGTTCCCTTTTAGAGCTGATAAATGTGTCGACCTTAAGTGTGGTTAGTCCCATAATCAAAGAAATTGACAACATTTCTTGGAGTGTTAAGATACTAAGTCAATGAAAACGGATTTTAATTCCGGTACAGACTAATATTTACTTATACAATCAAAACCTGGCTACATAATTTAGTAAAAAAATAACGAACGGTTGCACCAAGTTATACTTTTTTCATACATATATTCAAAAATGGAACAACTCATTCCTATGACTTTTATGTTACTAGACCACTCAGAAATTTTGCGGTTTTTTTTTGTATAAGGCCCTGACTGGGGATATACAAGGTGTTTGGTACATGGGGTATGAAGCCGGCACCTATCCATGCTAACATAGTCATATAAATACTATGATGATATAAAAACTTAAAATTGTAAAAAAAGAAAATTGAATTCCTTAAACAAATAGTTCGATCAAACAAAAACAAAATATATGGAAAATTCAAAAAAATATTTTTACAATTTTGAATTTTTAATATCACCATAGTATTTAAGAATATGACTATGTTAGCATGGGTAGGTGCCGGCTTCATACCACATGTACCAAACACCTTGTACTTATATTTAAAAAAAAAAAAATATCAACAAGTGAAATACCACCGTTCGAAATTAAATTTCCGTTACAACATTATTTTTGAGAGCTAATATAAGTTATTTTATCTAGCACATATCATTGTAAAATGGATCTGCATCGGGAATATTTTCGTGCCTTAAATTTTTATGATTTCAAATGTGGCCTAAAACCGGACCGGTCGTTTGATCGACTTTAAATGATATTTATGGGTGAAGTCTTTTCTAAATCAACCATCTACCATACCATAAACATAACGAATTAAAGCACGGTCGTCTAACTTCGAGGGATGAAGAAAGGAGTGGTCGTCCTTCGACGGCTGTCACCGAAGAAACAGCTCAACAACATAAACAACAAGCGACCGGAACACCGGGACTTGAAAAAACCGGGGCGAACTCAGCGCTCGAATCGAAGTACTTCCTGGATACTACACCAAACAAAATTTTGGGTCACCCTTCTTTTAGTCCTGATCTAGCATGTTGCGACTTTTTATTTATTCCCTAAAATGAAAATTAATCTAAAGGGAGATGAGGAACGTTTGAGAGGGCCTTAAAAGAGGGTCTGCGACGGACTGGAAAGTGTTTTGGTTTTAAGCCATTAAGCTTTGCATAGACTGGGAAAGAGTTGCTTGAAAAGCTGAAATTAAAAAAAAATAGCCATATAAGTTAGTCTTTCAGTTTCTCAAAACTTTCTGAGTGTACCACGCACTTATTGCAAAATTAAAAACGTAAAACTTGGTGCAACTAGCCGTTAGTGTAAAAAAAAGTACTCGTAATCGCAAACCATGTATTAATTAGGTATGTGATGACAGTAGATGAAGCGCAAAAAAAATTTACGGATCGTAGCAAGTGGAAATAAGTGATATCTGTCTACACTTATGGGAGACGGAGACAGCCGTGTCTTCATGTATGTATGTAGGTGAGTTCAAATAATCTATATAACAGGTCCTTATTGTATCTTATCTGGCTATATATTATAGTTGTATTTCATATCAAAATAGAACGATATAGAAGGAAGCATAATCTCACTAATGTATAAATCGTAGTGGAAAAATCAGAAGCGGCAATAGGAAGCAATACAAAAGTTATTGGCAAAGGTAGCACTGTGAAATAGCGAACGGTGAGTCACTCATGTATTTCTGAGGAGCACTCGCCGCCCGGCATCGTCTAACCTACACGTTATTGGGTGCTAAATATTCAATTAACGTTCTGTTCATTCTTCAGTTACGCATTTCGGCGCCATTTCTTTCGAGCGAAAGTAATTTTTAACTTCTTAAGCAAACTTTTTGCGTTTTAACAATTTAGAGGAAATAAATTTAGAGGTAGGCGTAAACATTTTAAATTAAGTTTATGTCATGTCACATGTCCTACCAGGATTTGATTTGTATGTGATCGATCACTCTGTCATGCTGGTCGCTTCGCAAACTTATTTAATTAAAAATAAAATCAATATTATACATTCCTCAAGGTCAGATACCTATAATTGAATATATAAAATAAACGGGCATCATTTCATTAACAATAAAAGTAAGATTCACCTATCTAAGCACGCATCTTGTGACTAATTTTCTAAATCACGAGCAGTTTTTTTACTGACATCAACACAAAAGTGTTGCAGTTCTCATTCTAGTTTGAAAAATGAAGTCATCATTTAATCTGATGATATCATCATCAAATGATTTCTATATTTATTAGTCATATTTCATAAGATATCTTATGGTTTAATAATTAGGTCAGTTATATATAGACATTGGTTACCATCGATCTTCGATCACAAGTCAGACGTCTTTTAACATATAAACATCTTTGTTGGATTTTTTACGAACCGTAATTATACTTTTTTATATTCGTGATAAACCGCACGCGGAATATATGAACATTGAGATTTCTGTTTCTGGGTTGCACGTTAGTTTGATGCGAGGTCACAGAAAAACGTCGTAACGATTTTGCGTAAACGTAAGCACTGCGACCGCGGCTGGGGCGCTGTGACGCAGGAGCGAGCCCCGACCTAGTTATGTCGTCGAAAAAATCAGCAGATGTTCAACTATATCGAGCGGGCAGAATGTGTTGTTCCGAATAGAAATAAACTTGTCACATATTTTGATTGTATCTAGAGCGGGCAACGGTTAGTCACAAGCTATGCTGATGCCAACGGCCCGGCCAGCACCGTAGCTATAAAGGCAATCGGGTTCCAGACTGAATCACAATAGGCGCCGTCTGCAAAATGTCTCACCGATATGGAAATACCGCAGTTCTCAAGGAGAAATCCTCGGTATAGTGAAAGAAACGCGGAATAATTTCACTAACATTATCAGGCCAGATGACTTGCATGTTTTGTAATAAGCCTCAAAAGATAATAAACCTAAAGAAAAATAGGATAAATTTGAACTGAAAATAACATTGAAGTGCGTCGGATGATGTTATGTTTACAGATCCGAAAACACTGTAACGACAACTCCAAAGGGACGCCGCTTGTTCCTCTTCAAGTGTGATAATGGGGCATGTAAACAAAATTATTTTCGTATCTTCAAAGAGGGTTGTTTATTATCGTCGCTCGCGATCGTTCGTACAACAAAAGAGTTAACATTGGGAATAAATATAGAGTAGTCGTAATTTTGGACAAGAGCCGAGGCGCTAGGTGTTGCCATAGGCGGCCGATGCGAAGTGGCCAATCTAATTGTTTACATCGGTTGTCACACGGCTCTATATGCCGAAGCTCGTAAAATAATTAGTGGTGATTCATCGCAAGATAGTCGCTCGTCAAACGATACCGAGATACGCAGAGGGTCGTTAGCAAGCAGTTTTTGGCATAGCGTTTTGACAGCCGATTATTTTACTGTCGGCAATAGTTAGTGGAGATTATAAATTTGCCATGTGATTGCGATGCCTGTCACTAGTTATTTTCATATTGATGAATGTGAATGTACAGCTGAGGAAGCGAAGGAAAGTGCTTTGTAGTTCTAATTACTTGAGTGGACAGGGTCTGATTTACGACGATATGAAATATAGCTGACACATAGTGAGAAAGCAGATTCTTCTACTTTATGCACACCGCAATAATGCATTAAACTGTTGGCAAGTTATCTAAACTGAAACTTTAATGAATTTGATAAAGTATAAACACAAATTACAATTCAACTTTGTCTCTATTCTAGACTTCCGAGATAAGCATATTCTCATGAATATGCTTATCACTTTTAATTGTTTTTTTTTTCATGAAACGCCACATATTATTTTTCATTAATTAAATCAGTACCTTTACCACCTTATTGTACATTATGGTTTGCAATAAAGATATTGAATTGAATTGAATTGAGTGTATTTAGTTAATACTTTAATTTAAATTATAATATGCCAGTAGTGATTGTATGGTAGGATTATCACAAAACGTTACTTATGGATAGCACACATGAAAAACGATATCGCATTTTTCGTATTAACACTAAAATATATTCTTCGATTTTCATACTTGGACCACACACTATTAACAAATCAGCCATGAACACAACTACTCACTCATGAAAACGTCAACGAACACTTGATATTTGTCGTAGTCTGGTTGCAACTTTATCGAAACCTGTACGGAACAGTTGGTTTGCGGCATTTCACCCGATCACAATAACATTGGAGGCGTCCTTGGTACGGCACGTGCGCGAGCGCCACCACACACGGCGACAATGTGAGCGAGCAGAGCATGCACCAAAGTGCACCGGCCGATGCGCCGCGAGACTGAGCGACGTCGCCCGTCCTACCACCTCGCTAACCTTAAATTAGATTAATTGTATCCCACTGATTCATCCACTCGAGATCATCTCTGTTGACACCGTCGACCGAACGCTCGATTTAACATTATTAAAAGTGAATCATTTTTCTGCTCGCGTTTGTCTGTCGATCGCTGCTCTATGTCAATGGCCGAATGCGTTTCGGCTAAAAATATTTGGGCATGTGACGAAAACTGGATGGGCGCGACACCATTGACGAGGTTGTAAGGAAATTAATGAAAATTGTTTCAATTTCTATGGCCATTTCGTATAAAACAACATGGAAGGGTGCTCCTTTTACGAAAAGGAGCATTAGTAACAGGAATAAGTTGAGAAGTAACACAAAGTATCATTACTTTTCAGAATACATATTTACAAACACTATGTTTTACGTAAAAAACACTTACTCCCGGTTTCCTTGAATGATATTTTTTGGGAGACTAGATGAAAAATACCTAAATCGTTTACATTCAGGAAAATATGTTCATTAAATTCACAATCTTTTTTCTGTACAAATATAAACTACGAAAAGCGTAGTGATCTATTTATGTGAACGGCAATAAAGACTCTAAAAACATGTCAGCACCCAAAAGATACCCCAGCTCTTAATAACACGGAGGTCGGAGGAAGCTCAGCATATTAAAAATGCGGCGCTGATGAGTGTTGAATCGACGATTGAGAATCGTTGGAATTTGAACTCACTCACATAAATATTATTGGGTGACAATTGCAACCGTAGTAACTGTGTAGAAACTGGTAGACAACGGATGTAGATTCATTATAAAAAACAAAGACTTTTCATTCATCGTTCCGAAAACTTTTTGTTAGTGTTGAGATGTTATATATAACAGATAAAAATCATGATCTCACTATCTCATTAATAGGAAAATTTTAAGGGGAATCAATGAAGCGAGAACAGGCGCCCGCTCAAAGGCTAGCATTTACTGTATAAAAATCAACACATATGTTTATTTGAGCTGCGTATAATGGTCGAGATGCCCGCCGCGGCGGCACCCATGAAAATATTACGACTTATTTACTTTAACCCGATCGCGATCTTACCGCACTGACTCGGTTCGGCCTGAGTCAGCAGTAACCGGGGCAAAAACTACCAGTACTACGCTAGTTTCACTGGCACGTGCGGAAAATAGACCTAGAAACACTTGACAGAATACGCAATCTTCTGGAATAAATTGTTCGCGTTTGAGGTCAACGACTAGACCGAAACGTTCAAAATACTTAACTAAGCGTTACAGACACGAATAGTTTTCATATGATCCACCAATATGGCCTAGACATTTCCTTAACGTCTGGCGTTCTTGGTCGCGACACGACCGGAAGCGACGAGTAAACAGAAGACGATATGTCGGCGCAGACGCAGATCAATATTGACACGACGTGCGCTGTCACAAAAAGTTACTAGTGATACCTTTATGAATAATGAGCAATAATAAAGTATTAAAGGACAACAAATTTGCGAGAGAAGTTCAAAGAAAGTTTGTGGGGAGTGTCCAATACATTATATCAATCATAAACGTCGCGTGTACCGCGAATTGGCACCAACAAAGTAGCGTTAGAACGACACGAAATTTTAATGACGGACGTATGTTGAAACTATTTATGTGGAATCGGCTCTGCTTCCTGGATGCGATTCTTAGTTGAGTTAGCTGGAACCCGATGAGGAACTGATGGTGGCCCGTAGCAACCCCGTTAGCGATCTAACAATACTTTGGCTTTTCGTTCGGTCGTTGGTCCCACAGTACCCGGTTCCTAGAAGGTAAGCGGACACAGTCTAAAATAGTCTCGGCCTCTTCCGAGAAGCGTGACTCACACCGGGACCGTCCTGAGCCGCATCTGGACCGCACTACACAACTATCATATTATAATTAACATGCTGGATTTATAACTGCATCTGTAAACGGAACAGATATGCTGACATTAAATTTGTAAAGATAATCTAAAGGGGTTGCATAAAAATATCAAAGCCACATGATACAAATGAAAGAAAAACGTACATCGAACGAGGGGGTATACTTATAAAATGTATAATACGCTAAGTAAACTGAAACGTGATTAAGAAAAAAACATTCGACCTTTCCTTTTAGATTGTGGAGGAAGAATGGGGATTAAGTCTTGGTTGAGACAGGATGAATGGAGGATTATGAAAGGAGAATTCTTTTTTGAATGGAGAATTCTTTTCATTCACTTTTTTTCAGACACTCAAGAACTCAGACCAAATACATTTTGTTGGTCTGATCTCAAGAAAAAGTTTGCATAATTAACTGGATGAGCATGGGGTAGAGTTTTGGGGTTGGTTAGGTATTGGGTTGGGCACGATGCAATTCAGTAGCAACGCGAGAAATTATAACCCAGTTTAACAAAACTATTTGTAATGTAAACATATAACGATATGAACGAACTATGCGGTGAGATCACGTCGCGTGACTTTCTTCAATTATATAAAGTTGTAATTTTATTCGGTTTATTAGAATTAAAATATTTATCAATTACATAGCATTGCTTTCTCGATCTAGTATTTTAAAAATGTGTTTTAAATAGAGTCCCGGTTCGAAAAGCAACTATCAATAGAACATGAATAGCTACTTTTGGCGGTTATCGACGATAATGTCCTTGACGTGCTTTCTATCGGCAATATTGGATCTTCGAGCTTACTTTAGATAGGTACTCGCAGTTTAATCACTGCTTATAAAGTTTTGCATGCTCTGATTTTTTGTTAGCGTTTTTGGTTTGATATCTAAGACCTTTGAGCCATATCTTAATTTGAAAATTTCTTCTTTCTTGATGTTTACATTAAAATATGGGCGTCACACATTTTAATGCATCTAGGGAGTGCTTGGAGAGAAATTCATGGCAAAAGACCTAATGATGGTGGCTGATGAGGTAGATATCCCAATATGAAATTCGCACCGTCATACACACCACAAAACCTTTGTTTTAATGATTCCACATACCTTCTTGACAACACGAATGCTTGTGTATCAAAATGACATTACTTTTACTGTACAAACTCCACTCCGAAACAATTTTGAATTGTCGAAACAATCTACATCCAGATGTCATGGTTTCTCGCAAAATACTGCACGCTCTGATCGAAGTAGATAATGCAATTGTTTCTACTTTCCCACCACATAGGGTAGTCCAAGCGATTCATGCAGGAAGACTTGTGCTCAGCAATGGCACGTACACCAATGATTAGGATTTTATTAAAACATATTTCTTTTTTGTGTATATAAAGTTTTTCTCTGTCATGGCTTATGTTGTTGGTTCGTCTACCGTATCTTAAATCACATGTCTTAGTTTTTCATCGTCAAACTAGGAGAAGAATTAGCCCATTTGATCAAATATTTGATTTCTGACAAGAATTTTCAAAAACTTCCATTATTATAGGTATTTAACCTACTCTACTCTTGGTTAACTCTTGTTTAGCTCATTGAAGATAAAATTATAGTATTGAAGCGTCGGTGGCGTAGTGCGTAAGGGCGTTGTCTCCCACCCGGGAGGCATCGCTACGAACCCCGCCACGTACCCATGTGTTTTCCAATTTTGAATTCATATGTACGTTTAATCGACGCTTTTACGGTGAAGGAAAACATCGTGAGGAAACCTGCACACACCAATGAAGAAAATTGTGTGTGAAGTCGACCAATTCGCACTTGGCCAGGGTGGTTCACTAAGGCCTAATCGCCCCTAATGTGTGGTAGGCTCGAGCCCCTCGGTGGGGACATTATAGGAGCTGTTGATGATGATTGGAATATTCTGGGAAAGGATTTCATAACGATAGGAAAAGGATACTCCTATCCTTCAATCAATTTTCGAGGAAGGGCAGATAAGCATACAGCCCGCCTGGTGATAAGCAGTCCCCTTGGCTATAGTCTGCCAACCCTAGTCTCTTCGTCGTACGGGCTGTTTCCGCAACTCGACGACCATGCGCCTATTTTGCGCCGATCCTCCCTAATCTCCTTCCCTATCCCTTGAAGCTCTGGCACTATTACTCACCAACAGAAACACAACGCTATAAAAATGTATTGTTATTTGACTGTGATCTTCTGTAAGATGGAGTTACTACCTAGTGATGAAAGGACTCGAGGTTTTTAAGCTCTTTAAAAGGAACTCGACTCAACTCATACGGTTAACATCTCAATAAGTCTTTAAACCCTGCACCCTAAGCCTTATTCGAGTCCAAGATTGGGCCTCGAGGTCTATTTTAAGACTGAGTCATTTTGAAATGACTCCGAATTTTAAAAGACTCAGGCGCAACAAATGATTCGAACCCTTTTAAAACGACTCGGTGCGCGGGAGTCTTAACTCGTGAAGCACGCTCATACACGTATACTATAACTTAAAACACAGCAATAATTATACTATGTTATAATCTTGAATAAATTGAAAAACTTTAAACTACGTTTAAAGCGTTTTAACTTTTCTATTTTTTTATATTATTTTGTAATAATTATCTTTAAATTGTAATGTTAAAAATATCAAGTGATGCATAATTAGAATACTGAATAATAATGCATTGACCACGTACTGAAGTTTATTATCTATATTATAATCTCATGTTAAAGAGTTCATCTATGTTAAACGATCTTTACTAAAAGGATTGCGGCTAAGTCATTAAAGTCTTATTAAAAGACTCAAGTCGTTTTATTTCAGAGTTGAACTCTAATGACTGAAGTCATTTTACATTAGTAAAAAGCCTCAAGTCGTATTTTTTGAGTAGAGTCCTAAAAATTGAGGCGAGTTTTGATTTAAAAGGTTTAAAAACCTCGAGTACTTTCATCAATAGCCCTCCCAGCTCCTAACCCATTCCGGGCGCACTAAATAGGAGCGGCATGTGCGTGATTTGTATAAGTTGGACAACGTCATTGGGGTATGATAACTGCCCATCGTTTGGTTGGTACCGTATAGTTGTTCGCTGAGTTCAAGTTTTGTATGTATCGACGCAGTCTTATTAGCATAGCATTGCAATATGATGAAAAAACGTTACTTCCTATAAAATATTAGAATGAAAATAAACTTTCTAAGATTTATGGAGATTGCGCGCCGATTCTTAGAAGCGCCAAATCACGTGGAAATTCAATGTTGAAATCTAAAATACAGGCACAGAGATGATGACTCATGCAGGGGTTACATTAATTCAGTTTTATGTTACTATGTATTATGTGGAAAAGTAGTGTTTGTTTGGGAATCTTGCTTCTAGGCTGAGATTGGAATTTATGAATGACTATTAGTATAGGCAGTTTGGGTAACTTCAATTTATTTTTTATTTATTTATACAAACAATATTACATTAAGATTAACAGTTTGAATACGGTGCCAATTACAGTATAACATTAATTATGTAATGTTAAAAAATGCGTGTTTTCGCTCTAATGCAGATGCCTCAAAATGCTTCGTTTTACTCAAACAGAAACAATATATGTTAGTTTAAAGTGAAAATATTATATTTAATCTTCCCCTTTTCCTATACTGCTCCCAAACTTGGGGTCTACGCAGTGTGTCTTGATATCGACAGTATTATATTTATAGGTTTAGCATAAGATTTTTACAGTCGGCTGCCTACTGACACCAACCCTCCTTGGGAACAACTGCTATCTTTCTACAGCACCCGAGACCACCAGGTTAACGTGCCTTCCGAAGCACGGAAGAAAAAGGAGTAAAAAAAATCGGTCACCCATCCGAGCACCGACCGTGCACTTGGTAGCTTAGCTTTCATGATAGTTAAGAAGAACACATGCTCCTCTTATGAGTGATTTTAAATACTCCATTGAATGTAAAATGTAATTCAAATTTACCCGTATTGACTTGACAAGATTTTTAAAGGGTAACAAACTTAAATAAATAATTTAGTTTAGGTATAACATAAAGTGGACAAAAATTAACACTACTATTTATTTTTGGTAACAAACCTAAAAATAACGATCTATAGTTGTATTACGGGAAATCAAAAAGGAGTCTTCACCTGTTCATTTAGTACCAAAAAATTATCGGTTTACTATTATTGGCGGAAGCAAGAACCTAATTATTGCTGTATAATTGAGTGATACCTACGGGAGAAAGCTACCTATCACTTAGTTCTAAGTTCCGTTTCAGAACTATTTTGTTTCTATAAGGGCACATATATTACGACGAAAGTATTTAAAAAACAAGTGCCATTTATATTTGATAATTGTACCAACTTTTCTCCTTTCGGACTAGTGACATAAATGAAGTTTTAATTATTAATTCTTCTCAGATAGGTAAGGCAGAGGAGATTAGACGCTTGAAATTGGAGCGGGGGAAAACCTTCACGTTAAATTCAGCGGTCAAATAACATTTTATTTAGGTACCTATGTGTCTGACGGTGAGTAAGGCTTAAGGGTATGGGTCGTTAAGAATTGGCAATGATGCGTCTAACTAAAGGGCTTAAGGTCGGCAATGCACGTGTGATACCCCTGGTATTACAAGTGTCCATATGCTGCGGTGAACGCTTACCGTCAGGCTAACCGTATACTTGTTGACGACCAATGTGGTATAAAAAAAGCTCCTATGACTGCTAACCATGATGTGAGGCGAAGGTTTTTGTCACCCTTATAAAACAAAAATCGAATACAACTCATATCGGAACAAAAACTATATTTAAAGAATTACCTACTTAAAGCATCAGACAATTCGCATTAAAAAACGGAAATAAGATATCGGACTACTCGGACTCCTTCAATAATTTAAAGATTGCACGCAATTTATTTTTGAACCGATAAAACGTTTAACGGATGAATACGCGGTTGATATTTGAACGCCTGTTACATGTCACAGCGGAGCGTTGAAGATGTGGACTTCTAGGAACTACGGCATTGCTATTTTATTGACTTGGATAATAAGATATGCTTGCTAGAAATAGGCTTGAGGAATTAATCATCAGAAAGAAATGCGGTGAATCTTACTTCGAAAAATAAAGTGTATGATGATATTGGGGAAAAAATAAGAACTGTCAACACAAAAGTTCTTTAATTAATAGAATGATAGCACTAAAGCACTACTAAATTTTGTATTAAGAATAATTAATTGGAACTAATTACAAAGTTATAAGCTAGAGTGCGCGTTGGAAATTTCTTATCCTTTAAATTTTAATTCTAACCAAAATATGTTAGTAACTAATATAGCTTCAATTCAAATGGCATAATGTAACTATAAGAATTTATGACGTCACAAATTCGTAATGCCATACAAAATCTATGGAAGAATTTTATTATCATTTGACAGGTAATAAAAAGTATCTCAAGTGACTTGACTGGCAACACACTTGTTGTTTACTTACAATAATGAATTTAATTTAAATTACCTTCTCTTGTGAACAAAACAGAACATTGTTCACTCTGTTCCTTAGCAAGCAAACGCAATAAATGATGGATCTCATTTATATTTGTAACGATGACAGCAGAATCATTTCTAAATGGAACCTTGCTACAGTGACATTAAGAGCGGCCGTTTCAATCTTGCCATAAACAGCGTGAGTCATGATCGCAGCATGTCCTGGCAGGACTTAATGGCTATTTCGACGCGGTTACTCATGCGCTGCAATGATGCATTGGTATAAGTTTAGACGACAATTTTGTCTTCGACTCGACGGGGACTTATGGCAGTAGGTATAGTATAGTATTATTATCTCACCAACGCGGACTAGCCATGACTGTTTGTGTAGATGTCGGGGCCCAATTGCTTTTGCCTTTTGCCCTTTGTATGGCAGCCGCCGTATCAGGGGTTATTTGGCCAGATCATATTAACTAGGTGGCAGACCCATGTGTAGGGTCGTCTGGATAGGTACCACCGCCTTTCTTATTTCTGGCGTCAAGCAGTTCGCTGTGTTTCGGATTGAAGGGAAAGGTAGCCAGTGTAATTACTGGGCATGACAGGCGTATCATCTTAGTCCCCAGGATGGCAACGTACTTGCAGTGTTAATTTACCCTTAATATTGCAAGTGTTTATAGGCGACGGTAACCACTTAACATCAGGTGGGCCGCAAGCTTGTTTGCCATCTGGTCAAATAAAAAAATAAAAAAATCATGAAACCCTACTGGATCATAAAAAATGGTCGAGTAGCCCATTTTCTAAAAAGTAATCAGTAGGTTCAGGGTTATTTTTTTATGACCAAGCGGAGTGGACTGTTTGTGGGAGAGTCTAGCCTACATATCTGTGTGATCGTTAAGTAGACGATATGCCCAGGAGCTGCCATGAGCTTAAGTATGCAATAATTTTTGCGTTTACAAACGCGTAAATAGTTTTAAAACTAGAAAAAACGCACGCAAAAAAAATCGACCTGCCTTAGGCGGGAATCAAACCCAGCATCTTCCGCAATCTATAATATCTATCGCAAATAACGCAGCCGCCCGGATTGCGGAAGATTCGGGTTCGATTTCCGACTGAGGCAGGTCAATTCGTTCAGTCTATTTTTTCTGAGCTTTAAATAAATAAATATTCTTAATATGAGCGTCACCGCGTTGGGGGCCGACAATAAACGAAATGAAACCAGAATACAAATAAAAATAATGATAAAGTATGGATTAGGTATAAATGTCGTGCGGACGCGTGCGGGCGGCAAGCGCTGTAGAGTCTACTGACGTCACATGGTTATTATCCCCGCGCCAGCGACTAGAAGCGGTGTATAGTTTTATAGCAAAAATAAATGTAATAGGTTGGGGAAAAAGTTTCTTCGCATTTTTTTAGAAAATTCAAAACATTTTTTAATATAGTTTATTTACATTTAACTAAAGTATGTAGGTACCATTTTGTTCGATAACTTTTTGCCATCTTGTAGGTAGGGACATGATCCCATTGCTATAGCAATTTTGGGACTTCTGGTCAAAATACCGCGACAAGTGGTTTTGGCAGTCCTCTCGTGATGTTAACCTGACACTGCCTAAAGAATTCTGAAGAGACCGAAACAGGTGGAAATCTGAATGTGCAAGGTCAGGACTATACGGCGGATGCATTAACACCTCCCAGCCAAACTCTCTTAATTTTTGCTGAGTGGCTAAAGATGTGTGAGGTCTAGCGTTATCATGATGAAAAACCACACCCCTTCTGTTGATTAATTCCGGCCGCTTTCTCCCAACTTCTTACTTTAATCTCATCAGTTGTTCGCAGTAGAGTTCAGAATCGATGGTCCTGCCTGGTGGTAACAGCTCATAATGAATAATGCCCTTCCAATCCCACCACACACACAGCATCACCTTGTTGCGAGTTAACCCGGGTTTCGCCACAGTCTGTGAAGCCTGACCGGCCTTTGACCACGACCTTTTTCGCACGTTCTTGTCGTACGTGATCCACTTTTCATCACCAGTTATCAGCTTCTTCAAAAATGGTTCGGTTTCATTACGTCGTAATAAAGAATCACAAATGAGTACACGGTTCATTAGGTTTCTTTCAGTGAGCTCGTGAGGTACCCAAATGTCGAGCTTTTTTGTGTACCCAGTTTTTTTCAAATGTGCCAAAACTGTTTTGTGGTCAATTCCCAGTTCTTCAGCTACGTCGTAACTACTGACATGCCGATCTTACTCCACTTTTTCAAAAATGGCATCTATTTTATCTCTAATAGGGCGACCAGAGCGACGTGCATCTTTGACATCAAAATTTCTGGATTGAAAACGCTTAAACCAAATTTGTGCTACTCTCACAGACACTGCACTAGGTCCATAAACATCGCAATTTTTTTTCGCGGCTTGCGTTGCATTTTTACCTTTTTTGTAGTAAAATTTTAAAATGTATCGAATTTCTTCATTAGATTCACTCATCTTGGCGGTACGAAAAACAAATGAAAATCACACATTTTCCTAATTTGAATATGGAATTATGTTCTTTAAAATTTAAACTTTCAATGATACCAAAACCAGCCAGATACAAATAGTATAGCCAAAGAGATTTTATTACAAGTTTATACATACTATAATGCGAAAAGACTTTTTCCCCAACCTAATATTATAACTTTGTAAATATGTAGCGTATCTAAGTGAAATAAAAACTGATGATTATTTAGTAATGAGATCTATAATTTTAGGAAATAAAAATATTTATTTTTTTATTTTTACTAACCTCATTCAATATTATTACACGAGGGACAAAAGTTGCAATAAAACTTATTGACTCAAGACAAAAATACATTAATGTATATTGTACGAAAAATCATCTTGATCCAATCTTAACAAATCTAGTTTGTACGAGTGAGAAAAGTAAATACGCTATAAATATAAATGTGTACTTCACTTAGAAATATTATTATAAAAGCGGTCGGCCGCGGCGCATTTACAATATTAGTTAGGATAACGACGGAGACGGAAATTTGATCTTTTGAAAAAAAAACATGTTCTGTTCGTACATACAACTGCGCTGACAAAGAGATGATGACTGAAATAGTACATTTATTAACTAGGACAGTAAAACAAATAATGTCTCAGATCGCAGGTATTTGACGCCCGAGCTGAAGGCGAGGGTGATCAATATGCGATCTGAGGCTTTCTTTTTTACCTCCCGAGGTAAAGACAAATTTTTATGTCACCCTTGACCAGGAAGTGGGATTTTCGTACGCGTAGCGGTCGGAAAATACTACTTTCTGGTCAGATGTAGCATAAAATTATGTTTAGTCCGTCAGATAGAACACGAAAAAGTATTGGAAACTATGTTTTCTTTTGTCACGCAAAAAAATAATGACAGCGATACAATGCGTTGAAATGAGGTGTACACTTTTTGCATATTTATTGATTCAATAACTAAAACATACGAGTTTAAATGTTTTTTGGTAATCTATCTGATGGGCTTCATAGAATTATATTTTCACCCAGTCACCATTCCTATTGGCAAAAGACTAACAAAGGACCCATTTAACTACAATTATTTCAATTCCTAAAACCTAATTATCAAGAATCAGTCACTAAAAATGTATAACGTCGAAAACTGCTGTGCTTCCATAGCATAGAAGGAACAATAGTTGTTACTGTAACGACAGCGCAGTCGATGGACATAATAATATATCGAACGACACACACATCCTTTTCTCTTTTTAAGAATATCTGTCAAATTAATCGACTTTGACGAATTTTACTGTCAAATTTTATCTATCGCACTACTGAACTAGTATCATATGACAGAGGCGAAGGAACCCAACTGTTGGGGCTAACTATTGTTTATTGAAAAACCCCAAGTAATTTTGATACTCATAAAAATCATAGATACACATCATTGTTTATTTCCAGTTTTTTGGTCAGTTATTCAGTCCCAAACATCACTTGCTATGTCAAGAACCTGTAGACTAATTTCAAAGATGTTAAAAACCTACAAACTAAAATAAACAATTAAATGGGCAAATAAAGCATGCATTACTTACCAAGCATCAGGAATTTGTCAAAGCCTTGAATGTTTTTGACTCCTATATAATCAGCGTAATCATTCTCCCATGCGTTCTGGAAAAAGTACATGTATTAGATTTTACTAACAATAATATGATATAGAAAATGTTGACATACAGCTTTTTCTACTCACTGGATCGACTTCAATTTGTAAAGGCATCTGAAATCTCGGGTCAACCCGTCGAGGAGTGTTCCCGTTGTATTCACTCGGAGTCATTGGACTGTTGGCAGCGCTCAGTCTATCACAATAGTTCTGATTATAATCCTCTTTCCTCAGTGAATTGGTTGTATTACTGTTCATTGAAGGGCTTCGAGCTGATGACTGTTGATCACTCTCTCTGTTCCAAAACTGTTCTATATCAATATGCCTAGGGTTCATATTACCAATATTGTAATTGACTATTGGCGATAACCTCCTCGGTGAGGAGCTCTCGCTAAAGACGACTGGGCTTCGTACGACTCTTAAAGTGTCTTGTGGCGTGCTGCCTCCGCTATGCATGTGTTTCTCGTGAGGAACGGGTGAACTTGAGGTCCTGTTAATTGTGACAGCAGACTTGCCTACTTCGGAATCACCTTTCCTATCATGACTTCTCAAAGATCCGGTTCTGTTGAAAGCGTCCACTCCTCTGTTCATCGCAGCCGTTTTGGGTTGAGCTTCGGCGGCAAATAAGTTCTGTAGTTTATTGACTTGTGTTTCGACGATGCTGCGAGGTCTAGGTGCGTTTGATGTTTCACTGTTTCTGAACATTGGGTTCGTAGCTTCGACTGAGTTTTCTGTCGGTATGTGGAGTTGTGAGAGCATCGCACTGTCAGCATCAGCATCAGTGAACCCGTCCTGCGTGTCAGTCAACATGAATTCTTCGTCTGAGCACTCGGTATCGTCGTCCTCGCAGTCATCGTAGTTTATTGGTGTATCAGCACCGGGGAAGAATTCACACAGTGCATGCATGATTTCAACCACCTGCCAAAATAATATCGCTTTAGTTTGCTTCACAAGAACATAGACGATTAAGGGATGTGGTACTGGATACGAATGCTGGGAGTTTCATGGAACGAATTTCGTACAAAGCTATCTATACTTCAGGAACTCTGCATCAAGCAGCGTCTGTCTACTCTGCAAACACGTTTACTGAAGTTCTTCAGTCACGTCTCAAGACGGGAAAACTAGTCGATTGAGCGATTAGTTGTTCAGGGAAGAGTGGATCCTGAACAACTCAGATACCCTGACAAATCGGATACGTTTTGCGGAATATAGTGAGGCGAGCGACAACAGCCTATGGCACTCCCTCGTGACGACCACGAGCGTCAAGAGCGAAACGAAGAAGTTTGTTTCAATGATTTTAAGAAGAATAGAAATCTGTAGAAACAAACAGTATATTTTTCAAATATAGCATAAATATTTACTACTTTGTATGGAGGAGTTCGATGGCGCCGCGATCGTGCGTTATTAGTAATGATCACAAAATTTAAGCTACCAAGTGCGAGGTCGATACTCGGATGGGTGAACAAAAATCTTTCAAATCGATTTTCCTCCGTTCTTTGGAAGGCACGTTAAGTTAGTGGTCCCGGGTGCTGTCGAAAGATGGCAGCTGTTCCCAAGAAGGTTGGTGACAGGCAGGCGGCCGGCCGTAAAAATCAAAAGCCAAATCCTTAAGCAGTATTGTCGGTGTCAAGGCATACTGCACCGACCTCGAATAAATTGGGAGCAGAGTAGGAAAATGATGATTTGAGCTCATTTTCTCCATTTTACGCTTCTGAGACCTAGAGTCTGACAGCAAGAGTTGTGGCGAGAATAGACTCGTTTGAAATGTGGTGCTGGCGTAAAATTTTTGGTGTCAAGTGGACAGAACGCCGTACTAAAGAGTCGATTTTGGACCAATTGAAAGTTCGGACTCGGCTCTCCAAAATTTGCACCCGGCGTGTCCTTCAATTCTTTGGACACGTGGCCAGACAAAATGAGAGTTTGGAAAAACGGATGATGTTAGGTTACGTGGAGGGAAGGAGAAGTAGGGGTAGAGCACCTTTTAGGTGGATAGACCTTGTTAAGGCACAATCCAAAATGAACGTCCAAACCTGCCTGAGGAGAGCACAGGATAGAACCACCTGGAGAGAGAATTAGCACAGTATATAAAGAACAGTAGCTCATCTGGGGGCTGTCGGCGAGTTATTAGCCTACTCTGCGTTGACGCTAGGGCTATCGTAAATGTGCCGGGCGGGAACGAGCGGCGACCGAATGTGCAATGACATAAAAACTTGCGATCACACCGAGACGGCAAGACCACCTTATGCTCCCATATTTTTGTCATGTGTGCGTCACAGTGCGTGCATACACGGCGCCGAGTACGCACGCACACATACTAATGGATAGCGGCCAGTTCGTATGAAGACGTATTACTGTTCTTGATATACTGTGCAATTATTGAGGAATGTCTGTGTTGATCACGTCCCTCAGTAATGAGGTGTCGACTTACGAGAGAGATGCTTGAGGAATAAAAAATCATTAGGTGAGGGCCCTCCCTAACAAGCTCGTCGCGTTTCTGTTTCTGTACCGATTATTTAACAAGAATCACTTCTTGACTGGCTCGGTTTCGCACCGACCCGATCAGGAAAGGGCCTAATTTTGGTTACTTTAGGCGCGAAACACACCAATCTGGCGTCGGGCAAGGACGCGGCGAGGACATCATTCAAATACTGTACTAAACACACGGCAATGAGGTCATTAATTGAACAAGTACAACAGCCCTCATCGGACGCGCTATAGCACGCCATTTCGGCGTTGAATTTGTTCAGTTAGGGACCTTATTGCCGTGTGTTTGGTACGGTATTTGAATGAAACAGAATGATGTCCGCGCCCAACGCCCGATCGGTGTGCTTCGCGTCTTAGGTATCCGCACCAAGTAGGTACGCGCACCGGGCTCTCGCGCGGCGAGCCTGTTTCATGAAAAGACGCAAGAATGTTTTTTTTTTAAATCACCTAGCGCTGTAATAACATTGCTTAACGGTGGGGACGCCTTTAGATTTAGATGCCACATTCTATCTATTGAAGACTAATGTCGGGTTTCAATAGCCTAACTAATAAAATTATAATTCCTATAAATCTTAAGGGATTAAGGAATAAGGGAGCATTCAAGTATTACGTAACGCAATTTTGGAAGATTTTTGACTTTAATTCCCTAATTTTTTATTCAAAGAAAGAAACAATGTTACGTAATACGTGTTAGAAAGACCCCCTCCCGCCCCTGTAACGCATCGTAACGTTATACGAGACCCCCCCTCCCCCCCAAATTGCGTTACGTAATACTTGAATGCTCCCTAAGATGGTGGTAACCAAGAAGACTTAAAACAAGTCATAACACCAAACTGAACACAAATTAATACTGCCCTTGGGTTGGAACGGCTTCATATGGAGTAACAGTGCACTACCAATGCCCTAGGCGAGATTTTTGTCAAAGTGAGTGCATTATTATTAAAGGAGCTTACCTTGGCCATACTAGGTCTTTGTGATGGCAATTTATGCCAACATTGTGTCATTAACTCTTCAATTGGTTCCGGGCAACCCTCTATAAGATCTGGTCTCCGACCTGAAATTTCAATGGAGTTAGTTTTAAGTATGTATAAAAAAAATCAAATTGAAAACATTAGGGAACAGAATCTAGACCACCTGTTTTTATGGAATCACAAACCGTAAAGACATTTATGACAACGATTTTGTTCTAATATATAATTATTAAAATCAAGAGAGGTGAATCATTCCACCTACCTAGGAATGATGATGTCATTAATACTGGTAACAATAAACAGTTAAATTGTAATTACATATTATTGTCATATTTGAAATGGAAATGCGAATGGGATGTTGCTATTAAAGTATAATTAAATTTATTGTGTTCTAAAGGCATTATTATTATTTCCTTTATTTCATGTAAAATACATACAAAATTATATTTCTCAATATAAATTTTTTTACAATGTATAAACACAAAAAAATATAACATTTAGTATTATTATTATGAAAGCTTTAAATTTATCTATTCAATAAATTAGTTGTTTCATTTTTAATTAAATATTATTTTAAGGATTATTGTATAGCCCCTATAGGGTAAAAACCTCCTCCATCGATTTCCATCTGCATCTATTTTGTGCGTCTGCTATCCAGTGTTTTTCAGCAATTTTTACGATATCGTCGACGCATACGACTTTTCTTTTGTCGTCCTACTCGTCTTTTTCCAGCGGGACCGAGCCACTTTGTTATCTGTAGTGTCCATCTTTTGTCCCGGCATCTAGCTATGTGACCCGCCCACCTCCACTTCAATGCCAGTGCATGTTGTAAAGCATCCGTAATTTTTGTTTTATTGAGTTATCAGCATTTCGTGTTTTATCGATTCTTCTCAGTTTCAGGATACTTCTTTCCATGGCATGCTGGCATGAAAGTATTTTGTTTTGTTAGTGTATGTCCAAGTCTGACTTGCATAGGTTAAACTGGGCAAGATACATGAATCCAATATGATCTTTTTTAGTTTTAGATTGTAATTTCCCTTTAAGATTTATTTTATGTGCCCAGAACATTTTCCATGTTATATTCACTCTTCTGTCTATTTATTTTTCGTCTCTGTTGTTGTCAAATGATTTCCTAGGTATTAGTTTTCCTAGGTATATGTATTCGTTGACGTATTCTATCATCCTTCCTTCTATAGTGATGTGGCTTTGGATACTATTGGTCATTATTTTAGTTTTGTTGGTATTCATTTCTAATCCAGCCTTCTTGCTCTCTATGGCGATGTTTTGGAGCATTTTTTCCAATTCCGTTGCTGTTTCACTAAAAAGAGCTATATCGTCTGCGAATCTTAAATGTGTTAGACGTCTATTAAGTATGCACTTTTTGTATGTCCAATCTATTTTGTGAAAGATATTTTGAAGAACCGCTATGAATAATTTCGGCGAAAGCGGGTCTCCTTGCTTTACACCCTTTTCTATAAGAAACACGTCTCCCTTCCTTTCCAGTTTTATTCTGCTCATACTTTTAGAATATATGTTTTTTATTATATTTATTATGTATTTTTCATGTATGCCATTATTTTTAAGTGCTGTCCATATGGATGTGTTCAATACTATCGAATGCCTTTGAGTAGTCAACAAATGCCACATAGAGTGGTTTCCGAAATTCCTTATACTTTTCTATTAGTTGTTCTAGTGTGTAGATGTGAACATTTGTGGAATAGTTTGGCCGAAATCCTGCCTGTTCAATTGGTTGATTCTTGTCAATTGTGGGTGCTATTCTGGTTAGCAAGATCGAGGAAAACAGTTTGTATATAGTAGACTAATGGGCCTATAGTTTTCTACATTTACTGGATTTCCTTTCTTGTACAGTAGTACTATATGTGATAGGCACCACTGTTCTCGTATCTGTTCTGACTCTACAACCCTGTTGAAAAAATTCGTCAGGTATGGGACTAATACACATGCTCCGAATTTAAGTGTTTCATTTGTTAGATTGTCAGGTCTTGGATTTTTCTCTGTTTTTAGTGTTTTTATATGGTTCATCACTTCGGTTTCGCTAATTGGATCTTGCAGCTTGGCTTAGTACATTATTTTCTGCGTATTCGTTTTCATTTATAATTGGTTTCTATGAAGATTCTTTATAGAGGTTTTTATAAAAGTCTGTAGCACATTTGATAAAATTATATCTTCTCTGCTTTTGGTTATATGTTGATCATCTTTCAGGCTTTGGATCCATGTTTTGTATGTTGGTAGTTCCTTGCTGGCCCTTTTTGACCTTCTAAACTTTGTAAGGTTTCTCTCAATAATTATCTTTCTATAAGTGTTATAGTCCTCTCTGATAGCTTTATTTGTTTCTTTAAACAATTGCTTTAATTCTTCCTTCTGGGTCTTAGTTTTGTTTTTTAGATGTATTAGTTTCCCGCCTCTGGTTATTAAATCCAATGTTTCTTGTTTTAGTGTTTTATGTTTGTTATTATTGGTTTTGCTTTCCAGTTTGAGGCTCTTAATCATTATATCTTCCAGTTTGCTGATAGATTGTGCGTCTTTGTTGATTTCAATGAATTCGTCAAGTGTTTTAGAATATTCTTTTAGATTTTGGGTATATGTTTCTCTATCATTTGCAGTTTTAAGTAAATTAACTGAGAATCTAAAAGATTTTCGACTAATTCTGGTTGTTTGGATCATCAAAGAACATCGGACCATTCTGTGGTCTGAAGGAAAGTTGATAATGTTGAGTATTTCTAAATTAGTTACGGATTTTGGAATGTTGGTAAACATAATCAATTTCATTCTTTCTTTTCTGGTTAGGTGAGATCCATGTCCATCTGCGGGACCATTTCTTTTTAAAGAATGTATTCATTATTGAAAGCTTGTGCTCGTTGGCGTATTGTATGAGGCGCTCTCCCCTGCCATTCCTTTTTACATATCCATATCCTCCCATTATGAAGCTCTCCTCTGGTTTCGGTTTCCTGACCTTAGCATTAAAGTCACCAACAACCAAAATTATTTTTATCTGCTAATTTGTGTGCTGTCTATAAGTCGTTGTAAAACTTGATAATTTCTTCTTTGCTTGAGCTTTCAGTGGGTGCACATGCATAAGGTATATGTAGTGTCATTATTCAATTTGTAACTACTAATATTCAAACAATATAAATTAATCATCATTTGAAAACCCACCCGGTTTGTGGAAGATGCTGGGTTCAATTCCCGCCTGGGGCAGGTTGTTTTTTTTCAGTGTAATTCTCCTAGTTTTAAAAATCATTTGAAAATTGAAAAATATATTTTAGTGTAATGTTTCTCTAGTTCAAATTACATTCTTAATTTTTACTGAAAATGTGTTATAATAGCATTTTAGACAGCAATAAAAAATCAAAATTGTAAAAATAATTTTGTACACTTTCATACATTTTGTTCTACTAAACAAACTATTTGTATTAAGAAATAATTTCTTTTGACGTGATAACATGTTATAAATCGATTAACGCCGGCTGCACACACGAAAAATAAAGACTCATTGTCACGTTCCGCCTGAGCCGATGACCTGATGATGATGATTTATATTTATGACTGATTATAATTTAGAATTCGATTATATCTTTTTTAGTTTATTTTTTTTTCTTTTGTTTAAGCTTTTAGTTGATTTTTTTATTTATACGATTTTATAATATTGAGTTGATTTTTCCTGATTTTGTATTTTGTGATTCCTGACAGTTGTAACACAAAACTATAAAAAATATTTTCGTTTTTTTTACATTTATTATTTCTAAAACACATAATGCAAACAGTATACATAAATAATACAATCAAATAATAATATATGGTTGTCATACAAAATGGATACTTATATATCACATTTTTAATATATATCAGATATATATCATAAATATCCGATATTTTGATATTTATAATAAATATCGGATATTTTCGAACTGACTTTATAGACAACCAATATTTCGTTAAAATTCTGTGATATGAGCAATAGCATATAAAAATCCAACATATTCATATTTATACAATTTAAAATTTTTAAATTTTTAATTTATCACTATAGTATTGATATGACTATGCTAGAATGGGGTGCCCACTTGATACCCCATTACCAAACATCCTGTATAACAAAATCAGGACACAAATATTGTTCAGGGCATAATATGAGTTAAACTTATGAGCAGATAAGAGTGACTATATTCAAAAATTTTTTATACTAACCTATATGAACAGCCCACATTATTTGAAATGCTGAGCCACCCTCTTCAAAAGGTTTCCTTCTAGATAATACCTCCCACAGTATTATTCCCCATGAGAAGACATCACATTTCTCTGTGTATGTGTAACCTTCAAATACCTGAAAAATGCACAGACTTTATGTTACTTACAAATTTAAATACAATTCTTGTTTTTCAAACATTTATTATAATTAGAGCTTACAATTAGGCTTTTAGAAATGACTTCAGTGTTTCAAATAATTACTGAAAAGTTTTCAAAATACCAAATGATTTCTGAATATTCTGCAAAATACTTGGGGTCTGAATTTCAGCAGGTTTTTTCTAGGTATTTTTTATGATCCTAGAGAGAAATTGAGAAATATCCATCATAATTTAAATTTTAATGCAAGATTTAGATCATAAGCTAACATTAGTGTGATACTGACCTCTGGAGCCATCCATGCTGCACTGCCTTTGTTATTAGTCATATATGTTGCCTTATCAACAGCTGTTCCAAAGTCACATATTTTAAGTCTTTGTCCACCTGCTACTAGCAGCAAGTTAGGAGGTTTTAAATCTCTGTGTATCAATGGTTTGGGCTTCATAGCATGGAGGTAAGCTACACCCTAAAATACAAAAAAATAATCAGTTATAGAGTGCATAAAACACACTAATAATGTTTCAGTTTACATCAGTTAACTAGTATAAACAGAGCGCCTGGACAAATGGAACATACATCATTTTTTAATAAATTGGACATGTAAAACAAGATGTTTTTTTTTATTTTTGCTACTTTTTATTTATTATTCTCTTTAACTGTCCCTTCCAACCTGTCCCCCTTCATTTTCATTCATTCATTAATACATTTGTCGGTGGCATAGTGCGTAAGAGCGTTGTTAGGTTGTGTGTGAAGTCGACCAACCCACACTTGGCCAGCGTGGTTGAATAAGCCCTAATCACCCCTAATGTGGGGTAGGCTGGAGCCCCTCGTTGGGGACATTATATGAGCTGTTGATGATGATGTTGCATCATACATTACACTCTATTCATAAAACATTAGACTGAATCGATTGGCCATTTGTCTAGACACACTAGTACAATAAAAACAAAATTAGCAGAAGATGCATGACAAAGAACACAGAGAACAATAAGGCCTTCCAATTATGTTGTCCAATCATAATACGGTGGTCTTATCATAACCCCTGGGCTGTCGATAGCCTTATGACGTAATTAAGGACATCTGTCAAATCGACGTGGGTGGTCTCGCTCTATAACGCCGCGTCCTATTAAAATGACGATTCCTCCGAAAATTTGTATGAAAGATATATATAAAACTTATATTGTTGAAATCTGTATAATATAAGCTATCAGAATTTATATAATTTAGTATAACTTAACCTCACAATTTATTGTTTATTTTAAGAATAAAGTTCGAAATGTAAGAAAAAATGAATATTGCGCGTTATATTCTTTGAAAAAATAAACATTATGTAAGTATTTTAAATGTCTTCCCTTTAATTTATAAAAGGATATATAGTTTAACAAAAAACCTTTATAAAATGATACATTTCCATAGATTTTACACCACAAGCATTTAAATGACTTGCTTCGTTTAGGCGGCGCTACCCACAAAAACTGTTACATTTAAACTTACTGGTGCGTTGTTTATGGCACACCGGGAAATTTGCCATCCTTACCTATTTATTACAAGTTCTTTCAATTAGAACAGGATAGTTATAGGTTTCAAGGGGTAATTCAGCCGTTAAATACGGTGGCAAGAATCTGGCAAAAATCCGCCAGTAGCTGGCGTCCGACAGACGGGCATGATTCAAAATCGGCCAGTAGCTGGCGTTTCGACAGTTGAGGGGATACTAAACAGCAATCAATTCTAAATAACATAGTGTAAACTACACTGATAAATCATTTTGGTGCGAGACTTGGGGTATTTGTAGGTACAGATGACAGCAGATCAAGCTATCCAAATCTGTCAAATTTCTTCAATAAAATTTCAACCTTTTTCCTTAAATATAGAGTTGTCTATTGAGGACATTTGACAGTTTGTGGTAGCTGATCTTTGTCTGCACATAAAAATGATGAGACAGACATACTTAATAAAAATAAAAACAGTAAACAAATAGTAACATATTGTTATGATGCACCCTGCCCGAAGCTGGGCCAGTGGCACAGACACCGGATCATTCCTCAAAGCTGTGTGGATGCACCATAACACTTAGAAGAGTCAATAAGGTAACTAATAAACTTGGCTTTAAAAGTCTGAACCTTATCAATATGTTTATTGTATTGATACTGTTTACAAATCTGCAAAATTATTTTTTTACACTGGAAATGAATGGTTTACGTCATACTGTTTACCTCAGCACATTGCCTTGCCCAGCTCATGGCATGAGCTGCTGTGTATTTAGGCCTAGGACGATTATGTAGTACATTGTACAGTGAACCACCCTCAGCATATTCCATCACTAGACAAACATGTTCCCCTCTTGTGCATGCTCCATATAGCCTCACTATGTTAGGGTGCGATACTCGAGACAGCTGTCGTACTTCTATTGCGAATTCCCGCTTCTCAGCTTCGGAATTTATATGCTTTACTGCCACAGATGTGTTCCGCCATAATCCCTTCCAAACAACTCCAAAGGCGCCTTTGCCAACAACCTGCTTACACAATCAATGTCTTAGTCACATCCTGTAGAAATACAAGAGAAAGGGAATTAACTATTAAAGCTATAATTACCGATAGTTTTTGTATTTCACTATAATCAATCTCCTCCACGAATGTCTGTTGAACGGGTGAGTCGTGCACATTGGAAGCCATGAGTACACTTATTATCACATTATCAAAATGACTAGCAAGGATACAAATAGCGTACTAACGGATACCAGGTTTTTTGTAAGGAATAAAAATAGTTGGATCAGTTTTCTCAGTATTGTTTGGCAGAAAAAAGCAACTGTGACAAGACCGCCATCTTTGAAACTGAAGAACAAAACCACAGATTAAAACGCAAACTGTAAATCAAAATGTCATTATATCCACAGACAACCATCTCAATTTAACCACAGAGGCGCGTTCAGAGCCAGAGCCTACAACTTTTTAATCCCTGCAGTAGATTTTTTGTCTAGCCGCCAAGTTTATAAAAAATTTGACCGCAAGCTGCCTTTAAATGATTCCGTTTCCTACCTGTCTCTTTCTAATTCTCTGCAAAAGTAATATGATGACGTAGGTATGTACAGACAACAGCACGTTGGGTTACCAAAAACTGTCAAATTATTCCAATCCATTATGCACTTTATAATGAATTGCCTTAGGTTGAAAATCGTTTGGAGAAATTTGACAGTTTTGTATAGCTCGACGTGCTGTTGACTGTACGTATGATGTATTAGACTTTAGACGTGACCATCATATACGTATGCTCAAGAGGTTAGATAGAGACAAATAGGAAGTAAGCTGTTTCAAGGACAAATTTTTTGTCTTCACTTTTTTATTACTAGTATGGCTTCCAGGAACTTGCATGCCACAGTATAAATCACACATTTGGTGTAAATCTCAGAAATCAAGTTTCTTAGATTTATAATTACTGACTTTATAGATTGGCAAAGGACAACTAGGTCGTGACCAAAAAAGGAACCAATGTGTGAGAAATGCACATATGTGCGTGAAAAATAGAACTGCAGTCTGACAGTTCCTGTCTTTTCTACGCGAGTTACAGGCCGACCTAGGCCGCCTACGTGTACGTGAAATGATCTCGTCTATCTATCTCGCTCTAATATGCGTGTTAGTATGCTCTTTTTCTTTTACATTGAAGATGTACAGTTTCCTATATCTATGAGTATTGGTGAAACTGGAAGCCACCCCCTCCAATAAGAAAGTGAAGACAAAAAATTTGCCCTTTGATCTGAACAAAATATTTTTCAAATATTTGACGCCCAGTTAAGATAAAACTACCTTACATTATGGAATAATTTTTGCGTGTGCAAACGCGTAAATAATTTTCATCTTAACTGGGCGTCAAATATTTGCAAAAATATTTCGTTCGGATCTTAGACGCGCAAAAGATTTGATGAAACAATGTTTACCATAAAAACATAAGCACCAAGCACTGACAAATTTCGACAGCGAAAGCAGCGCCTGGGTGGCGTAGTGGTTAAAGCAGCCGCCCGGATTGCGGAAGATGCTGGGTTCGATTCCCGCCTGAGGCAGGTCGATTTTTTCAGTGTATTTTTTCTAGTATGAAAAATATTTACGCGTTTGTTAACGCAAAAAATATTCCATAATGAAAGGTAGTTTCATCTTTAAACTGGGCGTCAAATATTTGCAAAAATATTTCGTTCGGATCTTAGACGTGCAAATTTCAAAGATTTGATGAAACAATGTTGACATGTTTACCATAAAAACATAAGCGCACCAAGCACTGACAAATTTCGACAGCGAAAGCAGTGCCTCGGTGGCGTAGTGGTTAACGCAGCCGCCCGGATTGCGGACGATGCTGGGTTTGATCCCCGCCTGAGGCAGGTCGATTTTTTTCAGTGTAATTTTTTCTACTGTGAGGTCACCCCAATTTCACGTAAAAAACTAATATTATGAGATAGGAAAAATATGAAGAAGAAAAACTATGAAATAAGTTAAATTATACATGTAGTGTAGTGTAGGTACTTATTGTAATAGGTAACAAATTTAAATAAACATTAAAACTAGTCAATATCCGGTAATGACGAAGAAGATGCGCTATCACTATCGGCGGCTTCCAATGTTTCCAAAAGCATTTGAGCTTCTCTGCATTTGAATGTCGCAGCCATTTCTCTTGGAGTTTCATTTCTATGGTTAACCATGTAAAGATCTGCTCCCAAGTCCACGAGGATCTCTATGAGCTCACAATTGTTGCTCATTGCAGCGAAATGTAGCGGTTGTCTGCCTCCTGGTGCCTCCGGATCGTTCACCAAAGCGCCTTTTTCTATTAAGAAGCGAAGAATTTTTGCCTCTTCATCAGTTGGAACGCACATCATGGCAAATTCTAAAAATTAATAATAATAAAGAGGACTTTATTATTATTTCTGTGAGGAAAACGTACAGAATTAGTCTTTTTCTACATTTGTGTTATTTTGTATGAAGACGGTGTTTGTCATATTACCCTCTTAGAGCCGCTAGATGGCGTTGTCATTCACACTAAAACATCGAGCACATAACACTAAAAAGTAGAAAATAAAATAATAGTTTTAAAAAACTAAAAAACACGCTTTAATGTTAAATAAAAAACTAAAAAGTGAAAAGTAACTCTTTAGTATAAAACTAAATGATGAACGAATAAAAGTATAATTACTATTTAGAGAAAAGCGTGGGTGATCAATTTAATTTTCAAGAACTAATGTAATTGAGCACCCCACACTTTTCTCTAAAATATAAATTATACTTTTCGTTCATCTTCATTTAGTTTCTATACTAAAAAGTTATTTTTCACTTTTTATTTTTTTATTTAACATAAAAGCGTGTTTTTTAAAACTATTATTTTACGCTTAAATTAGTTTGACCTGTATGTTTATTGTTTGTATGTATGTAACTGACTCGTTTGGACTCGATTTTGGCCCACTTTAAACGGTCAGATTTCATTTAAACTTTAAAGACTTATCAATGACAATTGCAATAATTCTATAAGAATATCCCATTATCCTGATTAGAATCTCCACTAATAAATTAAACGATGTTAGTTCAGCTATACGTCACTAGATGGCGTTGTCATTGTTATTTTCTAATAATAAAGTAAGTACCACAGGTAAGTACTTTCATCGGCAGTTATAATTCGCACTAAAAAGTGGAAAATAAAATAATAGTTTAAAAAGAACTAAAAAAACACGCTTTTATGTTAAATTAGACTAAAAAGTGAAAAATAACTTTTTTGTATAGAAACTAAATAATGAACGAAAAGTATAATTATTATTTAGAGAAAAGCGTGGGGTGCTCAATTTAATTGTAGGTACCCATCGAATATTTTCAAGAACTAATGTAATTGAGCACCCCACGCTTTTCTCTAAATAGAATTAATTATACTTTTCGTTCATCATTATTTTAGTTTCTATACTAAAAAGTTATTTTACCTTTATAATCCGATTTAACATAAAAGCGTGTTTTTTAGTTTTTTTGATTTATTAACACGCTTATATCAGCTTCATCTGTATATTTGTGTGTAACCGTCCTTTGTACGCAATTTTGACCCACTTTAAACGGTCTGCAGGCTTACTCTTGAAACCAATCCCGATCGATCGACATTGTTATTGGGACGTTCCGTACTCTTGAATGTCGACACTAGCGCCACATTGGTATTTTATTACGTGGATATTGGGGGAACTAGTCCATGATGAGTTTTAGCACAAAATCCGTACTCTTGACGCTATTTTGACACATTGGATTGTGACTGCATTGCAAGGAGC
Organism: Elophila nymphaeata; assembly: GCA_955850985.1. Classification (NCBI taxonomy): domain Eukaryota; kingdom Metazoa; phylum Arthropoda; class Insecta; order Lepidoptera; family Crambidae; genus Elophila; species Elophila nymphaeata. The sequence goes on from OY039084.1 coordinate 14,557,150, forward strand.
TTATATTTTTTGCTGCATTGCGATTGAATTGCGTCAAGGTTGTCATTTATACAATAACCAAAGTGGTACTTTGTTTATTTGTGTGTTAATTTAATTTACTTCAAACGTAATATTATTGTAAAAATAGTAAAGTAAATGTTATTTAGAACTTGTGTTACATCCAAGTAGTTATTAAAAGTTGTTCTATGGTTTCTAGAAAGTTTTTTTTTTATCAAACTTTTAATAATTTCTTAGGCAATGCCTTGATTGTATATTTTAGAAAACAAGAAGTTTTACAAACACTTCATGTATAATTGCTTTTAAAATTTCTTTAATTTCAATAATAGTTAATTATAGTCTTATTAAGGCTATGTCCCACATATATTTTATATTTTTGTATGCAATAAAAATACACTTCTTTAAAAAAATATTTTTACTTTTGCAAAGACACTAAACATTTATAATAAAATTAACATAACATAGGTAAAATGTTTTGACTAATCCGGTCCACGCCGGTCCAACTGTAATTACTCCTCCTAGACATCCCATTATCCTCCTGACTACAATTGCCAGGGCCCCGATCGCGGTAAATCATTTCAAGTCGAACGCAGATGAAACACAAACGCTGTCAAAGTTACGTTTCTGTTAGGCCCTGTCCGCACAGCGATAAAATATTCGCGCGGAAATAATATCGCGTTCAAAACGTTTGGAATGTTAATACAGTTAAACGCCCCTAGATGGCGTTCTCATTGTTAAGTTAGCGGTGTTAAGAGTTTTTTAATGTTAAAAGTATTTACAACGGCGGTTATAGTTCGCACTAAAAAGTGCAAAATAAATAAAATTATAGTTTTAAAAAAAACTAAAAAACACACTTTTATGTCAAATCGGACTGAAAAGTGAAAAATAACTTTTTAGTAGGTTTAGAAACTAAATGATGAACGAAAAGTATAATTATTATTCAGAGAAAAGCGTGGGTGCTCAATTGAATTGTAGGTACCTTACCGATGGAGTATTTTCAAGAACTAATGTTATTGAGCACCCCACGCTTTTCTCTAAATAATAATTATACTTTTCGTTCATCATTTAGTTTCTAGTATACTAAAAAGTTATTTTTCGCTTTTTAGTCCGATTTAAAATAAAAGCGTGTTGTTTTAATTTTTTTTTAACTATTATTTTTGATAGGTGCCTACTAAAAACTTACACTACGGTATACAGATCCTGAGTTCTTCCATTTGACCCCAACTAGGTAGAGGTCACAAAGTCACAGATTTAATAATACAAGGAGATAGGCCAAGCCGACGTTTAACTTGCGACAAATGTATGCCCTGTGGGCATACATTTCCGCCACTTCGCCTTCCGATAAAGTCAAGTGGATACGTAACTCAGCGATTTGACCGTTCTCCTTTGCGGCTGTGCTTAACTTTCATCGCTTTGAAGTCCATAAGACGCGCGCAATGAATAGTGTATATGTATTACGGCATGCTCAACTAGAACCATGTTATATGTAGTACGGCCGCTGATCGCGACACTCGGTCTTCCTATGAACTCGGCGATTCAACCGATTGATATATCTGTGTACAAAGTGATTGGTTGGGTTGGTGGTTTACGGCTTGTTTTAAATCTAGCATCTCACAATCTAAAGCCATAACAAGCGTACAGCATCGATGTGTTTCCGCTAGGGGCGCTATTCACGTTTCCTATACAAATCTACAATAGAATGTATTTGAAACGAAAAAACTTACACTGTAACACTGTTATGTAGGCACCCTACTCAATAAACTCCACTTTAGGGACTAACCCACAGATTTAATAATACAAGGAGATAGGCCAAGCCGGCGTTTAACTTGCGACAAGTGTATGCCCTGTGGGCATACATTTCCGCCACTTCGCCTTCCGATAAAGTCAGGTGAATACCTACGTAACTCAGCGATTTGCCATTTGATCGATCTCCTTAGATTGATATTTCTGTGGACTAACCACACTTATTCAGCTCTATTCCGCTTTTCTCCCATTTCCCCTCATTTTTCTAAATAGAAACAATGTTTAATTGATTTTGTTACGCATCCCATACAAAATCGTTGTTTTCTATGGAGAAAAGCAGCTGATTATGTTAAGTCACGGTAATATTATAAGTAGTCCCTAGAACGCGCGTCATTTTGAGAATGTAGAGAACATTTTCTTTGTCTTTTTCACATTGTCTTAGCTTGAGAGTTGAGATTGAGATAGGCAATGACTTGAGTTGTACCTTTGTTATAGGTACGGGCGTCTGTTTGCCAACACATCAAAATTGGACATTGAATCTACTTTTTCCTTTAGATAAAAATCCAAAAAATTATAGGTAGGTGTAGTATATCTTATCGAATTAAAATACCTACCTAAGGAATTATAAATTGCATTTGTATTTACGTATAAATAATCCAGTGTCCATAGGGGAGGTGCGTGGCAGAATCTTAGCTCCGTAAGCAAACAGTAGTTTCGCAACTCTCAACGAGGGCCTGGGAAAAGAAAGGATTTATTATGTAAAATTTCCTGATACTGTGTTGTTGTAACTTGCAGTAGCAGTGTTCGCATGCTCTTTTTCTTCCTACCGTGGTGCCTTTATATGGGGTCGGTGCTAATAATGGTAACACTGCTATGGATTTTGCCATTAGTTTTATGGGCTTGCCGTTGCCTGAAACTAATTCGTTGACCACCTAATAATTGGTGTGAGCGTGAAAATATACTGGGTGTAAAAGACATGAGCAGTCAAACGAAAACCACGTATTCTATACATCAAAATAAGACATATTTCAAAAAAAAATATTGCTGGGAAATGATTTTTATTTTTTGGTGTTACAAAAAATTGCAAATTGTACCGCGCAATGTAAAGGGCTCAACTCGCACGCAACTCGCAAAACCGCGATAATTTTGCTTGACGGCGGCCCCGTTCGTTAGTGTCCGTGCGCATCGAGTGAGCTACATTGAACGCTAACGTTTTGAAGCCATTTTTTGTTATGAAATACTAAAAAAAATGATAATGTTTCTTTGGACAATAATTAAGAAATAACGTATAGAATACGTTTTCATAAAAAAATGAAAAAAAAAATGATGACTTTGACCTTCAATAAAATCGTAACTATCAATTTCCCAGGTATAGTCTAAAGGAAGAAAAATGTTATGACGGTGAGCAGAATACATGGTTCTCGTTTGACTGCTCATGTCTTTTACACCCTGTATAATATTAATATAACGGGTGTAAAAGACATGAACAGACAAAAGAAAACCATCTATTCTGCTCACCATCATAACATTTATCTTCCTTTAGACTATAACTGCGAAATTGATAGTTACGATTTTATTGAAGGTCAAAGTCATATTTTTTTTTCACTTTTTTATGAAAACATATTCTAAACATTATTTCTTAATTATTGTCCAAAGAAGTTTTTTAGTATTTCATAACAAAAAATGGCTTCAAAACGTTAGCGTTCAATGTAGCTCACTCGATGCGCATGGAATAGAAATAAAATGAAATGAAATGAAATGATATTTATTGGTTATAAATTAAAGATTAAAAAGTACATTTAATTCGGTGGTTTACTAAACAAAGTTACACACACTATAACCAAATGGTCGCCACTCAGCATCTGCTGCAACCAAGTAGGTCACAGCGCTGGTCTTCCGTAGCACCAATCGAGAGTGCAACGCGCGCCAATCGTCAAAACCTCAAGTTGTTTAAAACTTAAATTTAAATACATGCGAAGTGCTTAAACACTTACACAACGTTTCTTACCCTATTGTAGACAGAACACAATTTATATTGGAAGAGTTACAAGATAAAATAAAATAAGTATTATAATAATAATCAAACATAATACTTAATAATAACAATAAAACATTATAAGAATAAATAATAATAATAATCAAGAATAGTCAAGCACTATAAGACGACCACCTACGGATAGGATCTTTGCAGGTCCAATAAATGTTTGAAGAGCGATTTTTTAAAAGTACGAACTGATGTTAAGTTTTTAATGGGCGGGGGCAAGTTGTTCCAACATTTCGTGGCAGCATAGCGAAAGCTGCCACGAAAGGCAGCCGTCTTATATTGCTTGAGAAGCAAGTGTGTAGTAAGTCGCTTTCGTTCCGAGAAAGTTAACTTTTCATATAAATAAACTGGCTTTTGGTTCTTTATAACCCCAAACAATAGCGTGGCAAAATGAAGAGTTCGCCGTGATTCCATATTAAGGAATCCAAACTTATTAATGTACGGTGAGATATGTGCTCGACGTGGAATAGGATAGCAAAATCTAATGCAAGCATTTTGAACACGTTGGAGTAGTTTTTTAGAACGTGCCAGTAGGCAAGCACCGAACACGGTGTCAACATAATTTAGTTTAGAAAGAATCAGTGCATCGCACAATCTGACCCTGATGTCCACACTAATATGATTCCGCATTTTGTAAAGCACAGAAAGTCTATAGAAGCAATTGCGTACAGTTTGCAGTAGATGGCTTTCAAACCGCAGTGAGTCGTCAAATAACAGTCCCAGATTACGAGCCTCACGAACTCTGTCTAGAGCAACTCCCCCAATCTGAATGTTTGGATTAAAAGAGATAATTCTACCTATAACAAGTTTAGACCCAATGACAAGAAACTTCGATTTTGACGCATTTAAAACTAAACTATTCGCTTCACACCAACAAGCTATACGACTAAGAGCATCGTTCATATTTTTAATGGCAAGGTCTGTATCTTTAGGTTCAAATGATATGTACAACTGGAGATCGTCAGCATAGAAGTGATGTTGGAGGTTTGCGAAGTTATTAACGATGTCGGCACAATATAGAGCAAAAAGTATAGGACCAAGAATAGAACCTTGAGGGACACCCCTTGTAACGGGCTTAGTAGCAGACATAGATTTTGCACCGTCACTGCCCGAAATCTCAACCAATTGCAAACGGTAATCAACGGTAACAACAAATCACTAAGGTAGCTTGCAAACCACCTTATAACTGAGTTGTCAAAACCATAATATGAGAGCTTGGATAGGAGTAACGAAGTATTTATTGTTTCAAAAGCACGAGAAAAATCGAGGAGAGTTAAGATGGTTCCCTTGCCCTCATCTTGGGAAGCTAGTATATTATCAACAACGTCCAAGAGAGCTGTTGACGTGCTATGACCTCTTCTAAAACCTGATTGTTTTTTAGGCAAGATATTGTTATTTTCTAAATAATCAGTCAGCTGTACACATACCACTTTTTCCAAGATTTTTGATACAAAAGGTAGTATACTGATTGGGCGCAGATCACTCAATTGAGACGGACTGGTACTTTTTGGTAATGGCTTGACCACAACCGTCTTCCAAGCGCTCGGAAAAGATCCAGATTCAAGAGACTTGTTTACGATTGCTGTAATCAATGTCAAAGTTTGAGGCAAAACTAGAGCAATCATATCCATTGAAACACCATCAACTCCCATCGCGTTTGTATTGAGTGACTTGACAATTTTACTAATTGTAATTGTAACAAATTTACTAATAGACACAAACGAACGGGGCCACCGTCTGGCAAAAATATCACGGTTTTGCGAGTTGCGTGCGAGTTGAGCGCTTTACGTTGCGCAGTACAATTTGCAATATTTTTAACACCAAAAATAAAAATCATTTCCCAGCAATTATTTTTTGAAATGTGTCTTATTTTGATGTATAGAATACATGGTTCTCGTTTGACTGTTCATGTCTTTTACAGCCTGTATATCATTATAAATACGCAAGACGCCCAAACACCTACTGGCCTTTGCGTCCACGGTCAATGGGAAAAATATCAACACGATACGGCAGGGGCCACCTTGGCGCGACCGGAGTGCGCGGTAGGCGACCGCGGCCAGCAGAGGACATGGTAGGTGGTTGGTCGTTTCCTGCGTATTTAAGTATCAAATCGTGTTGATTTTTCCACGTTTTCCGTACGTCACAAAGCCGCTTAAACGTGGCATACTACAGCGGCAAGTCAAAGGGTCTTCACTCCTCCGCTCCCCACAGTCGCTTTAGCGTGGCCAACGATATGTCCTCCGCTCGACGCGGTCCGCCTCGCACTTCTGTCGCGCCGTGGCGTGGCGCCTCCCGTTCATGTCGTATTGATAATTTTCCCGCTGATCACGGATGCAAAACGCATAGCGCCAGCGTGGCCAAAGCCCAACCATCCTCGGCAATTGGAAATGCTTTAGTGGGTGGTGGGTGGCTTATACTAGCCCTGGTACGATGGTGGTACCTACACTCACGGGATGTATAACTTGGGATGAGAAGGTGTTTGCTTTGTTGCTAATGTGGAAATGTATCTTATACATATAGGTACTTCTTTAAACTCAGGGCGTCCGCTGTGTATGGATTACACAGCGGTGTTCATGATTCTCAAAAAAATCAAATGCTAGCCTGTTTCGTCGCGTGCTCGCGTGGATGGAGACGAGGGCGAGCCCCGAGGCAGGTCGCCCGTCACACGCGGCTAGGATAACGGGGCCCCGTTGATGGGCGACCTGCCTCACGCAGCGCTGTATGAATTTGCATGAAACAGTGCACGTAGTGTAAGTTTTTTCGTATTAAAAACGTTACTATTTTAGTTGCGTTAGGAGCTCATTTTGTATGGGAAACATGATTTGCGCTTCTTTCCGCTAGGGGCGCTATTCACGTTTACTATACAAATCGAGTTCTTACGGGTACAGCACGCATATCGCGGACACCGTGTCGCGGACGTGCGGCGCGGCGCGAGTACTTATACAGGGGACCGCTCTTAATGTACATCGCCGTTATGTACAGCAGACATAATGACATGTATACAATAAGTCCTACCTCCTCATCAAACACAGAGATAGGGGAGTCATGCCAACATTATCCTTCACGTTAGTATCGATCCCGGCCTCCAAGAGAATGGTGATAGTTCGGTAGCTGTCGGAGCACACAGCAAAATGAAGTGCATTGCGGCCTAAGAGATCCTTTTGCTGTATGTCAACACCTTGCCTGAAATAATTTTGTATTTGTGAAATCTAATAGGATACAAAATGGTCTGAGCCCTGGTATAGCAAACATAAATGTTTTCGCTCACTCAATGCACACGCACACAATATTTACTTAAGTACCAATATCACTTTTAACGTGAAGCGTCGGTGGCGTAGTGCGTAAGGGCGTTGTCTCTCACACGGGAGGCACCGGTTCGAAACCCGCCACGTAACAATGTGCTTTCAAATTTTGAATTCATATGTACGTTTAATCGACGCTTTTACAGTGAAAGAAAACATCGTGAGGAAACCTGCATACACATATGAAGAAATTTTTAAGTTGTGTGTGAAGTCCACCAACCCGCACTTGGCCAGCGTGGTTGACTAAGGCCTAATCGCCCCTAATGTGGGGTGGGGACATTATATGAGCTGTTGATGATGATTATGATCACTTTACTCATAATAAGACTAATTGTATAAGTTTGTATGTAATTGTAAGTGAGAAGGAGCCTGTCTCTCGTAACACAGGACAACCTTATACGAGACCAGTTCATTATTTGTATTGCGCAAGTGTTTCTAAATAAATAACACTATATTTTATTTTAATTCTTCCATCCCGGCGACAGACAAACTACCTGATGGGAGAGATCATGCACTAAGGGAGGGATTTTTGCATTCAGGCTTTAAGTTTTCCAAGCAACCTGCTTAAGGCAATAACAAAACACTCCACCCGTGGCAATCAGTAGCCCTAGTTATAAAAAATATAAGTTACTGCTCGCATGGAGTTAATTAGGTACCTATAATTATTCCATCTTACTTGAGCAATTATTGAGTCAACAAATTTCCATCCCCTTTTTCACTCCCCCTCTCAACTGCCACGGGCGTCGATCGCTGCCGTCCAGTAAAATAAATAGAAAAATAAAAATAAAGAGGTATGAGGTACTCTTATTTATTTACGGAGACATAGAGGGGATATATGTAAAGTTTTCATATTTATTTATATTGATTTATTTATAACGGAGCAAATTGGCGGGCAGCGATCGCCCGTGGTAGTTTAAAGCATGATTTCCGGGATTAAAACTATTCTATGTCGTTCCCAAGGTCTCAAAAAACCCCCATACCCTCAGAATACGGATTGTTCTGTATTCTGAGCCCATACCAAATATCATCTAAATCGGTTCAGCGCTAAGGTAACAAACAGACAACCAGAGCACATAATAATACAGGGTGTAAAAGCCATGAGCAGTCAAACGAGAACCATGTATTCTGCTCACCGTCATAACATTTTTCTTCCTTTAGACTATACCTGGGAAATTGATAGTTACTATTTTATTGAAGGTCAAAGTCATAATTTTTTTTTTAATTTTTTTATGAAAACGTATTCTATACGTTATTTCTTAATTATTGTCCAAAGAAACATTATCATTTTTTTTAGTATTTCATAACAAAAAATGGCTTCAAAACGTTAGCGTTCAATGTAGCTCACTCGATGCGCACGGACACTAACGAACGGGGCCGCCGTCAAGCAAAATTATCGCGGTTTTGCGAGTTGAGCCCTTTACATTGCGCGGTACAATTTGCAATTTTTTGTGACACCAAAAAATAAAAATCATTTCCCAGCAATATTTTTTTTGAAATATGTCTTATTTTGATGTATAGAATACGTGGTTTTCGTTTGACTGCTCATGTCTTTTACACCCAGTATATAACATTATTATGGTTTTTCGAACTGTGTTGTAACCTAGTAAAAACTATTCTGCACATAGGTAGTAACATTTAGATTCCTAAGATACCTTATAAGAATTTCGAGCATCCGATCGTTCCCGATTTCGGCAGCGATGAGGAATTCTGTATCCCGATGCAGGTATTCTACTGCAGATAGGATTCTGTCATTTTGTTTTTCATACAACGTGATTGTAGATTGCTCGGACCTCAGAGAAGGAGGGTGGACGTCTAAGGAATCTTCTGATATTTCTGAACGATAAAAAGAAATCTTCAGTAGGTATTAATATTAGTAATTCACAATAATATGGGCTTCTTATATTCTAAATACATCACAGTTACTCGTAAATAATGGTTGATTGACATTTTTAAGGCCGAATTAATACTATAGCAGGATCGATATTATTAATCATGTTGGACCTTTCTAAATATTTTCGAATCTTATCTATCACTAAAACAATAGGGTATAATCTAGCTGATCTGAGTCCAAGGAACACGAAGGGATCAGAGGTAATGAGTAAGGCGACGAACTGGCAAGGAAACGACTCCGAAAACCCATTTATAGGTAGGTAATTAAAATAAATTAAAAATAAAATGAACCTATAAATTAATCGTCAAGTTATATATTCACACAAATTTAACTTTTGTAAGCTTATTTTGTACAAAACTAAACAATTAATGTTCTTCAAAATAATGTCGACGCGTTGGAGATAGATCCTTAGAGGTAGATGGTAACGATGAAAGTGATTCTCTCTCTGATATAGTCTCCATTTTAGGCACACTATGTAACAGAGATAATTTCCTTTTATTAGACAAAAACGTGCCTTCTAATTCTAATGCAGCATCTTTATTTCGAAGATAGGATAGTACGATAGATTCCTTGTTGTCTTTATCAAGATCAAGCATCGCAATATCATTGTCACTCTGAAGATTTATGTCTATCATTTCAACTTCTTCATTAGATACAGATACATTGAGATTCTCGGTGGGTCTAGAGATCGCTCCGTTGGTTGATATCGGTTTAATATACGTATAGAAATATTTCTCGAGCATGCCTTCTTGAATTTCTACTGAATCATTTATAAACAGCTCTTTCGAACTTGGATTGCTTACTGTATTCGCATCTACAAGTACTAAAACTGGCTCTTTATCGGTACCAACTACCTCAGTATCATGTTTATTATTTGTATAACGCATTCCGATATCGTCTTCACTGGAAAGAACCAATGTCTTAATAGCTTTCATAATTTTTCTTAATGAGGATGAAAAGTTAGGCTTCTGTCGGTGTTCTCTGGAACTAATGAAATGGTTTGGGATGAATGTTCTGTCGACATAGCATTTGAAGATCGCTTAACGTTCATTACGTTGTACCTTATATATGGAGTCGTACGGCATTCCCGTTCTTGACAAAGATTTAATTGAACTCTCATTAAATTTACTATATGCTCTGGTAAAACTTGATCAGAGTAAAAATACCACATTATTGATTGAAAGAGGTCCTTGCCCAAACGCGTAACAAACATTTTAATATAGTTTAAATACCAATAAAATGATGCATACGTGTTTTGCTCCGAATTCTCCGCATCTTCTGCCACTTCTGTATTATTTTCTGCAACTGCGGTGACTTTGAGAGATATCTTTCCTGATCTACTTTCACGTATTAAACTATTGCTGGCGTGCTCTTCATGCATATTAGTTATTTTCCTTTGATAATTCTCATACAATAGTGTTTTTAACACTTTTTGACAAGACATTTCATTTTAGTTTACTTTTAAAGGTTGTGGTTTCGAGTATAGTAATCAAGAAACTTTTTACTTAGAATGTTGTAAATAACGTTAATAAGCACAGTGCCTTATCTATAGCTTAATGTTACCTAGTTAAAATGCTAACAGATGATAGGGAAGATAAGCAAAATATGAATGGGATAAAATTAAAACACCAATTATAAGATAATACTAATTTAATACGTCAGTTTATGTACCATTTACACATAACACTATTTCTAGGTATATCTATTTAATAAAGATGAAGTTTTACTTCACATAACGCTATCAATATTCGGAGAAACTAAACAATTTTCTATCTAGAATTATAAGTAGTGTACCCATGTATAAATTTTTAACAGATATGCAGAAAACTGAGGTACTTAAATTGAAAAATTCATGTAGTATTAAAATAACAGTCAAGATGTTTTCAAGTAGTCTGTTTTAGTTTTGTATAATAATTATCGATTGTTGAATTCCTTTAGGCCTTTTTGAAATACGAATAATTAGACAAGTAATACGACACAAATGGCGCAACTTAACTATCTTATTCTTTCTATATATCTAACTTGGTAGGTAGGTATCCGCTACACACTGCGAATTAAATGCGCGACAATTTCCACCCCAAATTTTGTCATGAAGGCGTCCACTCGATAACTGTAGGCCTGCAGCAATATGAAGAATAATTATTCTTCCTGGTGTTAAGTCATTTGTGCGGAATATGCAGGACGTTTCGAACGGACGCCGCACTCTAATAAGCAGCTTACAATATCAACCGCCGATACACGGGAATATCTTGTTCTTGAACTCGTGGCGCAGAACGAAGCAACTCAGCAAGTGTGTATAAGTCATCACGAGGCCTGTAATTGTTCTGGTGCATCATACCATCTGATCGTTTTCTGGCAACCATAAATCTCTTCATTTTGTTAGCGTACTGCCTCTTCCGGCGTGCCTCTTCGTATCTCTGAGCCAATTCAGTAGGGTCTACTTGGTACATGTCAGGATAGCCTCGGGCTAAAGCCATACGGTTTTGTTCAGAAAAGTATGAATGGTGAGGGTAGTCACGTTCACGTGGCCCAATCACGACAGGTTCGTTGTACCAAAGATCGCCATTCTCATCTACTTCTGGTTGGTCTTCATCAGCTCCATTCATTCGTCCATAGTAGTGGTCAGGAGTCCATTGGTTGTTATATTCCTGCTTCCTGCGTTCTTGAGCTTCCCAGAGGTTTAAAAGTGCTCGAACATCAGCTGCACTGAGTCCAGAGTCACGCTTGCGACGTTCTGATATGGTCCTACAAGAAGATTTAAAATCAAATTGTTGTAATTATAGAATGCCGAAGTTTGTAGACTTATTATAATTTTATTTATTAATAGACAGAAATCATAATAGGTTTCTTAATTACGACAAATTACCTAAAGTTCTTTTTATTTCCACCGGAATTTTTGGTCGCGGTTTTAGCAGATGCAGCAGCACCACCCACTTTGGTGCCGCTACCACGTTTTCGACGATGAGCATCATGTTCTTGAGAAATCGAGTCCACTGGTGAGAGTTCATGGTCCTCAGGTCTGTAGAGTAACAAAAAAATTAAAAACTTTAATCTTAGAGAATCTAAGCGTATTGCTCGTAACAAAAAATCTTACTTCAGATTTTTCTTCCCGGAACCCGACTTCGTAGCAACTTTAGTGGCCGCGCCGGCACCCCCTACTTTAGTACCGCTTCCTCGCTTGCGTCGTCTAGATTCGTAGCCAGGAGCCAGGCCTTCCATTGCTGGAGGTTCACCATACAACTCAGGTCTCATGATAAGATTGTCTAATTCTCCCGTAGATTGCGGGGAGTCATAGCGTTGATCTACACCCTGTTCATATCCCTCAGCATTGCCTGAAATACATGGATATATTGTATTTCGGATATAACCTACTTCACCTTTAATTATTTCCAAAAAATATGGTTAAGAAACAAAGAAAATCTATTTTTAGATCCACTCATGGAGGCAGCGACGTAAAATTAAAGTTCACCTAAATGACTACCAACCTTCCTCGCTGAGAGCTAATGGATATGGTTCCAAATCATTCTTGTCGCTTTTATTCAGGAACAGAGATTGGGTGTCGTCTTTTGTTTGGTCCCAATTTTCCGGTAATTCACCGATTGGGCCTCCATCTAAAATTCGAGCGAAACACTATTTCCTTACAAATAATCTATTATTTAAGATTAATAAATTAAATTAACAAATCTGATTTTTCAGTAGACTTTCCATACGAAAATTTAAAAAATACATTTCAAGAAATGTTATGCAACCAATTTTAATTTTTTTGTCCTAATTTAAGATGCGTCTAATTCATTATCAGATGCTTGCATCTTATGATACGGAGACGTGCGCCGATTCAGGTGGATAGTATTCCAAGGTCTAATCTTTGCTTCTGATACAAGTAGGCGTGACCAAATGTCCTCCAGATAACAAAAAATAAAAGATTTCTATGAAACTTTCTATTTTTAGAATAAGCTATATAAAATAGAATGCTATATTTGGAATTTGATATGTGAAAGGTCAAATCAAACCGAGAAAAGAGAATCTACGCAGCAACAAAACATAGAACAGCGCAGATGGAACACCTGTTGCTAAATATAGAACGTAGCCGGCGAGGTGATCGATACCCGATTCAAAACAACCAGAGAGTTCTGGATAACACTAAACACAAAATTGTAAAGCACAACAAACTTAAAAATGAATATTTCGAGTCTAAAACACTAAAAAGGACAATAAATAATTGATTAAATGCCTTACCTTTGTTGTTCGATGGCGTCGGTACAGCATCGCAGACGAGTAGAACCGCGAAGAGCGCGGTTGAAGTAAGCAGTAACATTGTCTAAACTCTCAGATTGGCGATTATAAGTTGAACAGTTAAGTAGACTATCAAAAATGGCACAGGAACACCGGATGCGATTGTGTGATGTCGGAACGTTAGGAGCGAGTGTCGTCCGTCGGAGCCAATGCTGGAGAGAAAACCCATTGCTTCTGTCGATAAATTTGCGACATGCGCAGTGGTCAGTGCAGGGACGAACTTGGTCAATCTAAATAAATCCTTGATAACGTTTTTGATTCCTTTATTATTTCAATAGTAGTATCTAAGATGCCCGTGATTCACAGTTATGTCAGTTTCTTTTATAAAACGTGGAGTAAATACATATTTGGATTCATTTGTTATTGTCATTGTACCTAAGTAAAACAATACGTTTGTTTATCTTGATGGGGAAGAGTCTCACTTGATAGTAGGTGATGATGGTGGCAGGTAGAAGCAAGTTCCATGCAACCCTCAATCAGGATTTGCTAGAGAAGATGGATAGATTGTGTCGGAGGTGATAATGACAAAGAAACGAGTAAATGCTGAGCTGACGGCAGACAAAATTTTATAAAGGAAAAGATTAAGCTGACCTCAAGCAAATCGGCAACAGGACAGGCAAATAATGATATTATTATAATGATCGCAAATCAAGAATTCGAAAAAAGTTAATGGTTACTTCGCTAATGTTTGGCCAATGCCTCCCTGTCCGCTGACGTCTGAGCCTGCTAAGCTAAACAAACCCTTCATAAAGGAGCCTTATTGTGTGGAAGGAGAGTACAGGCCTCGAAGGCGTCGGTACTTATTAATTACGTTACATTAAACAAGTTACAGCTCTGTACTCGACAGCTTTAGGGCGTTTTCACATTTGTCCCTATATTGTTTTTTCTGCAGAATTTTTTTGGCAAAAAGTTCGCAAACAAGCAAACAGTCGGCCTAATGGTAAACAAAGGTGTTACTCAAACACTGACCCTTTCCTTAGATGGAACTCTGGAAACTTTTCTTAAAAGCAGAAATATAACGTTCCAAAAATGTTTTCTAACCACTCACGGCACACCAGTCTGATGCTGCTGGATTCCGGCAGCGCAAGAACGATCGGGTTGGGAATTGGGATACGGCATTCAACAGTGGGCAACTTTTGGGTGAAATGATGGTGATGATGACAAATACATTTACGCCGACGCATTTAAAGCATGTAGCCACTTGATATATCTGTGCATGTAGCTGTTTCCTTATTTGCTTTATCTATAAAATCGACGCTCCCATTAGCACTAGGTATCCATCCACCTTATTTAAAAGATCCCTTTGTTAATTATACTAAAAGGAACTCACTATTTTTCTTCTTCGCCTATGAATAATTTAACAGCGACATGTGGGTAAAGGAATGTTTGACTTTTTTGTTAAAATGGATCATGTTTGGGTATAGCTTATTCGGATTATAACCATTTGCTGCTATTTTGTTATATTTCTTTCTTATAACAGGGTATGCGGTTACCAAGCCTTTTGTGCGCTTCCAACTTTGATCTTATTCTACGTTAGGCTTTGGAAACCTTGCATCATATTTAGAGATACAAGGTTCACCATAGGCTGACAGGGATGATCTTGATTTGAATTTTCGGATACCTATATGAATAACTTTTCTATTTTATGTCTTGTCTTAGTTACGGTCACGGAACATAGATATAAGAGGTATGTTCTGTGGTTACGGTTATTACATAAAACCAAGAGCTTCGTTTGTTGTACAACAAACGAAGCTCTTGATCTTGATGATCTAAAAAAAGCTCCACAGGTAAGGTACCTTAGCTTTTTTTAGATCATTGGTTTGGTTACTGTCCTTTAACAGGTGCATAAGTAGGTCAGTAGTCATCAGTACCTAAGTTATCCATGATTTATATATTGCAATGAGATAAAAATATGTAGGTAACGCCGCGCGCCGCTTTGCTGGCCCGATGCGGATTACTTAGTAGGTAGAAGCAGTTTTGCGGTAAAATTCGAGATCAAAGGCTTCCCTTGCCTTCCTAAGCACGGAGAGGAGAACTCGATGTTAGTATTAACAGTTGAGAAAAGGTAGTATAATCCCATCGTCGTCAAGTGCTTGTTCGTCTTGCTTTCTTCCAGCATTTTCTCCTGTTCTTAAATATTCTCTTTTTATACAAGACTCTATATATCCATTAATGTGCCAATGTTTAATCAAGGTTTCAATTCTCAATTCCTCTCCCATGTCCTTGGGACAAGAATGACCCAAAAAAGCAAAAATTCCTTTTTTGTTGCAAAATTTTCCGGATTAATACAAAATAAAGAATTATGCAGGCCATTAAATTAAGAACGAACGGTTTACGATTATGGCTCGGTGAGTCGCACAATAGGCGAGTTTACGACGGTTATCTTCTCGTTCAGATAGTTAGTGGACAAAAGACTGGTCATGCCATATGGAACGTTCTCTGGTACCTATCCGCGCGTCCTGTAAACACGTAGTACATGTTATATGATGCATCAAATAATAGTAAATAGGTATGACATCCTACTTATAAATAAAAATATTCGCAAATATGGTTTTGACGCACCGCACCGCACCTGACACTATAGGTAGTGCGATTTTGAAAGAGACCTATTTATGTTTGAATATGGTTTGGTTTAAACACGGGATAGATATCCCCTTTCTGTGTTTTCTGTGTCCTTACCCAACTAAGTAGGTGCTTACACTCTTACTACTGTGGTACCTATAGGTGCAGTAGGTAATCCTAAAACTCTTAGCACATTGCGTTAGGCTACGTAACGTAGGTAATTGGATGATGGCATCAGGTCGTCGACGGTGCAAGCGAGCACAGCCCGGAACCCTGAACCACTAGCCTCTCCCGTCATCGTCAGGGAGTGCGTAGTTTCTAGGGTACTCGGGCTGGAAGGGAGCGGCATAGGTATCTAAGGCACGCTTATATTCGTTTATAATCAAGCGTGGGTGCTCAGTAACATTAATTCTTGAAAATATTCGATTAGTACAATTAAATTGAGCACCCCACGATTTCTCTAAATAATAATTATACTTTTCGTTTATCATTTAGTTTCTATAGGTACCTACCTACTAAAAAGTTATTTTTTACTTTTTAGTCCGATTTAATATAAAAGCGCGTTTTTTAGTTTTTTTTTTAAAATATTATTTTATTGTCCACTTTTTAGTGCGAATTATAACCGCCGATGAAAGTAGGTACATACATAAATTATTAAAAAAATCTTAACACCGCCAACTTAACAATGACAACGCCTTCTAGTGACGAATAGCTGAACTAACATTCCAAATGTCAAAATCAAGCCCAAACGAGTCAGTTACATACAAACATACAGGAGTTACAAATGAAACTAATATAAGCGTGTTAATAATAATAATGGGATATTATTATCGAAATATTGTAATGTCATCGGTCTTTGATAAGTTTATAAAGTTTAAATGAAATCTGACCGTTCGAAGAGGGTCAAAACAGAGTCCAAACGAGTCAGTTACATACAAACATACAGGTGAACCTAATATAAGCGTGTTAAAAATACTTAGTTGTAAAAAAAATTAAAAACTTTTTTATACATATTAAATTGGACTAAAAAGTGAAAAATAACTTTTTAGTATAGAACCTAAATGATGAACGAAAAGAATAATAGGTTCTATCAAGGAGCTTAAATTACCTATAAGCTCCTTGGGTTCTATACTAAAAAGTAATTTTTTACTTTTTAGTCCCATTTAATATGTATAAAAGCGTGTTGTAAGTATGTATACAACTAAGTATTATTTTATTATCTACTAAAAAGTAGATAATAAAATAATACTTAGCTTTATTATCTACTAAAAAGTAGATAATAAAATAATACTTAGCGACACCGCCAACTTAACAATGATAACGCCATCTAGTGACGTATAGCTGAACTAACATTCCAAACGTTTAATTTATTAGTCCTATTCTAATCAGGTTAATGGGATATTCTTACCGAATTATTGTAATGTTCATCGGTCTTTGATAAATCTATAAAGTTTGAATGAAATCTAACCGTTTAAAGTGGGTCAAAATCGAGCCCAAAGAGTCAGTTACAAACATAGAGGTGAAATCACAGAACACAGGGTGAAACTAATATTTAAGCGTGTTAAAAATCATAATTATTCTGTAAGTGGGTCGTGCGTAAAATAAGAGTGAGAAACTATACTCTATAGGATTGGACAATTTGGACATAGGCTCAAATGCGCCGTGACGTAGAAGACTAGACTAAGTAAAATATATAATCTTCTTGAGAATAAGCTAAGCTTACTTCGTTGTCAGAAAGGATTTTCTGAGGGATTTTCCATAAAATTTGACGGGTAATAATATTAATAAAGCTAATACGAAGGAGTTTCTCCCGAGTTCTTACTGTAAAAACACGTTGTTGAGAGACGATTATAATCTTCTTGCGAATAATCTATTCGTCTGAGGTGTTAAGTAGGTACAGACAGACCATGAAGCTATAGGTAAAGCTATAGTTTTACCTATAGCTTCATGGTACAGACAACAGCACGTTGGGTTACCACAAACTGTCAAATTTTCCCAATCGATTATGCACTTTATATTAAATGGTCTTAGGTTGAAAATCGTTTGGAGAAATTTGACAGTTTTGTATAGCCCGACGACGTGCTGTTGACTGTACTTACACGGGCGAGGAGTTTATTTTACCGGTCTCAGTGTATTCTTCCCAGAGTTCCGTCTACACTATTTCTTTTAAGTTTCAAAATCGATTTTCCTTCATGATTCGGAAAGCTTGATTATAGGATTTTTAAAGCTCTGATTTTAAGAATACTAGCTTACTTACTTATATTGAATAAATTGTATGATGGTGAAATGATTTTTATTCAAATTATTTTGCGCTACACATCAAGCGGTCCGGGTTCTAATCATAGAAATGTCAAATGTTTGTGTGATGAACAATTTTGTTCACGACTCACGGTTATTTATACTTATTGTACGGGACCGACCCGACAGGCTGTTGTCTGGTGTCTGTGTCCCTTGTACGTAGACTATGACGGTGGGGTCTTGCAGAAATAAGAAGGCCGGTTTTCTTGCTGTAGTACTGTTGGTTTGAGCAGGGAGAGGTGGAGACGGCGGTGGCTGGTTTCTTCGGTGCAGAGAGAGAGAGTCCGATATGAGTGAAGTGGAGTGCGATAAGTGCTCGACTAAAAATCTGCGCTGTATATAAGTGAAACCAGCGTATCGCAACTTGTGCCTGGTAGTACAAGTTGCGCCCACCTATTCCTGCTCAATAAAAACAACTCTTATCTATTTATTTATTCATAATTATACAATAGGACACACGTAAAACACTTATAACTAACACGATAAACTTAAGTAATTAAACACACAACATTAAAATTATAAAATGAAACAATATAAAGAAACAATATAAAGTAATTATAAATTGATCGTGAACATTTCTCCCGCCGTGTGGGGTTGACGAAGTCTGCGCCGCACATCTCTCCGGTGAGCGATCACTGCTGCAGGATGACCAGCTTCTTGGTAGGTCTCTTCAGGGTACCGCCGCTTGCTGTCTGTATGAGCACCGATCTGAGGACGCCGTCTTTGCCTGGGTAGGTTTTCCGCCTGTTTGATGTGTTCGGCGCTCGGTGCTATTATTTTGGTTTCGTTGAAGGCGCGCCGTTTCGTTCTTGATGTCGGCGTAGGTGTCGGCGTAGGCTTCCAAGCGGGGTCGGCTTCCGCGGTGTGTTTCGTTCTCTTGTAGGCGACGGTTTCTGTGCGACGTCGGCATAGGGTGATGAACTGGAGTACTCGCGCCGTGGCGCGAACAAGTCTTTCCCACTTGGAGAACCGCTCTGGCTGCGGTATGCTCTTGCTAAGTTTCGGTGACGGCGCCTTGGTGGTTATGTGTGTGACGCGCTCTTCTCCGGTATTTTCGTACGGCGTCGCTTGCTCTGTGGGCCATGTCGATGGTTCGCCTCGTAGGTAGTCGGGGCCGGTGAACCATCTATGTAGCGCGTCGAAATTTGTGGGCGCTCCTCTTGTGGCTTCATCGGCGACGTTCTGTTTGGTAGGTACCCAGCGCCACTCGTCGACGGTGGTGTCTTCTTGGATTTCGGCCACCCGATGTGCGACGAACGGTTTGAAGACTCGCGGCCCTGCGCGCAACCATGCGAGCACTGTCTTCGAGTCAGACCAAAAGTAGCGTCGGTCTGGCTTGTAGTCGTATTCTTCTGTAGTTGACTTGGCTAGGCGACAGCCCAGTAGCGCAGCTTGTAGTTCTAGCCGCGGTATTGACGTTATCTTGAGAGGTGCGACGCGGGCCTTCGCGGTTGCTAGTGATGTGTGGGGCCGTCCGTTGCCGTCGATGACGCGCCAGTATACTGCTGCGACATATGCTTGTTCGCTGGCGTCTACGAAGGTGTGCAGCTCTCTTCTTTCGGTGTGCGTGTAAGACGGATGACATCTTGGTATGTTGACGTCTCGAAGTGTAACGATGTCTTGCAGCCAACTGTGCCATTTTCTTCGTAGATGAGTAGGTATTTCGTCGTCCCATCCGGTGCCTGTTCGCCATGTTTCTTGCAGTATTTGTTTGGCTTGTATGACGATCGGTGTTGCAAGCCCTAGCGGGTCAAATATCGACATCGCTATGCGCAGGGCTTCTCTCTTGGTGGGGGTGCGCGAGCCGTCTATGAGGTCGGTAGGCACGCGCGCGAAGCTGAGGTTGAAGCCGAGGGTGTCGGTGGACGGCCGCCAGGTGAGGCCGAGGATCTTCTCTTCCTTGTCGTCGTTGAGGTTTCGATCTTCGTCTGCGCCGCCCAGTAGTGCGCGAAGCTCGGGTGCGTTGGACGTCCACTTTCGAAGGTTGAAGTTCGCCTGTCTATGTACGTGTGCGACTTCGCTTGCTGTTCTGTGTGCTTCTTCGATCGTGGGAAAACTCTGTAGGTAGTCATCCATGTAGTGGTTGGTGACTATGGCGTCGGCGGCGGCTGGGTGCGACGAACGATGTTTCTCGGCGTTGTGATTCTTGACGTATAGAGCGATGCACGGAGAACACGCTGCGCCGAACAGGACTGTCTTCATTCTGTATTCTGCGGGGGGCCCCTCCCGCCGGTCACTTCTCCAGAGGAAACGTAGCATATCTCTGTCTTCGTTTCGCAGACCGATTCTCAGGAACATTTCTTCGATGTCGGCAGCTACGGCGATCTCGTGCTGGCGAAAACGCATCAGGACGCCGGGCAGGGATTGTAGTAGGTCTGGCCCCGTCAGTAGGTGGTCGTTGAGAGACGTCCCATGACATCTTGCGGCTGCGTCGAACACGACGCGAAGTTTGTTCGGCTTGGCTGGGTGAAGCACGGCGAAGTGAGGTAGGTACCAAGTTCTACCGGGCGTAGGCGGTGCGCAGACTTCTTCAGCGTAACCCTTCTTCAATAGGTTTTCTATCTGTTCGGTGTACTTCTTGTGTTGAAGTGGTTCTTTTTCTATCTTCTTTTCGATGCTGTGAAGTCTTCTTAGCGCGTAATCGTAGTTATTCGGTAAAGTAGTGCTGTCTCGCTTCCACAGTAGTGCTGTCTCGTAACCACCGCCGTCTCTCTCTCTTGTCTCTCTCTTGAGTATTTGAAGCGCACGTTGTTCTGGGTCGGACTGTGTTGTTCTTGGTTGTACGCCAGTCGATTCTAGCGTAAAATATCGTTTCATCTCTTCGTCGAGCGCTTCGATGGTTAGGTGGTGCGTGCGATGTACTATGCGACGGCGTTCGGCTGCTTGCCCGTTGCCGTGCAGTACCCAGCCGAGCGCTGTGAGCGCGGCAGCTGGTTGTTGTGGTGGTCCGCTTCGGTAGTTGTGCGTTAGCAGCAGGCCCCAGTTATCTTGCCCGATCAAAAGGGTAGGTGTAGCGTCGACGTACTTGAGATGATCTTCTATATCTTCTAAATGTTTGCAGCCTCTGATGTCTTCTTCTAGTATCTCTTGCGGTGCGAGCTTCAACTTCGGTAAGGTGTGCGCTGTTATTCGGTGAGCGTCGAACTGTCCTTGAATTTCGATGGTAACGGCGTGTGACGTGGCGGCGTTGATTTGTGCGCCGGCTACAGCTTCGAGTCGCAACGGAGAATATTGCCCTCTTACTCCAATCTTCTTGGCGATATCGGCGTCTATGAGCGTGACTGTCGACCCGTCGTCCAGTAGTGCATAGGTGTCGACGTAATTCTTCGGCCCGGTGACGCGTACAGGCGCAATCTTCAAAAAGGTTTTTTCTGATCGTACGAAAGTCGAAGTCACTGTTTCTTTCTTCTCTGTTTGGCGCTCGAAGTGTAGTAGTGGATGGTGAGTTCTTTCGCAGCCGTTTGTTTCACATCTCTTCTGTTGGCATTTGTGGTTCTGGTTTCGACGTTGTAGACAGCGGAAGCACAGCTTGGCTTGGCGCGCTAGCTCCCATCGCTCGTTGTTGTCGGCTGCGGTAAACTTCGCACATTTTTGTTCGATGTGTGTTGACTCGTTGCAAAAGGCACAAGTTCGGATACCCTTCTCGGATGTGGCGAATGCTCGTTGCGGACGTGGTCTGCTGTGACGTTCTTCGGTGTGGATGAGTTCGGGCGGTGCGTACATGCTGCAGCGGTCGGCTTCTGCTGTGATGAATCGGTCGAACTTCACCAGATCGGCCTCCTCTTGTGGTTGTGCGCTGTCGTAGTCGAACCATCGGTACCGAAGTGTCGGCGTGAGCTTCTCTGTTATCAGCTTCGCCACCTCTGGGTTGTAGAGGTAGTGCTTCTTATTGAGTGCTTGGATTGTAGCGATGCTGTTTCTTATGCGGCTTGCGAATAGGCACACATCTTTCGGTGCGTCGGTCGGACGGGTGATGCTGCGAAGACGTTCGAGTTCTGCTATGGAGATTGCTTCGGGGCGTCCGAAGCGGTTCTCGAGCATGGCCATGATGTCGGCCGGGCTTGAGTTGGCTATGAGTAGGCAGTTGACGGCTTCTTTGGCGTTGCCCTTGAGACATCTTCTTAGTCTTGCTGTATTTTCGTTTTCTGTGTAGCGATGTGTCGATTCTGTATAGGCTGCTTTGAAGGCCAGCCATTCTTGGTGGTTGCCGTTGAAGCTGGGCAGCTCTTCGTAGCGATGTGGCGTAGAGCGTGAAGCAGCGATGATAGCGGCGGTAAGATCGGAGAGGCTCAGCTTGTCCGTCTTCTGTTCTTTGTTTTCTGTTTGTGGTTGCGGTGGTGACTCATCGACGCATGCGGTGTTCTTCACCCACTCATCGGTTCGGCGGCGAAGTATCGGAGCTTCTTCTATTGCTTCGCTGTCTTCTGTATCGTACTCTTCCTCTGCTTCTAGGGCTTCTAGGCGTGCTTCGGCTAGTTCGAGCTTGCGTAGTGCCACTTCTTTCTTCGCTTCGGCGATCTGTTGTGTTCGTTGGGACTTCGTAGTGCTGGCACGTGACGTTCTGCGGGTTATGGTTTCGATTTGCGGTGCCGCAGACGCTTCTGTAGGTATTGGTGCCGGTGCCGGTGAAGATTCTTGCACCGCTGGTTGCCGTTCTTCTGTCTCCATTCTCCCTGTCTTCGATCTGGTTACTGGCATTCTTCGGTTTTTCTGTAACATCCGGCTCGAAGGACCAAAATGTACGGGACCGACCCGACAGGCTGTTGTCTGGTGTCTGTGTCCCTTGTACGTAGACTATGACGGTGGGGTCTTGCAGAATTAAGAAGGCCGGTTTTCTTGCTGTAGTACTGTTGGTTTGAGCAGGGAGAGGTGGAGACGGCGGTGGCTGGTTTCTTCGGTGCAGAGAGAGAGTCCGATATGAGTGAAGTGGAGTGCGATAAGTGCTCGACTAAAAATCTGCGCTGTATATAAGTGAAACCAGCGTATCGCAACTTGTGCCTGGTAGTACAAGTTGCGCCCACCTATTCCTGCTCAATAAAAACAACTCTTATCTATTTATTTATTCATAATTATACAATAGGACACACGTAAAACACTTATAACTAACACGATAAACTTAAGTAATTAAACACACAAAATTAAAATTATAAAATGAAACAATATAAAGTAATTATAAATTGATCGTGAACACTTATATTAGGTTTATTTATAAAGATATCTAAATTATTATGTACATTTGTCTGCTATACACAGATGTGTTCACTGCCTATACAGTATCATGGTTCTACCTGCCAAGGGACCCGTAGTGTAAGTTTTTTTTAGTATAAAATACGTAAAACACGATTTAAAAATTTATAAATCGAGCTCTCAACGCAACTACAATAATAACGTATTTTAAACTAAAAAACCTACAAACTTAAAGTACCCGTATGTAAGGTTTTAGTTTATAAAACTTTACTATAGTGGAGAGCTCAATTTGTGTTAGAAACGTGAATAGCGCCTCTAGCGGAGAAGCGCAACTCATATTCCCCATACAAATGTACTACTACAATAGTAACTAAGGTTAAGTTTTATATACTTAAAAAGCCTTAGTAAAAAACTTGCACTACGGGCACAAGATTCTATTAGCTCGATAGCACTAGATCATTGCAATAAATACATATAATAAAACACAATTTCATTTTGTACATAATTTTTATTCCTGCATATTCATAAAATACAATAAAAACATTTGTGATTGATCATGCATGAGAATACTTATGCAATCAGTTTAGAACTTAAATAAACAATTACCTACCTAGTCGGAGTTTTAAACTTAAAAAGTAGGAAAATTAAATAATTAGGGAAACAATTGCATTGTATTTTTATGACGCAATACTAAGAATAAAGAATTTAGGTACTATAGATAATAATATGATGGATTAAATAAAATAGATGGATACATATTTTCTTTTTCATGTCAAATATACAACAAACATTTTTCAAATCTCAGTAATTTATTCAACTTAAATTAACTCAACATACTTATTTAGTAGTATTCTAAATAATAATAATAATATAATTTATTTGAACCAAAAGTTTATACAGACTTAATACAATCATTAAACAATAATGCTGCCGGTGCTTAAATTAGGATTAACCTGTGCTATAAGTACCGGCTAATACAACCTTTATAATAACTAAAATACAACCTTTATTACTAATAATAAATTAATCTTATGAGTTGGTCATTGTCTTTCAATATAATTTGATTAGTGAATACTTAAATGGCCTCTTAAACAAATATTTATGATTGTACTCAATAAACTTAATATAAAAGTGAGAAACGAAGTTTTATAAAATATTGACTCATGTGCTCTAGTGTGCCGACTCAAGAATTAATAGTTACTGTAAACAATATTTTTACTAGGCGGTAGACCCAAATGTAGGGTCTTCTGGGTAGGTACCACCATCTTTCTTATTTCTGCTGTGAAGCAGTTCGCTGTTTTGGATTGAAGGGAAAGGTAACCAGTGTAACTGGGCATGGAAGGCATACCATCTTAGTCTCCAGGATGGCAACACACTAGCCGTGTTAAGTGATTTACCCTTAATATTGCAAGTGTCTAAAGGCGACGGTAACCACTTAACACCAGGTGGGTCGACAAATTAAAATTTATCCAATTTGATAATATTGTTTGGCATGACCAGTTTAATTGTTTCATAAAATAGAAGTGATTGTACAAACAATTACATTTACAATAATGAAATTAAACAGTGAATTAAAAATTCTAGTGCAGCAGTTAAAGGTTAAGGCAGAGTAGAAGTTCATTGAAGCATTGAATTTTATTTATAATTTTTAATTATAATTGGCACGATAAGAAATTAAAAAAATTAAATAAAAAAGGAAAGACAAGAAAAATCATGTCATGATAAAGCCGGGACTTGAACCTGCGAACTATTGCAATCCGGGCAAATGCTCTTTCCTCTGCGCTACTAACAATAAAATCAAGACTCAATAAAATCCTGACCCGTAGAACCGTATCACAGGAAAGGTTGTGACATTATTTTCTGCCTTTGGGAAGTCATTAAAAGTTAGTTTGATTGAGATACTTTAGTTCTAATAAGAGAACAGGATTCTATTTGCTTGATTGTACAGTCACGGAATGAAAAGCTTAAGAGTCAGTTTTTGCTTGCACTAGTACTGCAAGAATCAAATAGGCCAACATACCAGATGATATTTTGCAGTTATTACATTGACCGATTATTACATAGATACATCATGTTATGAATATTAGGTCCATGTTATATAAGTTTTAATTTGATGATACATTTCTCTTTACTCTGTGAGCCTTGACAATAAATAAAATTACAAATACAATATTACATTGCAGTTCATTAATAAGCAGTACACTAACATTTCATTCAATGTGCCTATCATCCATATACTAATTAATACAAATAAAAAGGAATGGAAAGCAAATTCAAGAAACACACAAAACTAGTTTCTAAGCATATTCAGTACATTATTTTTTTCTGATTTTCTTAACAACTTTCTTTTTAGTTTTGCTATTTTTTTTCCTGTCCTTACCACTTTCAGATGATGAGCTAGAGGATTCACTACTAGATTCTGAACTACTAGAACTGGATGAATCACTAGAGTCTGTGCTACTTGAAGAATGTTTTCTCACTTTCTTGCGTCTTCTTCTTTTTCTGTCAGAAGCACTAGACGAACTACTACTTTCAGTGCTAGAAGAACTCGAGTCAGAAGTATCTGAATCTGATGAAGACGTTGATGGTTTCCGTTTCTTCCTCTTATTATTTCTAACCTTTTTAACAATCTTTTTATTTTTGACTACAATTTTTTTACTTTTGTCTTTTTTAGATAAAGCTTTGGTTGCAGGAGATGGGGTACGTATAT
Source organism: Elophila nymphaeata (assembly GCA_955850985.1). NCBI lineage: Eukaryota > Metazoa > Arthropoda > Insecta > Lepidoptera > Crambidae > Elophila > Elophila nymphaeata. The sequence continues at coordinate 14,583,177 of OY039084.1, forward strand.
TTTTAGTTTCAACTTCTTTTCTCAGTCTTTTGCTGTGGCTTTTCTTTACTTCACGTTCTGACTCCTTGTATGACTTTATACCTTTAGACTCATCCCTACTAATTGATCTATGTCTTTTTTTATTATTTACATTCTCAGTTTCTAGTTTTCGTTCTTTATCTTTTATTTGGTGATTCTTTTCACTCCTGCTTTTTGTATCTTTCTCCAAAGGCCTTTCATATCTATCACATTTCTCATCTCTTTGTTTAATCGAGTCTATGTTTCTTATTGGTGATCTATGTCTGGAAGAACTAGAATTTGTTTCTCTGTGCTTGTCTTTATCAATGTTGTGAGATTTATTTTGTCTGTTATTATCTGGTTTGTCATAATGTCTTGAATTATTAGTGCTACCATTGTTCCTATGTGAACTTGATTGTCTGTCTCCAGATCTCTCACCTTCTCTGTTGCTTCTCGATCTTTCTGCTGATCTGCTTCTAGTTCTAGTCTTATTTTGTTTTCTGTCATTTTCATTTGGTTTCCTTCTTTCATGTTTCTCTTCCCTATCTCTATATTTTTCATTATTGTGACGGCTTTTTCGAGATCTTTCTCCTTCATCTCTCTCATGGTGACGATTACTAAATCTATCTCTCTCTTGATCTCTATGGTGTTGCTGTTTTAATTTATTTTGGTTTTCTTTTATTTCATCATCATTGAAATGTTGTACTCCTCTTCCTTTCCCCAGCCATCTCATTTTAGATACTGACTGGGAGAAGTCTACATGAATCCTTCTATCATCAATTAAAACATTGTCCATTTTAAAATAAGCATCCTCACATGATTTCTTATCAGAAAATTCAATAAATGCGTACTGTAATGAATCACCAGTCTTTTTGTCTCTTATAACTTCACAACTAACAATTTTACCAAACCGACTAAAGATAATTTCTAAATCTTCATCTGTTGTGACAGGGTTAAGTTTGCACACAAAAAGAACATTTTCAGGTGGAGCTATGTCAGCATCAGGTAGATCTCCAACAATTTCTAGAATAGTGGCTCGTGCTTTAGCCTCTTTTTCCTCAATCATTTCTTGAATTTCCTGTGCTGTCTTACCTTGACTTTCATCTAAATCTTCATCAGGTGCTATTCTACCACCTCTTAATCTTTCTGCACTAGGGGATGGTGATCGTGATGGAGCACAAAATCCAAAGGGATCATTGTATGGATCTTCTAATATAACTGTATGTGTTATTCTTACATCTTGGTAAGGTCGATGATTTTCATCACAAATTACTTCATTTAATTTACGAAGCACTTCTTGGCCTTCTGTCACTTCACCTATAACACAATGGACCCCATCCAATGAGTCCAAATCAGGTGAGAGTGTAAAGAAAAATTGTGAACCCACCATCATATCGCCTGTACATACCATTGATAGCAAACCTGCGTTACTATGACGAATTTTTGGCATTTTTTCGCCAGAAAAGAAGCGTTTCTCTGGGCCTTCTAATAATCCGAAAATAGACTCGCCACCGGACCCTTCACCTGATGGATCGCCAGTTTGTGCAATAAATCCATTTCTTATGGTGTGAAACAGATTGAAATTGTAATATTTCTTCTTGCATAGTTTCAAAAAGTTAAGACAAGTTACAGGACGTTGCTCCAAATACAAATCCACTGTTATATCACCGAGAGTTGTTTCTATAACCACTGACATTCTGATAGGGTATTTTTAAGCTGGAAATATAATTGTTTCTACGAATTATACATAATTTTCTAACAAAATTCGTACCTATTCAATAATATTATATTTGACACATCACGAATTTAACCTCAAAAAAATAGTGAGTAGCTTGGGTTGATTTTTAAATTTTCCCTATTACGGAAAGGCAAAGGGATCTAGCCTACACAGCCAAGTCTAGAATATATATTTTTGTAAGTGTACTAAGCGCCATCTTTAAGTTCATAGCGGAACTAACTTATTTATTAAGTACAAAAACTTTGCTATCACGTATAGCACATTCTAGTAGGTCGAAAAGCAAGTAAATGCGTGCTTTTTCTTATCTGCTTTTTTTGTGTTTTGAAAAGCAGGCAGTGGTAAATGAAAGTAGAGACATCTATGATGTATTTGAAAATTAGACAGGGCTTACCTTTGGTCCTGTAGTTTGCTGCTATTTTGAGAGTGATGAGTTATTTTATCGTGTTTAATAGAATATAGATGTCGCTCTTCGTTCAGTATGTGCGACCAACACCTCTACCAAAATACGACCAAAATAGGGGTGCGCTCCAAAACGATCTCAATTTACTCGGGGTAGAGTAAATGGTAGCTCACTATTGGTCGTTATTAAGAAGCGCTTTCACCATTGGTTAGTTTTGTTAAACTATAGTTAATTTACACCAATTAGAAAGCTTTCTTACGCTGTCTACTTGGCTTCACCTGGTTTTGGAACGCACTCTAGATAGGTCGGACGAAATTGTCTATTAAACGTCTTTGCGAGATACATACCTATTTGATTTTACTGCAAAACTATATAATTAATTATTTTTGCCTAGGCTGTTGTGCTGTTGCCCACATAAAAGGGGCAACAAACCCAAAAATTAACAGTAAATAATTTAACGCAAAATCATATTTTAAACAACTACAGCAAAAGCTAATAATTACGGCGCTTGCACACGCCCGACTTTTGATAGGACGATATTGGTCGGAGACACAGATTTAATAATATAAGGTCTGAGAGGACGATCGGCCGATTTTATCATTACTTGATATTTTCTTATCTTTGCTGACTGAATTTTTGTCGAACATACTGCGTTTCACTATTGCAAGGATTGCAATTAATAGGTTTTCAATGTTTTCGCTACAAAAAATCGATCACCGATTATCGGACGTGGGTGGGCAGCATTCTAATATTTACTCCCGTGATTATAGTCTGTAGAGGAAAAGGATCAAAAGGAATATAATTTTGTTTTGAATTAATAAAAAAAGGTTTTGTAAATCACAAACTTTTATTCTTATTAATTAATTATCAGTCAAATGGTTGTTCTTACTTTAGTATCAGTCTTCTATTTCATTCATTTCTATTTCATTATTAATTTAAAGTACCTATTTTGAAAACAAAATCAACAAAGGCAGCCAGTGGCGGTTTACAAAGCCGCCGTTTATGAACTCCTGTGACTTTTACGCAGCAACGAGCCTATGATCGGCAACATAATTTCTTGAAACCGTTTTTGACGGTATATTTATTATTACCGCTGTACTTGTCTTAGATCAATTACACATATACTTACACGTTTACCAAATTTTGAGTTTTTATCCAAAAATATCCCCGTTCATCCCGCAACATGGTCCTGGATCGAAGCCGGATTGCTCAATAAAGAAGATCAGCTGTTATCTATACTATCTCGGCAGTAATTACGAGGAAAATAGAAATTGGCTAAATCTACTGAGGAATGGATCGGTGGTTATCAAGTGCAATTGTGAAAATTGGATATAATATACGGTGTTAAGTATATATTTGGTAATTAAATATAACCCAGCACTCAATCAGGTAGTATTTAGTGTTTAACTACGCATATTAATAAGGTTAGTACACTATTTTTCTACAATTTTATTCTGTTACAAAAACTACCTATTAAATTGTGAATACATAATCTATAATTTCTTATATTTCACAGTGATTAAGTTGAATTGTATTTAAAAACAATACAGTTAGCAATATTTGCTACATTATTTAGCTTAATTAGTCATATTTGTGAATATTTGATTTGTCATTCACATTAATTTATTGTGCATAGGTAATTAATTCATTAATTTAAAGTAACAATAATTTTAGAGTGCTAGTTTTTATTTACAAGTTATTAATAACAAAAGACAATTATTACTTAGGTACTGTACAACTAAAAGTATCATTTAAGGTATCAATTTTTATTAGGTAACATACATTTCATTAAAAATCAACAACAGTTAAACATTATATTTGTACATTGTTAAGTGGGACCATTAATAATTAGTGCTTATTTTTTATTTACATTTTGAATTGTATAAATTCCAGGTCGACCACACTTGACTCCCAGAATGGCCGGAGATGAGGACATGAAGGAATTGATTAAAAAGCGTGGAAGTTATAAAGGTCGATTAACTACCTTTATAAATTATTGTGCGGAATTGGGTAAGAAAGATTTGACTAGTACCGACGCCAAGGAATTGCAATTACGTATGGGTAAGTTGGAATCTTTATATGCGCAGTATGACGAGGTACAATTGCAATTAGAATGTTTAGTTAGTGATGCTGAAGCTCAGTACGCCTCGCGATCGGAATTTGAGTCTCAGTACTATCAAGCGGTTGCAAACTAGGGCTTTCAATACCGGTATTCCGGGATCCCGTAATACCGTAATCACGTTTTTTTCTTGGTATTCTTCAATACCGGTATTGATCAGCCGATACCGTGATTTTACGGTATTAGAAATCAACAATTCTTTATAAGAGTTATATGAATATAAGACGAAATGTTAGGCATGAAACTACCTCAAAGTACAACTACAACTAGAGGCACTGATTTTGAATCAATAATAAGAGTAAAGATGTGTGTCTTCGAAACCGGTAGGGGTGGTCAGGAAATATTTTTATCTGCAGCTTACAAATATGTACTGGTACCTACAAGTGTAGAAGTTGAGCGAGCTTTTTCTTTGTTGCATAAATAGCTGACTGAACTATTTATGCAACAAATTGAGAAGTTCACTATCTGATAAGTCATTAAACGCTCTGTCCTTTTTAAGATCACACTTTCAGTTACAAAAAAATCCAAAATCTTTAGGTTTTATTGATTATGTTTATCGTTTTACTTTCGTTTCTTTTGAATCTTGTTATTTAGGATTGTTTGATTAGTAATTATATGAATGTTACAAGGTAAAAGAATAGATGATTCTTAAGTAATCTACCTATAATATTTTTTTAATGGTGATTGCCATGCAAAGTTTAATTAATGGGAGGTTATTTTTTTATTTTAATATTTATTTTACAAACTTAAATCTACCATTATAGGGTTTATATTTTGTTTATTAAAAAAATTGGGTCTTTAATTTTTAGTTCCGCCGAATTATTAATAAAAGATTAGGGAATTAGTAGAAACAATATGTTAGTAGATAACAATGTATGTTTAATATTTTGCTAGCCGGTTTTTCATGTCTTTATTAGGTACCTATGTAACAGAAATAAAGACTGATTAGAAATAAAACGGGCATTTTATATGAGTTCATATTTAATACCGTGATCCCGTGATCACGGTATTGAACATGCTAATACCGGTATTGATACCGGTATCGAAAATATCCGGTATTTGAAAGCCCTATTGCAAACGCTCAAGTTATGTTGAGTAAATTCCATAAGAATGACGAGGAGTCTGATCCTAGTGAAAAAAGTACCCGTGCTAGTACCCGTCACCAGCTTGTCAAGTTGCCCACTATCCAGTTGCCAAAATTTAACGGAACGTATGATAATTGGCTTGAGTTTCGCGACACTTTCACCAGCCTCATTCATTCGAATGATGACATAGACGAGATAAATAAGTTCCATTATCTTCGAGCTTCTTTAGAAGGGTCTGCTTCCGTGGTTATTCAGTCGATTGAGTTTTCGGCCAGTAATTATTCTGTAGCATGGAAACTGTTATGCGAAAGATTCGACAATAAGCACTTACTAATTCAAAATCATATTTCATCTTTATTTAATATCGATAATATTACAAAGGAATCTTCCACAATTTTGAAACGATTAATTGATCAGCTTAATAAAAATTTGCGAGTATTAGAGTCTTTGGGTGAGCCTGTCCAACACTGGGACACATTATTAATATACATTGTCACTCAAAAGTTAGACCAGAAAACATACCGAGAGTGGGAAGAGTTCAAAGGTCGTCTTAACAAAACTGACTCAATCTCATTTCAGACATTTATTAATTTCATTCGCAACCGAGCTGACTTGATCGAAACTTTAGAATTGTCACGTAATAATCATGCAAATATGTTAAGCAAATCGAATTCTAAGTTAAAATCTATGGTGTCCGTACAAAATAATTGTAAAGTGGAATCATTGAATAAAGCGTGCCCTAGTTGCAAGGGTGACCACAGTTTGTCAAACTGTCCACATTTTCTCGCTTTAAACAATGAAGCTCGGCTAAAATTACTACCTAATTTTAAGATCTGTTTTAATTGTTTTCACACGGGTCATTTTGCAAACCGTTGCAAAAAACAAGGTTGCAAAATATGTAAACGCCGGCATAATACACTTGTTCACTTAAATGAGCCTAAACCTAATAATAATGCACGTAATGATAATGATTACTTACCTAATAATTCCTCTTCGTCGCCGACTCCTCCGTCCACGTCGTCGAATAATTCTAATAATAATATGGCTTTGTCCGCAAACGTCACTTCTTCTAGTGATATTATAAAGCACGATGATGTCTTATTGTCGACCGCGTTAGTAAAAGTGTGCGATAATAACAGTCGCAAACACATAGTTCGCGCCGTACTTGACAGCGGTAGCACATCGTGTCTGATCACGGAGAAACTTTGTCGTCGGTTAAATTTGAAAATCATTCAAATAGATGTGGCTCAGGCTGTCTGGACAAATCTTCAAAATAGCTTACATTTAAGTAGGTCAATAGGGCATTTTATGTGACGGCTAACCACCCTTAGTTCAGAAGTGGTGACGCTACAGAGTCTTAGATAATCGATCGAAACCGTGTCCAGCCAGCTTGAAAAACCACTTTTCGCTGGTCTCTCAATCTCGGTAACGGAAGTGATTTTGACGACTTTTTGCATGTCAACGGGCGTCACATAAATTTGTGACGGGCATCGAGCTAAAAGTTTCGTGATACGTACAGCGGTTTATTAGAAAAATGCAAAAATCTGTGTCCAGCCAGCTTGAATTTACGTATAAAACTTCTGGCTGGCACTTCTGAATCTCAATAACGGGAGCGTTTTCGAATATGGTTCCTCTACTAACTAAATGTGACGCAAGTTGTGACGGTAATAACGTTTGATTTATGGCGTCACGTGTAATGGTTTACGAGAAATCAATTAAAAACTGGTGTCCAGCCAGCTTGAAGTTCAAGCTGGCTGGACACACATATCTCCGCTGCCTGATGGTCTACGGCCTTCGAAATATGTTCAAGTTTTTGTGACGGGGACGATAATGATAATCTGATGTTGTGACGGAGAAAGTTTACGTAGTTTCAAAGATATTGATCATTAAATTATTTTCATACAAACACTGCAGTAGGGTTACCAATATTGTAGGTTTTATGTAGAAACAAGTATATTATTTTAAGGCTTTAATGAACGAAAATACGTGTATTGGTGATATTAATACCTACCTACTAACCTACATTTACAGTACCTAGATATTTTAATTGATAGAAGACAAAAGCGTAGAGGTGTTGAAAGGGGGTAATTTTTTGCGTAATTGATTATTTACGTGCAGATAACTACTCTTTTTAGTGGGTAAGTATTGGTGTTTTTCATGGTAAGCATAAATAATTAATGCTATTGCATAAATAATGCTATAGCAACACAGGATACAATGGTTTCTTTTTTCTTCTAAAAATTATATTAAAAGTAAATACTTTCCGGCAAAGAGAGTCAAAAATATTTTAAGTATATTTAGTTATATTTTACTGTAAAAATATTTTTTAGGAAATATCTTGGTCACGAAAAGATACTGAACAATTTCTGAACGTGCTCATACGCTGCCGCAGACCGACTTGGGTTCAATAGGTAGGTAGTTGATGTTGGTGTCGCCATCTGTTGCTTAAAGTTGGTACTACTAGGACAACTGTTCGAATCATAATTATGTTCTCTTCCTCTGAATCAGACTCTTTCATCACCCGCATGCTATACCGATTATGGCGCGCCCTACGACTAGGTACTTACTCTGGGTTTTCTCAAAAAAATGATAGTTAATATTTTCTCATTGAGGTGGGAAAAAAGAAAACAAATTAACGACGGTAAAGCATTTATTTTAATTAGGTACCTTATTTATTCTTTATTGCACAAAAAATAGTAGATGTGGGTACAAATCTTCATCCTAGCGAATATCCCAGTTGCATTTCGAAAGCTTTCACTTGGAAGCCTGGCCCCTAATCGGAGAGTAAGTAGATAGGGTCGGACTTCGAAACGAGTCGCCTGAATCTGAGGAAACTGAATGTGTAGGGGGCTCGAGGAAGCTCCGTAAGATCACCCTAAAACAATTTCGGCTGCCGGAGTTGCCTTTAAATATTTTAATTTTTTTTTTTAAATTCGTATTTATTGTATTGTGATTGCGTGAAACAAAACGTAATTTCTATACTTTTTTAGGTTATGATAAGATTTTAAAACTTTTGAAGTTAGTTTGAAGTACTAAAACGCGTGAAACGAAACGCCAATCCACTATTTTGATAATAGTTTTGACATTTCTGACAGCGTTAAATTGCGTCATTCCGTTGGTTGCTTTCGAGTTTTCGTGTCTAGTGTTTTATGCACCTACATGGCTGGGTGATAGGTAGGTTAGGGTTTTTTCATATATTTTGAGGTAAATTTTTTATAAAAAAAAAGTAAGCATTTCCGGCATTCGAAATTTACGGGGGGCGACTTCCACCCCCTCCCTTCCTTCCCCCCACCCTCCTCTACCTCCAAAAAAGGAGACTTATTTCGAAATTCTTACCAGTAGATATACAAATGGTGGACTTATTTATGAAAGAAAACTATTCTGACAATCTGACTATTCAACTCGTAAAAACTAATGATGGGCAAAAAGTAACACAAAATAATAAGTGGGGGCTCTTTTTAGGCAGCGCTGGTAGTCAATTATTATTTTGAATTAACACTTATTTACGCTTTTTTAACCGAATTCAAAAAAGGAGGAGGTTATTAATTCGACTGTATGTTTTTTTAGTGTTTCTTACCTCATAACTCGTTACTGAGTGGACCGATTTTGAAGATTCTTTTGACCTTTGGAAGCTAGTGCTTGTCATGGGGTCCCATTTAAATTTTATCGACATCTGACAAATAGTTTTTGAGTTATCCCTAATAATGCCTATTTAATTGACATTGATGATATCATAATTTTATCACTTGTGTGTCTTGAGGTAATTCGTAGGTAGTAGGTAAGATCTTGAAGTAGTTTCCTGAAAATTTCTATACTTAAAACACAAAATGGAGGAAAAAACCGCCTTCAAAACTAAAAACGGGAAAAATAAAAATTTTGTTTATAAAAATCTAATTTTTTTTGAGGTCGGTGCCAACCTCAATATTTGTAATAAACGTTGTCACTTGTATTCGGGACCGACCTCTAAAAACATTTAGATTTTTATAAACAAAACTTTTATTTCTCCCGTTTTTAGTTTTGAAGGCGGTTTTTTTTATTTAATTTTTTTTACTGCGGGAAAACCTATTCTCACGAAAAAAATCAAATACAATGCAGGTGTGGCCACAACCGGCCGATAAGTCGATTAAAAAGAAATCCTTTATTTGTGTAAAATTATGGTCACCTAACATTATTAATAGATGTTTGTATGGAAAAAATTAAATGATCAATATCTTTAAAACTACGTAAACTTTCTCCGTCACAACATCAGATTATCATTATCGTCCCCGTCACAAAAACTTTAACATATTACGAAGGCCGTAGACCATCAGGCAGCGGAGATATGTGTGTCCAGCCAGCTTGAACTTCAAGCTGGCTGGACACCAGTTTTTAATTGATTTCTCGTAAACCATTACACGTGACGCCATAAATCAAACGTTATTACCGTCACAACTTGCGTCACATTTAGTTAGTAGAGGAACCATATTCGAAAACGCTCCCGTTATCGAGATTCAGAAGTGCCAGCCAGAAGTTTTATACGTAAATTCAAGCTGGCTGGACACAGATTTTTGCATTTTTCTAATAAACCGCTGTACGTATCATAAAACTTTTAGCTCGATGCCCGTCACAAATTTATGTGACGCCCGTTGATATGCAAAAAGTCTTCAAAACCACTTCCGTTACCGAGATTGAGAGACCAGCGAAAAGTGGTTTTTCAAGCTGGCTGGACACGGTTTCGATCGATTATCTAAGACTCTGTAGCGTCACCACTTCTGAAGTAAGGGTGGTTAGCCGTCACATAAAATGCCCTATTGACCTACTTAAATGTAAGCTATTTTGAAGATTTGTCCAGACAGCCTGAGCCACATTCAAATAGATAAGTCGATTCTTGGAATTAACAATGTGACGTCACACATAGGTAAAATGTGTCATGTTAGCATGAAGTCGTTAAACGACAGTTTCGCTACTGATTTTAATTGTTTTGTTTTACCGTCAATTACAAGTTGTTTGCCGAGTCGTGAGATTGACATTAGGAATCTTAAAATACCCTCAGATATATGTTTGGCGGATCCTACATTTTATAAGCCTAGTGATGTTGATATATTATTAGGCGCTGATCTCTTTTGGGATTTGTTAGGATCACGCAGAATAAAGTTAGGTGATAAAAATCCTGTGCTATTCGAAACAAAGATTGGTTGGGTAATTTCAGGCCCTGTAACTTCTCATCGTCATATCGCATTGCTTGCGAATGATATCAGGTGCAATTTGACAAATGTATCTCACCAACATGTCGAGTCTGACGATGGTAATCTAGACTTGACTCGTTTTTGGCAGTTGGAGGAAGTCAATTCGCAGTCTTTTCAATACTCCCCCGAGGAAAAGCTGTGCGAGGAACATTTTGTCAAAAATACATTTAAATTAGACGATGGACGTTTCTGTGTTCGTATTCCTCTGAAACAAAACCCTGATGTTTTAGGAAGTTCATTTCAACGGGCTACACAATGTTTGTATTCTTTAGAGCGTAGATTAAAAAGTAAACCTGACTTATCTAAGATGTACTACGATTTTATGCTTGAGTACCAGACGCTAGGTCACATGTCTGAGTGTCAACAGCTCGATACCAACAGCAATGCGTATTTGATTCCTAACCACGGAGTTTTACGTGAGAGCAGCACTACCACAAAGCTGAGGGTTGTGTATAATGCGAGTTGTCCCACGACGTCGGGAGTTTCTTTTAATGACATCCAAATGATTGTCCCGACAGTTCAGGACGACCTTATGTCTATACTGCTTAGATTTAGGCAACACAAGTACATTTTATCAGCCGATGTTGAGAAGATGTACAGACAGATTGTTGTGCATCCATCCGACAGGCATTTGCAGCAAATACTCTGGCGAGATAACACATCTGGACCTGTCAAGACCTTCCAGCTGAACACCGTCACTTACGGTACAGCTAGTGCACCTTTTCTTGCAACACGGTGCCTAAAGCAGGTCGGTCTCGAGTGTGGCAACCCTAAAATCGCTGAGATCATCAAGCACGACTTTTATGTGGATGATCTCCTATCTGGAGGAGACGATTTGAATGAAGTCATGTATATTAGAATGGGAGTTACAGATGCACTCGCATCAGCTGGCATGCCATTACGGAAATGGCAGTCGAACGAACCTCGATTGGTGTCTGACATTTGTCAAATGCCTCTTGATTTGAATATCGGATCTCATGAGCCCAGCAAGCTACTAGGTCTTGGTTGGCATGCAGATTCTGATGAACTCTGCTTTCCGATAGGTTCGTCGCTACCAGATGGTAATATTAAGCGTGGTTTACTCTCTGTCATTTCACAAATCTTCGACCCTTTGGGCTTATTAGCTCCAGGTGTGATTAGAATGAAAATGTTGCTGCAGAAGTTGTGGTTACAGAAACTGTCGTGGGATGAACCCTTATCTCCAGATATTCATAAATGCTGGAATGATATCTTAAAATCATTACCACTCATAAATAATATTAGAATCCCTCGTTTAGTTGTTTGCGATTCATATAAAGTGTTGCAATTACACATTTTTTCAGACGCGTCAGAGCGCGCGTATGGTGCGTGCGTATATGTTCGCAGTGTCAACAACAGAGGGGAGCTTAAGGTTCGTTTGTTAGCAGCTAAAAGTCGAGTGGCACCAATTAAGCCCACCACAATTCCAAGGCTGGAGTTGTGCGGTGCCCTTGTCAGAACTCGCCTTTATGAGAAGGTGGCCAATTCACTTCGGTGCAAAGTCAACACGGTTTGTTTCTGGACTGATTCCACGATAGTGTTGAGCTGGTTGCAGATTCTGCCTTCTAAGCTTCAGCCTTTTGTACGCAACCGCGTGGCTGAAATTTTAGAAAAGGCAGGCAACTGCCAATGGCTGCACGTCCCAACCCTTGAGAATCCTGCAGACCTAATATCACGTGGTATGGATATTAGCAATCTGCAAAACTCTGAGTTGTGGTGGACAGGTCCGGATTATCTGAAACAAGAACCGATACAGCTGCCTTCTCAGCCCAAACACCTTGATAAGCTGCCTGAAACCAAACCTGACATCACATTAAATACTGTTGTTGCTACCGGCAATCGCGTTGATTTTATTAATTTTAGTCGGTTTTCAAATTATACAAGACTTCTTCGTTCTGTTGCTTATGTCCTACGATTTATTAGTCGGTGTAAAAAGGAGTCTATTTTAACAGAATTTTTAAGTGATCAGGAATTGAAACGAGCTTTAAAATTAATTATAATAAGGTGTCAAGATGAGTCTTTCAGATGAGAATATAAATTACTTTTGCAAAGGAAAGATTTGCCTAAAAAGAGTCCACTTTTAAAATTTAATATTTATTTGGATAATGATAATATCATGCGAGTAGGAGGCCGTCTTGACAATTCTGATTTTTCATTTAATAAAAAACACCCGATTTTATTACAGTCCACTCATATTTTTACCAAGCTATTGTTTGAATCTGAGCATAAGAAGTTACTCCATGCAGGGCCACAGTTACTACTTGCTACTATAAGGGAGACTTATTTGCCGATCGGAGGTCGAAATTTAGCGAAGGCCTGCTATCGTAAATGCGTGCGATGCTGTCGTGTGAGAGGTGAGGTTGTAACTCCATTGATGGGTAACCTACCACGCGAGCGTCTTGTCTCAGGCGGATTCCCCTTTGAGAATGTTGGCATTGATTACGCGGGTCCTATTATGTCTGCGAGTCGTCAAGGTCGAGGATGTAGATTGGTGAAAGTGTATATTGCGATTTTCGTGTGCTTTACCACCAAAGCCATTCATTTGGAGTTAGTGGGGGACTTGACAAGTAATTGTTTTTTACTGGCACTGCGTCGGTTTATATCGCGAAGAGGGAAGCCACTAAACATTTACTCGGACAACGGCACGTCGTTCGTTGGTGCTTACAACGACATTTCGAAATTTTTAAAGGCTAATTGCAATTCTTTGAGCGAAATTACAGCCAATGATGGCATAGCTTTCCACTTCATCCCGGCATATACTCCTCATTTCGGTGGACTCTGGGAGGCGGGCGTGAAGTCGACCAAATTTCATTTAATTCGAGTGCTGGGAAATTGTAATATGACGTATGAGGAACTTAACACCGTACTGGCGCAGATTGAAGCGATATTGAACTCCCGGCCGTTGACTCCGCTCTCCTCCGATCCTGCAGACTGCACCCCACTTACACCAGGACATTTTATAATTGGAAGGCCAATGACTTGTTTGCCGCAGCCCGATTACAACAGCCACTCCATAAGTCATTTATCTCGTTTTCAACGAATCGAGCAGCTCCGTCAACAGTTCTGGTCGAGATGGAGCAAGGAGTACGTTGCCGAGCTGCAACAGAGGATTAAGTGGCGCTCAGGCAAAAGTGAGTTGAAGCTGGACACTCTGGTTGTAGTGAAGGAAGACCAGCTACCTCCGCTTAAATGGAGATTAGGCAGAATCGTCGCAGTTCACCCCGGACCTGATGGTATCGTTCGTGTGGCGGATATCCGAACATCAGCTGGAGTCATCCGGAGGGCCTTTAGCAAGATATGCCCGCTACCTGTTTCTGGTTGAAAACCCAAGTTTTCAACGCCCGGGGGCATGTTTATGAACTCCTGTGACTTTTACGCAGCAACGAGCCTATGATCGGCAACATAATTTCTTGAAACCGTTTTTGACGGTATATTTATTATTACCGCTGTACTTGTCTTAGATCAATTACACATATACTTACACGTTTACCAAATTTTGAGTTTTTATCCAAAAATATCCCCGTTCATCCCGCAACAAGTAGGGTAATTAATTTTTGCCATCCACCAGTAGGCTAATAAATTTTTGCCGTACCTACTTACATCTGAAATTCGATACCCTAGTTCCACCGAGCATATGCCTAGTTCACAATCATATTAATTACATTTGCAACTTTATTGTGCCCTATCTTCCTCATCACATCAGCTTCTTTCCCTATATAAAAAAAAATAAGTTTTCTCTGTAGATAGGTAAGTACCTAATAAAAAAAATTGGGATATATTAGCCGCCCCCTAAAATCTGCCGCCCTAGGCTCCAGCCTACTGGTAAATCCGCCACTGAAGGCAGCTAATTATGGAATAGGTACCCAAATATGGAATACTTAGGTACTATAAAGCTTATAATATTTTTATGAGATCCTATCAGGAACTGTAGTCTAACTTAGACCTTGTCCAAAGGAGTAAATTCGCCGCAAATTTATGCGCGAACACACAACGCGCGTTGGCGAGGTACTGGGGCTCAATACATTGCGTCCACAAGCTTCGCGCGAGTTTCAAATCCGCGCGTTCAGCCTCAGTATGTGTTCGCGCGTAAAGATTCGCGGCGAATTCGCTCTTCTGAACAAGGTCTTAAAAATTAAGCTACTTGTAAAAGTCGCAAATCACACTCAGCACCTCATAATCATCATAAGTATCAGCCGAGAGACGCCCACTGTTGGACATAGGCCTCCCCTAAGGATCTCCATACCCGATCGGTCCTATGCCGCCCGCATCCAGCGGCTTCCCGCGACCTTTACCAGATCGTCGGTTGGGGGCCAGCCAACGCTGCGTCTCCCAGTACGCGGCCGCCATTCGAGGACCTTTCCACCCAAACGGCCTTCAGTCCTCCTCGCAATGTGCCCTGCCCACTGCCACTTAAGGTTCGCAATTCTTTGGGCAATACTCAGCATCTGCCCAATCAAAACCCATAGGTACATGAAGTATATTACTTATCCAAGTCCATTTTCCACGAGTACCTACTTATTTTGAGAAAACAGGCCGATACAGTTTTCTCAAAGAGGAAGCGTCGATGGCGTAGTTCGTAAGGGCGTTGTCTCCCACCTGGGAAGCACTGGTTCAAGCCCCGCCACGTACCATGTGTTTTCAAAATTTGAATTAATATGTACATTTAATCGACGCTTTTATGGTGAAGGAAAACATCGTGAGGAAACCTGCACACACACCTATGAAGAAATTTTTAGGTTGTGTGTGAAGTCGACCAACCCGCACTTGGTCAGCGTAGTTGACTAAGGCCCAATCGCCCCTAATGTGGGGTAGGCTCGAGGCCTTGGTGGGGACATTACCTATAATATGAGCCGATATAGAACATGCATCTTCTTAGTCATGAACTTCTAGCCCTATCACGCTATCAGACTCACTGTCTGTGTCGAAATATATTTCTTCCTCATAAGTAGGTAGTCCATATTTAGACCCCACGAACTGTCCATATAGGAAACCTTAAACCAATTAAAACGTAGGTACCTACCGACATTAGATTTTTTAAATAAAAACACAAAAAAATAAATAGGTACGCACAGTCTCTCCGAAATGGAAATAATAATTACTCAACTATCTACTAACCTCAAGACGACTTTTAATAAACTACCAATTTTCAATGTATGAGGTGTCGCTAGCAGACCATGCAATTCACTGTATTCACGTTTCTAGAAAATCTAATAAAGGCCGTTCCACCCACCCTCGTACCGTTTCGCCCCTAATAAAGTGAGTATTGAAAATTTACCAACCATTCTTCGAGAATATAAGGTTAGCCCAGCATGAATGACGATCTCACCTAAAATTGATACACGGGCAATGCAATTTGCGATTTACCTCGATGCAGTACAGTTGATATTTGAAGGCATCTTTAAGATCCGGCGGTTCTAAATTGTTTCTGGTGAGTTTATGCATCGAAATAATAAAATGGAGGCTGGAGGATGGAAAATGTGATACAAACAAGGTGCCTCTATAGACCGGTAAAAATATACATACAAAAGGTTACAAGGTTACAAAAATTCGCATAAAGAGTAAAAATTGTTACGAATGTTCGAAACGGAATGTTGAAAAGTGAAAAGCCCCAATGGATTCCACGTGTGCAAATAATATTCAAGATCAAAATTCGCAAATATGGGTTTTTTGCGTTATTCCACATGTGCAAAAAATATTCAAGATCAAAATTCGCGTTTTGCAGTCAAACAGTAGTTAAGTTTTATCTTAAAAATAGATCAGTCAAAAATCGTAGATCATGCAATTATCTGTAAAAATTGTCTTATTATAGATTGCTAATATATAACGATTCAAAAAGTGTATGTAGGTGAATTAATTTTGCTGGAAGTCGAAAAAACAATCAGAGTCGGTTTTTGTTAGGCTTACACCAAAGTTCACACGAGTTTTTTTAAAAACACTGACGTAGTAAGTTTGGCGTAATAAGTAAAGTCATTATGAAGGACACAACTTTTTAAAATTGTTGAATCGTTATTGTCTCTTAGCAGAAAAACTGTAACTTTTTTTGTAAATATTTGTGTAATCTACAATATTTGTCTGATCTCATCATCATCATCATCAATAGCTCATATAATTTCCCCACCGAGGGGCTCGAGCCTACCCCACATTAGGGGCGATTAGACTTTAGTCAACCACGCTGGCCAAGTGCGGGTTGGTCGACTTCACACACAACCTAAGAATTTCTTCATAAGTGTGTGCAGGTTTCCTCACGATGTTTTCCTTCACCGTAAAAGCGTCGAATAAACGTATGTATGAATTCAAAATTTGATAACACATTGGTACGTGGCGGGGATCGAACCGGTGCCTCCCGGGTGGAAGACGACCGACGCTCTTACGCACTACGCCACCGACGCTTCTCTGTCTTCGCTGGTGGATGGATGAAATGGATCCTATTTAACAATCTTGAACTCCTTCGGACAACCAGCACTTCGATTCGCCCTAAAACCTTTAATAAAAAAACATTGCGTATTAAGTTTGACACACAGCGGTTTGAGTGGTGCTTGTTGCGTGACAGCGTGACGTGGCGCGCAACTAACTTTGCCTGTGCGTTGTGAATTCACAACAGTAAACATTTGCTCTAGTGATTGCTTTGCGTACTATGTTTATTGTCAAAACTCGACATGCCCCATGTAATAGACGGGGAAGTGATGTGAGAACTGAAAGTAAAAAAGGTGCACTCTGTACCTACTTTAATTTTAGGTTGCTTTTTCAAAGACGTATTTGGCTCGTGAATTAGAAAGTAGTTTTTATGGAAATGTTTAAGAAAACAGTTTTATAAAAAGAATCTAAAGAAAATAGTGTATTCTCAATTGTCACCACTGAATTTGTCACCACTGAGGATAAATGGGACAAAAACATCCCTACCATCGCCAGTGAGGACATACGATACAAATTTAATCAACAAATGGTCACCACATTTTGCTGGCCTTTTAGTAATTTAGTTCTTGAGTCGCATCAGTAACTTCATGGTTATTTTTTTTATGGCTTTGTGGAACGTCACCCCTGGCGACAGTGGGGATAATTTTTCCCATTCATCCTCAATGGTTCAAAAGCAGTGGTCACAACTGGGAATAGACGAAAATTTTTTTTGACAAGAATTCCAATCATCAGTATGTTAGTATGAGAATTCTTTTGAATTCAAGGATCTTTCTTCCTATCGTTTTATTCCTATTGCGAGAGTAACATTCAGCAGAGAAGAGAACACAGACTCCCTATGTAGGGACTGGCTCCCTATGTTCTCTTCTCTGCTGAATGTTTTTTTATCGTTAACTGTCGGAACATAATGCTGTTAATTTTAACAATGGCGACTTATAACAAGCGCGGCTACCAACCAAACGAACATAATTTGTATTCCCCTACGGATCAAACCTGGACACATATTATGAATCTAATTCCGCCTACCGCCTACCTATACTACGGCGAGTGCTCTGAGGAGCTTTTTTCCTTATACACACCAATTCCCTTCCTTACGGTTGCTCTTTTCTGTGCCACCGACAAACATTGGCTGCTATTCCAATGAGAACTAAGAAATTTGGCAGTTAATTTTTATGTCGTACTTCGGTAGACCCATGTAGGGTCGTCTGGGTAGGTACCACACCACCCCCTTTCTTATGTCTGGCGTCAAGCAGTTCGCTGTGTTTCGGATTGAAGGGAAAGGTAGCCAGTGTAATTACTGGGCATGGAAGGCATATTATCTTAGTCCCCAGGATTTACCCATAATATTGCAATTGTCTATAGGCGACGGTAATCACTTAACGCCAGGTGGGCCGCAAGCTTGTTTGCCATCTCGTACCCAATAAATAAAAAAATCCAACACACGCGTTTCCTTCTTAGAATACTGGGTCATTCAAAAGAGGCGTCGCAAGAAGAAGCACCAGGTCAGCAAGGCAAATGTAGCTAGTGTGAGGCTTTATCTCTCGCACTTGGTGTCTTTGCGTTAGAACTCCACTTCTGCTTACCACAACGTGGAATGGAGTTATTGCTTGACCTTATTATAAAAAAATACGCCTATAAACAACTTATTAAGCGTGATCAATCAAATTGGTCAAAATAGCCATATATTTTACAATAGATATTAAGAATTTTATTTGTCATGTTTTAAAATATTTGAAGAAATCAAATCAAATATCTTTATTGCGTATCACATAACAATAAGGGACTTAAACATAGGCTGTAGTTCCTGTAAACAAAAATTAATTTAATTACCAAACATGTTATAACAAGTAACGAAATAACCAGGTAAATTTCCTGTTGTGACTCCCGTATTAGGGCAAGAATCGTTTCTAGATTTTTAGTTGCAAAATTTTACAACATGTAATTTGGTATTTTGTTTCAAAATTTTTATCTAAACACAAAAAGAGTCCACCACCCGTAGCAGTAAACAAATGTCTGCAACATAAAAAGCTACTTTTTCACGCTCCGCCACCGGCGCGTTAGTTTGACGGTTTCGCATAATGAATCGCATAAAGTGCGAGTTTTATAACTCGTAGTCTCTCGGCCTTGTTAAATTATTCAACATTTATATGGAAATACGTACGTCAGCCCTCGCCTTCTTAAAAATACATTCACAGTTATTTGTTGGCTCGGTTAGACGCTCGCGGGATTTGATTGCTTTTTCATGTAGATAATATCGTGCCGATGCTTCGGCTCGTCGCCTTGTATTATTTTTTGTGTTGGGGTGTAGGACATATACGTACTGATGAAGGCAGTAGTGCCCCGTACTGTCCGCCGATGAACGGTTCCGAACCGAAGGTGGTGGCGAGTTTCACCCGGAACCCTCAGGTCCTCTAGAATGTAAGATGAAATTTCCTCGAGTAGGGTTTCCCGAACAGTGTGTCAGGTTATCTAATCGAAGCGATCCTCATGGAATGGCTGACTGCGTGATGGGAGCGAGTCGAGCCAAAATAAATGTAGAGAAACAAATGAGAGTCGCGATTTCCAAACTTGAGCCCGGTTTTAGAAGCTATGCTCCGAAAAGCAAGTACCTACATTAAAAAATACCTCTTTTCATATTTATTGGTAATAATAATAATAATAATTTATTTGTCATAACATAGGTACAATAAGTTTTTAAACGTAATTGTCAAGTATCACTATGTTTCGCCATAAAGGCATACAAATTTTACAAGAATTTAATCAGAATCAAGATGGCAATATCATAATGTTTGAGATCAATAGAATAATTAATTATGTATGTCAAAAAAATACTAAGTCCAAATTCTCTAAATTAATAACACTGTCAATACATAAAACAAATTAAAATAAATTAGTCAACATTTGTATTAAAACAAAATTGCATGTCGTTTAAAACTTAATTATATGTCAAAAATTACTAAGTCCAAATCTTCAAAAAAATAAAAATAAACATGCTGTCAATACATAAAACAAAATTAAAATAAAATAAATTAGTTAACAATTATATCAAACTTCCATGTCGTTTAAAAATTCATTAATTGCACATTGTACGGAACCCGTTAAGGTGTTACTTTTTAAAGCTTTTTGCCAAAACTTTTATACATGTAGCCTGTGGATCAGCTATACGCAGAAAGCCATCAACGCCTTGCGTGTGCAATACAACAACGCGTTCAGGGTGTTATTGGGGCTGCCAAGGTACTGCAGTGCATCAGGCATGTTCGCTGAAGCTCGTACTGATGGCTTTCACGCCATCCTCCGGAAAAGAGCAGCCTCGATGTTAAGTCGTGTTCGTGGGAGCTCCAATGACATTCTGCGCGTTGTAGCTGGACGTATGGACTGTCCATTTATCACCAATTGGATCCGACTGCACGTCCTTTAAATTTATTTTATTTGTATTCTGTGTCCTTTTTATTTGTAATTAATAGTTTGTATTGATTTGTAAAAAAATATTTTTTGTGTTAAATGCTGACTAGTATATAAATCTCTTCACTGTATGGACTTTAAAAGATTGTCTGAAATAAATGTTTATTATTATTATTATTATAATAACACTTTTGTATTAGAAATGATTTTAATTTAGATTTAAATTGTGCCACAGTCAGATCTTTCCACGTATCAGGAATTTTGTTATAAATGTGTGGGGCCATTCCAAGAACACTTTTTCGAACTAATGCGTTTTTACATTTATAACCTAATAATTGTTTCTCGTATTGTTTTCTCATGGGTTGAACCCGTACGTTTTGGTTTTGTAGGTACTTATTTTCTGCCCTGCCCTAGTGGATATCTGATCGGCGAGCATAGCTAGACATCGTTAATCAAATAGTTAACTTCGTTAGTCGCTAATCCGTTCCTAAAAAAACGTTATAGCGTTATATTTCGTAAAATATAACGCAAGTTAACGTTAATCGTTAACCGTTAATAAAAATGAACAAAACTGCATTTTTTTATATAGTTTCTTTAGTGATATATATATCTACAAATAAAAACTGTTGGATTGGATGCTGAAAGTTAACAGGTTAGGAACAACAAGCGACGTGGATAATTTATTATGTACTTAAAATTTACATTTTTTAATTTAAGGACAGTATCTGCGAATGTCGGTAGCAGTGATCCGAGATATGCTCGAGTTTCTCCTTGAATACGATCGAAGGTACTAATGTACTGTAGCGGAATAACAATTAGCGGACTTGGCGAAAATTTAATGGATTTTAACATTTTTTAAATTTAACTTAATACTTAAGCCGTTCATCGAAATGTTAACTTCGTTAATTAACGATTTAACGAGTTAATGCAGCTATGTCGGCGAGCATCTCCCTCTCTCTGCCGATTAGAGTCTCTAGGGCGTTCGAGTCGAACATATATATCATATAGCTTCATAGCTACCTTACTACTAATGAAATAGGATAAAATTAAAAGAAACACCGATTTTCGGAAAGTTATTAATTTAAAAATGACCATACTTCAAAGGAGTTTGCGAAAATATTTCAATGAAAACACAAGCCAATAAAGGGCAAACAGCAGACACCCCACGGCTTGATTTAATCTGTTTAGAGCGCGCATAAAACGTAGCCGATAAAATAAAGTGAGAGGCTCGCGAAAATCTTGTCTTATCGCCACCGAGCAAGATTACACATAAAAATGTTAAATGATCTAAAACGCGTATTGAAAAAATCTAGGGGAAACGCCGGGTGAAATTGGCTGCAGGCGCTTCGCTATAACATGGTGCGATTTGTGTATTTTCTATAAGGCGATATTGACTTTGTAATAAATTATGAAGAACATAGCCAAATTACGTAAAAACATATTATAATAAATAACGAATAAATCTCCTGTGTTTCGAATAGTCTCTAGAATTTGTTTTTTTAAAGCATATTATATCAAAATAATTTAATTTTCTGTCACTTGACTAAAGGAACTTGTTACGTCATAAGTTCTTTACGTCATAACAACCAATTTTTAATACTTAAATTATCGTACTTTATAATACTCTTTATTGCACATAAAATAACATAATAACAAATTGTCAGATACATAGTTTGCAAGGGCGAACTTATCTCTAGAAGAGATCTCTTCCAGTCAAACTGTAAATGTGTGTTATAATACTTTTTCTGATAAAATCAGTAAACAATAAGCTTTATATCAATTAACTTTTTAGTCAGGGATAAACTATTAAGAAATTAGGGACTAATTTAAGAAGATTAGAAAGAAACACAGATTTAATAATACAAGGAACATTAGATGATAAAGTATATTAATTTTTCAATTTTAACATTCAGCAGAGAAGAGAACATAGACTCCCTATGTAGGGACTGGCTCCCTATGTTCTCTTCTCTGCTGAATGTTTTTATCGTTGACTGTCGGAACATAATGCTGTTAATTTTAACAATGGCGACTTATAACAAGCGCGGCTACCAACCAAACGAACTTAATTTGTATTCCCCTACGGATCAAACCCGGACACATATTATGAATCTAGTTCCGCATTTGGACAGGTACGAACAGGACAGTTTTGCTAATTTCATAGCAATTTTTCCATTTAATAAACTTTCACTGGACGAAATTAGCCAAATCAGTCCAGCTGTTCTCTAGTTTAGGGACTAATGAATGGCACTTTATTTTTATATTATTTTTATATTTAAACTAGCTTTTGCCCGCGACTTCGTCCGCGTACAATAGTTGCGCCATATACCGATTTTCATGGATTTTACTTTAAAAAATGACGGATTTCCATACAAACTCCCATCCCTCATTTTACCTCCTTAGGGAATGAATTTTCAAAAATCTTAAAATACATATTTCTTAATTTGTAACTGAAAGGCCATGTACCAATTATTATGGATTTTACTTTAAAAATGACGGATTTCCATACAAACTTTCACCCCCTTTTCACCACGTTAGGGGGTGAATTTCCAAAAATCCTTTCTTAGTGCACTTCTAGACCTCATAAGGAACCTACGTGCCAAATTTGGAATCTCTAGACAAAGCGGTTTTGGCTGTGCGTTGATATGTCAGTCAGTCAATCAGTCAGTATTCATTTTTATATACAACATGTAAACTAAATAACCAACATCCTGAATACAGGTGGTTTGGGATCGGCTTCAGAGTTGATTTGATTGACAGAAAAAACGTTTTTTTTTTAAAAAAAAAACAAAAAGTACCCAGAAAATGTTGTACAATATTTTCTGGTACTTACAATACTTTTTGTTTTTTTTTTTAAAATAAATCGTTTTTTTTTCAAAAAAAAGTTATTGAAATCAACTCGGAAGCCGATCCCAAACCACCTTTATTCAGGATGTTGGTTATTTAGTTTATATGTTGTATATAGATAGAAAATTAGTTAGGATCGCAACATTTTTGGTCGTGTGTCGGGCGGCACGAGGCTGTGCTTCCGACAGCCTGACAAGCGTCGCCTGTCGACTTCCTTGAAATCTAATCTCTGAGCCTAATTTCGATCTTGCACCCAAAATATACGACCACCCGGTGATATTTGGGAACGTTTATATAATTTCTGCTGGTACTTTTGACACGCACTGCCGTTGATGGGGAAATGGGGTATTACGAAAGCTGGAATATATTATGAATCGGATGTTTGTGAGATGTTATAATAACAATGAATGGAGGTGCGCGTAGATTAGTGTAGGAAAGGGTGTTGATATAGTAGAATGTAAAAACGTCACAACTTTGAAATGCAGAGCCGTAGAGGAGTGTCGCTAATTCATGGTGATCCTGAACTCAAGAATGAGGTCTCGGCAGAGTTTTTCTTGAGTATAGCTAGTTGTTGTTTAACTAGCAATACCCAAGACAACACACCTACGATAATTTTCATTATAATTTCATCATCATCATCATCATTACAGCCGAAAGACGCTCACTGTTGGACATAGGCCTCCCCCAAGTATCTTAACGCTGCCCGCATCCAGCGGCTCCCCGCGACCTTTACCAGATTTTCAGTCCACCTATCCGTCGTCCGTCCATTATAACTTTGCTGCATTAATATTAAAATGACTGAGGTAGCATTATTGACCGTTAAACGTCCCTCGTAAGTCAGAGGCATTCGCAATAAGTCTTTTTTGCTATATTATTCAAGTAACAATTAAATCAATGTATGATTTCCGAAACCGTCAAAAATGCTGCATCAATAACAAAACACACTCTCCCTAAAAAATCTGCCGAAACAAGAAAAAATGGCGCGCCATCTTTAACGAGCGACCGTGCAATTCCAATCACAATAGTATTGAGACGCACCTGGTATCACGTGCCCGGCTAACAGCCCACTTAACCTAAGTGGCCTCACTTACAGAATACCAACTGTGCCTTCGAGACACCGAATGGCCAATAGCCGGCAGTCCAGGGCCAGCAGCTGTGACCGACGCCGAAAAATAACATCCCCAAAAAACATTTTCCAAAGAAAAGTGTATTAGTCTCCGTGGGGCAATAATCGAAGCCAATTGGCTTAGGACGCGACACATTTTATGGGCACACGGCGGCGTTATCGTAAAATATTTTATGGGCGGTGCACAATATGATTTTTAAACGCTAACTTGATTTGACAATTATTTTTTTCACCAGGATTAAATTTGAATAATTAATTTATTGACCTCAGACCAAATAAAAAAGTATAGACGCAGCGCTGCGAAAAAAATAAGGTTGATAAAATAAAACTTAGCCTAGTCTGTCCGCCAGCAGTGTACGTAAACAGTTACTTAAACTACAGATAATATAATACTAAGACCTACACACAATATGTAACCAAACTATGCCCAGCCTTATACTTAAAATAAAATGACTCACGCACTACATAATAAACCAGTCTCAGTTTTTGTACTTTTTTAATTTGGTCTCAGTTAGAAACATGGAGATATGCTTCATTATGAACCTCGTTTTTATTAATAGGAGAGAACGGGATCCTTAATGAAGCATATCTTCATGTTAATAACTTTGATTGGACATAGAAACTTTAACAGACACCATTTTAACCTCGGTATCACGGACAGTCCATTATGCAGAGCCTGCATGGTGACAGAAGAAACAGATAGGATCTGCGGGTAGCTTCCGGGAGGTATTTGGTGACAACAAGATGCTGGGCGACTGTGGAGGAATCAGGATGGTTGGTGTGAACCGGCCCCACACCCTGCGACACGAAACAGGCGCAACAGACGTCGATTTGCGGAGACCGCCTGAACAAAGAAGAAGAATGTGGATCTCGTCTCAAGACAATTTTTCCAAGCTTTTTCGGTCCGTAATTCACAAAAACTGATGTTCTTTTTATCGTAGGGGGGTTGGCCTTAATGTCACCTAATAGTAGGTAAGTGATTAAGGATTTCGCTTAAGGATTAAGGATTGAGAAAGAGGAATCAATCCAGAAAGTATAAATTATTTGAATTAGGTAGGTACATTAAATTTATTGTGTCCGTAAAACTTTACTTACATTCTGTAGGGACCTCTCAAAAGCTTTCTTTTAGTAAATTTAGATTTGATTTTTACCATTAACTTTTGCTGTTGACTGTACTAGGCTGTCGTCTGTTTGCGTATTCTCTAACAATATTATATCATAGATATATGATCACTATTGTCTTCATTAGGCGTCAGTCGAAATAACACTCAATAAAAAAATCATGAATTCACTAAGAAATCCCTTATGAAATAAATGGTTATATCTGAGATTGATAATAAATACAACTCTCTCAACGTAACGGTGAACACAATTTCTAATATAAGAACGAGGCAAAAAGCAAACAGGGCTGTGGCAGTTGCCTGCAGATATTAAAGGCATATCTCTCTATTATGAGCGGGAAGTTCTGTAATTTAAGGGCAGCTCCGCGGCATATGGCGAGGAGGGAAAGGGTTGAGGGCACATCCACTTTTTATCGATAGTTTCATGTTAGAAGTATTAAAATTTAATTTATTAATTTTTTTAAAGTAACTAGGTTTGTCCAATATTTTAATTATCTTTGCTGCGCCCTTGCAGGGCGTCACATGTATACTTACCTTATTTTTAAGATCGATGTACTCTGTACCGTAAATTAATGTGACATGCAAATAAAGATTCTATTCTATTCTAATATTTTTGGTCTTTTAAGTTGAATTGGGTTAAGCAGAATGAAAAACTAATCACATGAAGATGTAATATAGTACCTACATTATGATATAAGTGCGGTAAGTTGAAAATTACTGCCTAGTAATATTTTTGTGTTTTTGCTATAGATAAATGGTTGTAATTTATTGTCAAAATTATTAAAATTAAAGAATTAAATGTTTATTTATTATGATTTATTTATGGGAGCTACTCCCAAGGTTAATTTCATAAAATGTTGACCACTTCTCTGACATAAATACTCTTTGTTAAGATTTAAAAAAGTACCGTTCGTTTTTAGACGGAGCTTCGTGCGCAATTCCATACATTTTGTTCGTATCGAAATTCGTTATCGTTTTATTTGTTACTTTGTCTACTACGCACCCTGATAGCTAAAAGTATGTTAATAAAGACAAAAATGAAACCAATGAGCACGCAGAGAGACGTGGGTTTGAAAATGATACAAATTGAACAGAAAACGAATAACCTAAAAAGAATACACTGAAAAAAATCAACCTGCGTAATCAACAAGATAAGGGCTATCTTGCCCTGCATATTAGAAGTGCAAATTTCAAAGATTTGATAAAACAATGTTTACTTTAAAAACATAAGCACCAAGCACTGACTTTCGACAGCGAAAGCAGAATGAACTCAAAATGAACTCAAAGCACGATACAAATCTACTATGTTTACTAACGGAGTGACGTCAGTCGCATTCCAATAGGTATGGCAAACGGCGTTTTAAAGATTTTAGGGACAGATTAAGAAAGTCGATTTTTAAAATTGAATTATGAAATTTAAATTGTATATTTTTAGAGATATGCATTAGACCAAGACTAAGAAGATGGATATGTAAGCGGTTAAATGCCTCACCAACTCCTAGATAAAAATCTGGTATAAGAACCACCAGTACACGGAGGCCGTTCATTATAAGAACGATAAGCTCGTATACTTATATATTTTTAGTAGTTATATTAAAAGTCTATTTTTTTAAAACATTTCTTTTGCATTTGTATTAGTATGAGACCAGATAGTACGGACGAGAATATACTCCTCAAAAGTGTCTAGGGATCAAGTATGTTTTAGAAAGGCGCCGCAATTGAGGATTATTATTTTAACTTTTTTGGATCGTTATTGATTCTTTTTTTATTTTTCACTGTTTGACTAAAGAATTTTTAACTAAAAAATTTTAGGTATTTTGTCCTTTTATGAAATAATTTGTATGAAACGAATATTAACTACGTCTTCCAGGTACTTCATAATCATCATACAAATGTTTTGGTATATGTTTAAAAGCATTTGATATTTTTTTCTATTCAAAATCGTGGTTTTAAAGTTTGGATTAGTGGTATGTTCAGATTTTTTTCTATCGAGTAAAGTGTAGCTAATCGTGTATCTGTGTCTTGCATTCACTAACTCATATCTTCAAGTTTAATGTGTATGAATTTCAGAATTGTGTATTCTAATACAATTAAGAGCCAGACGTTCAAAATTATACAAATTTGGGAAATGCTCGCCTTAAAAGCGTTACAGATAAAAATGTACCTACTTTATCACTAGACTTTTGATGAGTGTATAGTTGTCTGTGGACTAAAGAACGAGTTATTTAATTTACTTAATGTCGCGTTTCGTTTCGTATGATGTATTAACAACATTTTATAGTCCTATAGATATAAATGGGTACATCACTATCGGAGTTGCTCGTTCCTCAGACACAGCTGCAGCCGGGGCTCGATTATAACTAGCTTACTGAACTCGAGCAGCGATACACATTACACACACGCTGGTTACGTTGCTTGTGTTTTTTTAGTACCTATGAAATATGTAGGTCCTTCTTTTTGACGTACGGTTAGTAACCAATTTAATGCTGGAATATAAATTAACCTAGCGATGATACCCGAATGATTGAGTTTCTGTTTCATCTGGTATTAACGATAGCTTTTAGATCACTATTTTTGGAGATAATCAACGAATTGCAAATTTGCTAATTAACTTCAAATCTTAAAAAAAACTTAAACTTACAAGTAACTAATTCAGATAACTTTGTTTACATTTTGGGTGCTTTTATCTCAACAGAACTATTGTTTTTTTCATATTAAAAGGTAAAGGCGATGAAGGCAAGACGACTAAGTAACATAGACTGTAATATTAATATACTTTCACTCTAGTCTAACTACGAGAAAACTCAATTTAATTAATAAAAAAATACACGCATTGTAATAAAACACGAAACGCAAACGCGCCGACGTAAGCAAACAGCTTTAAAATTGGTTGTCAGAAAACATAATGGCTGGAGGAGAAGGGTTGGGTCGCGTGCCCTTTCCCTTATTCTTGACATTTTAAATTGTTTATTTGCGTACAAGTGTCAAGTTATTTATTCAGGCGTTGTTCGTGCACATTGACGCTCAACGGGACAGCTGTGCGCTGATTTATGTCGAGCTATGTGTGAGCGTGACTGCGGAGGCAACTAAATTAATTACAAATTGATTGAACTCAAAAGTCAAATAGTAATCACCATTATATTTTTTATGAAAACGTAATTGGTTTAGAATATTAATCTTACCTTAATTTCACATTAGTTAGACATATTTTTTTATAGAAAGGTCTAGCAAATGACTTTATTCAACCAATGTAGTCCAATTGCAAAGATAATTAGTGTGAGAGATTAACACCGTGAATTTTAAACCCTAAGAAATATTTTAAGTTGTTGAAAATGCCAGTGTATACAAACAACTCTTGCTATGGGATCAACATCAAAATCGCGGACACTTTAACACCTTGAAATATTTGGCTTGGGCATATCGTCTACCTACCGATCACACAGATACGTAGATTATACTCTCCCACAAACAGTCAATTCCGTTTGGTCAAAAAAAAAACTTGAACGTAATGATCACTCCTGACCACTACCATTGTTAGATAATGGGCTACTCGACCGGTGGTCGAGATTTTTATGGTCCAGTAGCATTTCATGATATTATCATGAAATGCAAAAATATAAAATATTTTTAGAGATAGGGCACAAAAGGTTAGCCTCTCGAAATTGTAGTGATCGCCTTAAGGCGAAAACTCACCGGAATTAGAACTAGAGTTCCCAGGTTCGATTCCAAGGGGAGTAGTTTATGCTCGGTTTGGTCAGTTGGAGGACAATTTTCAAGTCCGCCTGGATAGATACCGCCTTCTTATCAAAATCTGCCGTCATAACAGTAGTGTGTTAACAGCATAATTGTATTCCGGTAGTCAATTGTAAGATGGCCCAGCCCCTCTGTGGTTGGAGGGGAGATGAAGCTCGATTCCATTTTTATCACCTTATCACCAGCCTTATCACCACTTCACATTTTTTGTAAAAATACTAAGGCATTAGTCCACACTCTCACTACTTCTAGGCAAGCCTGTAACATCGTAGTCCGCATAGAACATAGAATAACCATGTTCCGTGGTAGTCCGCATCTTCACTTATATAATCTTAAGTAAAGTACTGTGTTCCGTGGTAGTCCGCATCTTCACTTATATGATCTTAAATAAAGATGCGAACTAAGATGTTACATGCTTACCTAGAAGTTGCCTATTCACTCTCCCTTTAAAGGCACCCAAGTTATAGTTTTCAGGCATAGGACACCAGCAGGCAACAAGTTCCACTCCTTAGCTGTTCGTATTGTAAAACAGTTAGCAAATCGTTTTGTGCGTTTCGAGTGTGTTTCGAGATATCAACGATATCTATATAAGGGTGGTAATTTGCTTGCATCTTGTGTCTTGGGTCTTTTCATCACCAGGTAAGATGAAGCTGAGAGCTTCCCGTCAAGAAAAATAAATATTTCATTTTAAACGCTTTTTGAAACATTCACTAAGTCAATTCAAAATAATATGTTATGAAGTTAGCTTAAGAGATTATAAGCGACATTAAATTACGGTATAAACCGAGGATCTTGATCGTCGCCAGCGGTCGCGGGAAACCAACAAACTGCGCGCCGTGATTACACCCGCCCGTATCATTGTGACATAGCCACATAGAGCCCACGCTGTGGCCACCATTTTGTTTTAGGCAAGCCTTTCAAGAATAAATTAATCCTAAGTAAACTGAGAAATTAACGCCAGATTCTGTCGTTAGTTGTAATAAAGCTAATCAGGCAAGTGACATAGCCATTTCCTTAACTAATAATAAAATGGCACCCATTTTAATTTTTTGTTAATACAGTTCGGGCACACAACCATTTGTGATTTATCGATGAAATTGGTTATATATACGTCATAGCATTAAATCTTCGACCTTTGCTTATTAAGTATAATAGAATATGATTTTCTTTATTTCGTCACCAGTAAATGTTCAATACAAAAATAAAATTATACCAAAAACAATGTAGGTAAGTACAATGGGTGGTCTTACAGTTATACAATCGATCTCTTCTATACATCTTTTGAATGGACAGGAAAGACGCATAATAATATACGAGGGAAAATGTTAGTGTACCAATTGATAGAAAGTTATGTGATACATACTGTAAGTACGTGCTTGAAATAGTTTTTTTTGTTTATAAAAAGTTCTATCAGGTGGAATGAGGTCTAGCAAATGACCCCATTCCACCATGGTAAGCAGAAGTTGAGTCATAGGCCAAGATAGCCAGTGCGAGAGATAACGTAAGCACCAAACTGGCTGTGGCCACCCTCGCCTTGCTAACCTGCAAGGTGCTTGTTGGCGCGTAAATGCCTTCGGGAGGCATCGGCAGCGCTCGGCGGTCTTCGGAGGCTGCGGGCGCGCGGGCGACATCGCCCGCTGGCCGGCACCTCACACTACTCAGCGCAACCTCTTCTCGGGCACCGGCCGTGTCTCGCTCGCGTTCATTAATTACTTTCGAACCAAATACGTAACCTATGAATTTACAGTCCTCTTTTATTTAACCCTGCAAGGTCCTTCTTTACGCATCTTGTGAATGATCCAGGATTGTAAGGAGGAGGGAACATGTGTTCTGACAGTGAACCATTTCTTGAAACGAGTTGCCAAATTTCTTAGTTCTGAAAAATATTAGAGATTTGCCTGTTAACAAATTTAAAAAAAACTGTATAAACAAATTGTATAAAAACAGTTTATGACAAGATAAATGATTATTTAAATGCATGGGAGTAAAATCTGCCCAAAATTTCTATCGACGTAATGATGTTTTGAAATTATTACGAAATTGTTAGCTGTGGAGTTTCTTCCGCCATTTCTTCTCCATGTCCCGAAATGTTGGTAGGGCTTTTGACGATTTAAAAGTAGAAAACATACATTGAAAATATCGACCTACCTCAGGCGGGCAGGTCGATTTTTTTCAGTGTATATTTTCTAGTATTAAAAATATTTACGCGTTTGAAACGCAAAAAATATTCCCTAATGATTTATAAGTACTTAGCAAAGTCCATTAAAATAAAGAGATTTTTCATTTTTTTTTCATTCTGACCAAATTCTGACTCGGTGACTAAGCGATGTCTTTTAAAGAAAAGCAATAAACACCCCAGTCCGTTTCTTACAAGTCATAGTTGTTAAGTCACAAACAATACTAGTATGATATCTATTATATTTTCAATTCTTGTCCAAAATCAGTTCACACAGAATCAAGGCCAATTATCGGGATCGTTGAAATTAATAATGATATCGATTCTCGGCAGCGGTGGCGGGTTAACCTACGGAGCGTGGATGGTGCGATTAGGCCCACCGCGTACCGGAGCTATTTTGATGTGACCTCGCAGCCGCGTTGTGGCCGCTACAAGTTTCGGCTGCCCCTAGTTATAACTACGATGTGATTAGTTGCCATTTCATATTTCAGATTTATTTAGAGAAGGCTGAGAATTAATCTAGAATTAATCAAGTGGGCATTTGGCATGGAATCAACTGGACCCAAATCCGCTGCCTCATAGGTGCTCTCACTGGCCACTTTGCCACTAAAAGACACCTGTGCACAATAGGCAAAGCTGATGACCCCATCTGTAGAATGTGTGGTGAGGAGGAAGAAAGCATGGAGCACATACTATGTGACTGCGATGCACTAGCCAATAGGCGACTAAAGGTCCTGGGTTTAGGTTACCCTAAACCAGAGGACTTTATAGACCTCATTCCCGTCAACATCGTGAAACTCATACAAGATGTTTTCGATGTTGGCGGGGATGGGTGATAAGGAAAGGGGAAGCACAAAAGATCCCATAGGGTCGAAGTGCTCTGAGACACAGCCTCAGCCCCTTGCATAAGAATAATAATAATTAATTGGAAGCTGGTGGCCGTACAGTGATGGAGATGAATTGTTTATTTTTTTAATATTATTTGATTGGCATAAAGCATAAATCACCGTAGCCTATAGACATTGACGTGACATTTGCTGCCAACTCTAGTTTAATTCCCTTCCCCATGGAGCTCTGTAAACCATACTAACACAACACTACGAAAATGTAACGTTATTAGACTGTGGTCTTCTGTAAGGTGAAGGTACTACTCCAGCGCGGGCGCTGGCATATCCTTTTTGTTTCGTCTGGAAATCGAACTCGGACTCGCCCTACAGAATGCAGGGAATACTCAATAAAACCAGACGTCTTCCCACTTGATTGCTTTTTGGTAGACGTGGCAAGGGCAGCTTGTGGCTCAACATCACGAGCCGCTTCTAACAACCTATCAGAGAGATTCCACTTACTGGTTGAGGGTGCTCGCGGGAAGGAAGACACCCTCTCGACTTAGGGGGAGATGGACCCTACCCATCCCCCATGCCCCTAACTACGACGGGTTCTGCTGCAGGCCATGGAGCCGCCTTCTCCTGACGGGTCTTCTTCGGCGGTTCGGATTGGCAAGGGGTCATTCTCGCGGAGTTCGACGCGCTAACTCAAATACATGCAAATGACGTGAACCCATTCAAATATCTTGTTTATCTCACCCGATGGTCAATAATGATAAGGTTGAAGTTGGAAGCGAGTTTCACCTGGAACCCTCAGCCATGGAGGGGTTGGTTATGGTATAATTAACTGTCAGAACACAAATGTTAACACTTTTATTAAGACGACAGAATTTGTTAAGATGGCGGAAGAAAACCAGGCGGACTTAAAAACAGGTTCTGCCATCAACCAAAGCGAGTTGTGTCCTGCTAACTTTGATCAAATTATTTTCATATCTTTTTTTTTATTGACCTTTACTGTCATTTCGGTTCATTTCTCCAGCGTCGCTGGGGATTTTTAAGGAGAATACTTTCCCGTTCTCTTACAGTTTCAAGACAAATTTGTCATTTTTTATGCATTGTCTCAGATCGTGCTATTAAATTAATTACTCAGGATTGGTTATAAATTAACACTACAAGTGCCGAAGATTACGACCCCACTTAAACCGCCGCCGTACCAATTTTGTCCCACTATATTTAATGCAACGATTCTTAGTTTAAATTTTTTCAGTAACCACATTGATGTACACGAGAATTAGGTACAAGAAAGAAATGAACATTAATTCTGAACAGTACATAATGACGCTTTCTTCCAGTGCACTAGAAATTCGTTTTGTGTCGTGGACCATTCTTTCATTTTTATTTCAATTATACTACAACTTTAAGTATAGTATTCTACAAATTTAAAAATACAGTGCCAACGCTCGCGTTTTCATTCTTTTTATTTCCAATTAGAACTTTTTTTGCGTGAACATCTAAGGCTTAACTGAAACAGTTGACTCCGGGAATGCTCCGGTTTTGATCCAACCACACGGCAGTGGCCACACGCCAGCCGCGGCTGTTATGAGGTCGAGACAAAGTTACACCGAAATGTACTCCGATTTTGTTGTCCTCTGCAATAAGAGTCAACTGGGCCAAACAAATTTAGACGCAGATTATTTTTATAGTTGTTATTATTATAGATGTAAGTTGTAACTATGAAATTACAGATACCATATGCATTTAGATCTGTTTTTGGTCAAGAATTAACTCCAATAAGCAGCAATGTTGATTTGTCCTTATTCCAAAATGTGCATTGAATTTTGAACCACACGAAAGTATTATGACAACAATAAAGAATGCGAGTCAAAAAGGAAATATGACGGATTAATCAGGAACGCCTCTTTCTTATTTAAATACCAACAACCTAATTACAAACCTAGCACAAAATCAACACCAGTATATCAGTTTGTGGAAAGCAAACGCCGGAAAATCATGACGATTGATTCGATCAACTGTGTTGTTATTTGCTAAAGTAAGATGGGAGTTGGAGTTGGCTTCTATTTAAATTAGTATACGCCCAAACTAGCCTCATAGAAAATGAATAACAAATTCAGTATGAATCGACAAAATTTTCAGAACTTGTTGAAGAGAAAGTATAATCAATAATTTAAGAACAAGCTATCTCGTCCGTGTCTCAAGAGACAACATTCCTCTGAAAGTTCAAAGTGGAACTGTCAAAATTGGCGCGCAGAAAATCGCTTCAGCGCATGCGTGTGTAAGAGAGACGTAAATCTCTTATCCCGTTCTAGCCGAACGAGGTCTGCGGGCCGCGGCTAACCTTCGGTGCGAGGTTTGCGGCGGGAAAAATGTGTGTTTCGGTGTGCCGATAGCGGGGTGCCGCACCGCCGCACGCCCCGCCCAGCCGCCCGCACGCCCGCGCCGCTAACGCGTCTTGAGCCACTTAGTCGCTAAGACGACGGGCACACTGATCTCTAGAATGCCTGACGACGTAATTTATGCTTTCTATTTTAGGAGAATACGGGTGATATTTTGTGAACATTCAATAGGGATATTGCTTTGGCGCGGAATGCGTAATTTGAAAAGTTTCTCTGTTGATAGAGACGTTTCACATTGTTATAGAACGAGATGTAATAAGAAATACACTTTGAAAAACATCTGTTAGTGACTTTTAGTTGTTGTGTAGAATTACACAGGAATTGCTAATACGTTTTACGATGCAAGTTTCTTTAAGATGCAATGGTATTCTATGACCATTAATAAATATTTAGTTGTTAACTTGGTAAGTATAAAAATTACTGTAAAGGTGTTGTGAACGCTGACTTACCTTCCGGCCAGATATGGAGCCGCGAGCTGTCAAAATGGAGTGGGAAAAAAGGCGGGAATGTGGCGCGCTTTATGTGAAGCTCGTCATTGCGCGGGACAGAGAGAGCGGAGCTTAAAGCCACGTGCGAGCAGGACGGCGAACACAAAGTGGTTTATAAGAAAACCCAAGACGTTGGGCGTGTTTGGTGGGTGGGCGTACGGGTTTCGGAGTTGTAGTGGTGTGTTGGCTATGTGTGGGTTCGTACGTGGGTCATGCGGTTAAGGTGTGTGCGTCGCGGCTACCCAGGTCTCATCCTTTTGTCAACGATACGACGCTTTATCGGCTTCAGGCTTTAGTTATTAAAGTGCGCAGTTAAATTTTATGGCGACGTAAAATTTTCATCGTCTGCTGGCCAGTTTCAGTTCTTATGCGGCGAATCTTGGCAAAGTACGCATTAAGATTATGTATTTATGCTACGGAAACTGAATTGTAGTAAAGGTCTCTTTCGTAGACGGCGCGTAGCAGATGCTACGGAATGCTACGAGTTAAGCTACGAATAATTCGTATTGGCATTTTTAGCGTAATAGGATTTTTAATGATGCCTTGCAGTCGGTATCTTTATAATATGACAAGAATTTTTAAAGATACATAAAATAAATTGTTTTTCAATGATACTATTCATTTAAAGCGTTCAGAAATAATGCGGACATATAGGCTTTAATATAGTACCTAAACATATTGGATGAAAATAATTACTATTAGTAGAGTCCATATGAAGAGTGGCGGTTTTGCCTTTAGACACCGCAGTTGACTTTCAAATATGGTGACTGAAATAAGATTTAATACGACCTAACAAATTAATTTTGGTAACAATAGCCACGCAATTCGTCCGCATTGATGAATGAATGAATAGACGAATGCCAAATAAGGGCACAAAAAATACAACACTCAATAGAAATGATGAAGTAGGTAGGTACTGAAACGGGATATGAATCCGCGACCTTTCGCTTTTGCGTGAGTGCTCTCCCAACTGAGCTACACAAGACTGTGAGCTACACAAGATTGTGAGCTACACACGATTTTGACTTTCATTACGACGAATTTATTTATGTCTTTCGTCACAAGCTAACTAAGAATGTCGAAGATATTATGTCTATTATAAATCATACCAAATCTATACATCTAAAGTATAGATTTGGTATGATTTATAGTATACAATGAAGTCGCTCTTTCTGTATGAGTGCTTAGAACTTTTAAACCACCCAACGGATTTCAATGCAGTTTTCAGCAATAGATAGAGTGCTTCAAGAAGAAGGGTAATTATAATACATGCATAAAAGTAGAGAAATTCGGTGCAAAGCCGGGGCTTGATTTTGTTTTTTATAATTTAACCAGTGACCCTAGTTAAATTATAAAAAAACAAAATCAATAAATCATGGTAAAAATTTAACAAGAAGCATTATGGTCTATCCACACACATCAGGGTCGTGCCCAGGATATAGCCAGACCGTTTCGGGCGAACTTTCGTCGCCGGCCCGGACGTGTTTGAACAAGCACATAAAAATAGTATGCAATGATATTTTTACGTGTTTGAAAGAGTACATATAAATATTTTTGACAACCACTCACGGAGCACGTCCCATCCACGTCTGGGGCACGGCATGGACATGTGAGGATCGACCTTTATACTCTTACTTGTGTAGTATTATATTATCTGTGATATAATTAACATCTATTCACAGTATAAAACAAAGTCGCTCTTTCCGTATGTACGGTTAGAAATTTTAAACTACGCATCGGATTTCAATGCCGTTTTCATCAATAGAGTGATTCAAGAGTAAGTTAATATGTATAATTCGTTACGGTTAAAGTAAGCACTCTAAGTAATATCCGTGTGAAGCGGAGCCGGGAAGCGTCGCTAGTTATGAAATAAACCATAATCGCAGAAATATATTACAAGAGTCAACAACTAAATCAAAGAAGGTAACCCGATATTATGGTAGTTACACATTCTATGTTAAATTTTCATATCATATTCATTCATTCATTACAAGTTACACATTTTAACTTTTACAAAATCTGGTATACAACAAAAAAAAACGACACTTATCTCCAATAAAACTTGTAAGATTAATAATTCTACTATTACAATTAAATGTCTTGAAATCCTTTCAGACGAACTAGGAAGACATTGAAAGAAAAAATTTTATGCCAAATCTCATCAGAAGGTGGTATTTTCCGCCCGCTACGTGTAAGGAAAATCCCACTTCCTGGTCAAGGGGTGACATAAAAAATTGTACTTACCTCGGGTGGTTAAAAAACGCCTCAAATCGCATAATAATCCTCAATTCTTTGTTTTACCGCACTAGTTAATAAATGTACTATTTCGTGACTCTATTTTATGATAAAATCAAAAAGTGTTTATGGCTAAAATAAAATTAATGCAAATAGAATTGAACTTTATTTACATAAGCGAGTACCTTTGAATATGTTAAAGTTCACCATTTATATAGGTACAAGAAAAAAAACTTCTTAATATTTGCTATGGAGATTTTATGGGCTAAATGTTGTAACATAAGAATATAATTTTAGAAATTACAAATTTTTAAACATAATACCGAAATGAGAATATAAACCCTCTCAAAGTGAAATATTCGTGTTATCGTACCGAAGAAGGACAAACTATTTATCTGTACTTATTGATTTAGTTATTTGTTTTCCATATGGGCAAAAAAGAAGTACAATGCTCTCAGTGCCAAACTTTATAATAAAATAAACAAAGCTATAAAAAATTATTCTCTAACAAAATATGAGGTTAAAAAGTCAACTGAGACTTACCTACTTACACTAAGGTACCACGAGACTGAGGATTTACTGAAATAAACACACACACGCAAGCACGCACGCAAGCACGCACGCACGCACGCAAGCACGCACGCAAGCACGCGCACACACACACACACACACACACACACACACACCAAAATACACACAACATCTACTCATAGTATGTAAATAAGTTTAAATTGTAGTTGTTAAGTTGGATAAAAATATATTTAAGTTCCATTAAAGTTCTGTTGTCACTTGCTTGTAAGCTTAGCATTATAATAGTAGGAGGAATCGCTGCCGACTAAGATACAGGACTATTCCTAGTTTAGAAAGCAGAAGTTCTAAATATTATTTACAGCATTCTATTATTATTACCAAAACTATAACACTGTAACAAGTAAACTGTAACTGAATCTTCTTCAATAAATTATTATTATTATTATTATTATATGAAACATTTATTCTTACTCTATGTTTCTGCTTCTAAAAAGATTATATAACAATAAGCGTGCAGTCTGCATATACTTGTTTTTTTTTTCAATCCAGAAATAAAAACACTTTTTTAAATAGACAACTGTCGTTAGACGTTACCAAAAAATTGTAAACATTACACGTATAAATTGTTTGGCGTTACCAAATAATTGAAAACATTTAATTTACCCGTATAAATTGTTTGGCGTTACCAAACAATTGAAAATATTTAATTTACACGTAGAAATTAAGTTCATTTATTATTTTATATGTCATGATAACAGTCAAATATACCTACTCTTACCTACGTAAGTCTTACTTAAGTTTATTAAAAGTCTCCTCAAGTGTTCAGCACAGAGAATTTCATTCATAAATTATTCCTATCAAATTCAAAAAAAGGTCATCAAAAATATTAAAAAATAATTAGTTTTTATGTGGCTTATAGTAAACCAAATGAAATCCTCATATGGTTTATTAGAAGGTCAGTAAATAAATGTTAAAAAAGTATTGGCAGATTGCTAAGAAAAATCACTTAGTTGGATCGCTTTAAATAAGGATTGTTTGTAATAAAAGTAATAACAAGAACTTTACGAATGCATATAAATAATTGTCATCATTAACTCTTCTTTTTTGTTTTTTCCACATAATTAAATTAACAGATGACAGCAAGTCAGGCCACCCAAATTTGTCAAGTTTTTTAAATATTTTTTCAACCTTACTCCATAATCATAGAGTTCAAACGTCTATTGAAGTAATTTAATAACAGTTTATCATAGTCTTATCTGCCGTCGTCTGTACAAAAGAAAAAAAAACATTTCTATAAAAAACATTTTGAAAACAAGCTTATATTTAAACTAGCTTCCGCCCGCGACTTCATCCGCGTGGACATTTTACCCCCTTAGGGGTGGAATTTCCAAAAATCCTTTCTTAGTGGATGCAAGCTCAATCGCATACCAAGAATTGGTCTAAAATGGTTTGCAAATTTTGACGGACAACTTACATACGAACAGTGCGAGGCTTGTAAAAAAAGAGAGCGTTAATTAAAAGGCAAGAAAATACATAATTATGATCACGCTCGTAGTCCCAAGAGGGGTTGAGCAGAGCCTTAGGTAACATTTTTTTCTTTTTTTTTTTATAAACAGGTCAAGCAAATGACTCCATTCCACCTGATGATAAGCAAAAGTGGAGTACAAATGGGAAGACGCTACAAGAAAAAAAAAACATACATAAAGCAACATCTGGCAGTATGGACCATGCCTCCAAATAGTCACAGGTTAAAAGTAACTGAAGGAGTAAACAAACTAATGCTAACATCCAGGACAGATGTTTACACTCAAAATCATCTCAGCAGTGCGCGAGTGATGACTCTGATAAAAAATGTGTGCGTGTACTAGTGTACACACGTAAGAAGTGAAACTTCTTTATGGCCTTACATAGACATGAATACAAAAAAAAAAGATGGCGCGTAACCGAAAAATGTGACGGTAATTTTTTTTACGTAACGACAATTTACGTAACGACTGTTACGTATCTCTCTACCATTCTGTCCTATCTACGTACAAAGAAGGGGATGTCGCTATGTCATGCATAGTAGACTATAGCTGATATTGCGGAGGTTTACAACATTTTGACCGCCATTTTTTCCGGAGTTTTATTTATTCCATAAAGATATATCATAAGTAGAATAATACGATAAAAAATTACTAATAATTTCAATGATATCATATTTACGACGCGACGCCTTTAATTAAGAATAGAATGGAGAAAGAATTTTGAACTCAGTCTAGTAGTATTTCAGTTTATTCCTTAATTCGTAACGAAAATCTTTTTTTATGTTTCTGATAAAGTTTGTTAACATGTTTTATCTCATTTCGTTTGCTTTATTTTAATCATTTAAGTATAAATAAAAACATAATTATCACAAAAAGATCCGAAAGACAGACAATTTAATTTCGATTTTAAATTAGTTTGATTATCGTGAGTAGTTTACGAAATAAATTTGATTGATCTATGAACGCATAAAACCATTTTTACATTTGATATATAGCGTACTTTTTCCTTTATTATGATACAAAAATCAACTCTAAATACGGTTCAAAATAAGGTTTATAATAGAGAAAATATTATCAGTCTCGAGTTAAACTGGTTAGTTGGCCATTCTGGTTTTAATTACATCTCTATCTTGATAAACTTAGCAATTTGTGGCATTTTGTTATAATTGAAACAGTTGAACTCCTTATATTAATATATTCGTCTTAATTGAGGGCTTAAATCAGATGATGTTTATTGCTTTTTAGTTAAGATTAACTGTGGTTATTGAAAATGTTATCAAATGAGAACTATAGTTACTGAATTGAAAGTAAAGTTAGAATATGAATATTTTCTAAACGAGGATTACTTTCTTTCATAGCGATTCGCCATCTGCTAAGTCGTTATCTCGGCCCGATCCAAGATAAAGATTCGCCAAAGGAATCGGGCAAATTGTGAAGATACCATTTTACTTCGGAATAGTTTGGGTCGAGAATTTCTCATGTACAGCGTCATATGGGAGGCGTTAGACGTTTCGCTGCCTGTCCCGCACCTAACTATCTCTTTTAATACTTATTTGTACCCTGACACCCACACAGGGGCGATGTTCCCCCCGTGTCGCGTCTTGTAGCGCGCGGCTGTGTGCGTCAACTTCTTTCGCCTGGCTGTGTGCGGGAGAATTTCTTTCGAGACGTAATAAGGGGACCGTTTCTTTCCCGCTAAGGTTTTAATGTCGACCACGTTTCGGTGGCGGACGCGCGCGCCTCTCGCGGTTAGTGGTGGAACTTTTTAGTTTTCTTTTTTCAAATTCAGTGCGGACTGTGTGCTTTGGACTTTAGACGTGGATTTTTTGGGCCATACTTTTCGGAGGTATGGAAAAGTTTTGAAATGAGGACAAATTTTCAGTGTACCAAAGTTTGTTATCAGTAGAATTTGTAAGTGTTGAACTATAATTGAAAGTGGTGAGGAAACGTTGAAAATTAATTAGAGTAAAGTTTGTTTACGTTGCGAAGTTTGGTTTTGTAGACGGGCGGGCGGCGCGGCGTATACTTGCGTGTTGTTTTCCCAAAACCGCAAGCTCATTAGCCCGGGCGCACACTACGCCGCGACGATTAAACTTCAAAGATAACGGTGCCTTAGATTGTGATGCTGATAACGTGAACCGCTATTTGTTATTTTGTGTTAAACTTTATTATCAGCAAATAAGGATTAATTTAGATAAATGTTTTTGCTTGCTTTTTATATCGAAAACAAAACGAATTACCCGTTATCTTTGCGTAATATTACCGTTAAATATTGTTTTTAAAATAAAATCATGATCAGATCCCGTCGCTAATCCAGCATTTTGTTTAGATTATTTGTGTCATTAAGTACTAAGGTGTTCATTAAAAATATTAGTGTTTATAGTTTATTATTTTTACGTTAAAACATTTGCAGTATTTTTATTTCATTTTGGCAGTGAATTAATTAAAGTTCGTTTATGCGAACATATGCAAAATTTTTAATTTATAAATTAAACGACACATAAATACACCATTCACAAAATTATATGCTTAGATGATAAACATTATTAAACACATTTTTTTATGCTTTCTTATTGATTATTTCAAAATTAAAAGTACACGTTTTTTTTGTATTT
Source organism: Elophila nymphaeata (assembly GCA_955850985.1). Classification (NCBI taxonomy): domain Eukaryota; kingdom Metazoa; phylum Arthropoda; class Insecta; order Lepidoptera; family Crambidae; genus Elophila; species Elophila nymphaeata. Next base: position 14,625,225 of record OY039084.1, read on the forward strand.
TTACTAGGTACCTATTTTGTTTTTGCCACCATATTTGACCTCAAAATATTCTTTAATACTCACCCGAACGGATTTAAAATCTTTTGTAAAACCACTAAATATATTTTTTTAATGATAATCAGACAAGGTAAAGGTCTACATAATAAAAACAAATAAAAATTAAATATACGTTCAAGTAAAACAAGTTACTTATAATAAAAGACGATCAAAGATACTGTAATGCAGTTCTAAAAATAAGAAAATTAATTTTGAAATCCTTTTATTCTAAATTCAAATAAATCTACAGTACACCGGAACATCATTATCGCATTAATTTAGAGATGTAGCGACACCTTGCAAGTGGCAACTTGTTAAAAAGTAGGTGCGAACTGCTATTAGGGGCGCCCTAACTCTACCTCTAATTGCGACCGTGCGTGCGTGCCCTTATCTTCTTAGAAGAGAGAATGTATGTAATGCGTTTTCAAGGATGAAAGCTTTCATCTTATTCAAATATAGCACTGAAACTGATTTGTTTTTTTTAATTTTTCGTTTAGAATTACTTAATATTTGAAAAATGTTTGAGTTCCAGTCTCTGTAAAGATATTTTTTCTGCTAAATTCATTGAAATTCCGCTTGAAATATTTTTAAAGAAAACATTTAATATCCGCGTAATTTGCAACAGTATGAGAACATGAAGTTTCATATTATTGATATTCCCACTAGTTATAAAAGAATGTATATTATTAGTTTTTAAGGTTTGCTGTAGTCATATCTATGACTACATCAAACGTTTGATCTTACTTTACTGTTTATACATATGATTTTTGATACACATTCCATACAAAAATATATCACTAGCAACCGAAACTGTTGGTTATTAAAACTTAACTTAAGTCGATGATAACGCATAAGTAATATAGATAAAAATTGTATAGAATAATCACAAATAAATATCATATGAAATAATTACTGGACAACAATGATCGTGTTGCATAGTAGGATTTAAAACCTGAACTTTGAAAGAGATATCCTATGAGGTGAGTCATAGGAATTGTGTGTGTGTGTGTGTGGTGTTTGCAGTTTTTAGTTTGCGTGTATGAGTTTGCGTATACTTGGATTATATTTTTGGGTTGAAAAAGGTACTAAGTTGAAAAAAGCTCTGTCGTTATTCTTTGTACTGCAGCTCCAAATACACTACACTCCAAAAACACTACACTTATTGTTTTATTTTGCAAACTAAGTGTAGGTGTACAGAGTAGGTCTTATACTACATACAACATTGTGCTTATAACTTAGTAATCTTTTAATTCAGGTATTACAAAATTTATTTGTCAAGAGGGCTATATTTTATGCAATTATTATTATTTTTTAAAAATCCAATATCTAATATAAAATTTCAAAACCTTTATTTTATTAATACTAACATACTTATACCTATAAGACCAAGAGCGCTATAAAATTATTATTTACGAGCAAATAAATGTCGTACATTTAAATAAACAAAGTTGCCTTAATACTTTTAAGTTAGATAATGTTTCATTCATCATCAAACCGGTTTTATAGCAATTGTTCTTAAAATCAATGTAAGGAGTGATAATTTTAATCTGTCCCAAGTAGAGACAAATCGAAGTTACAACCAGCGAGGGGAGAATGCGTAATTCCTTTGACTTTCGCGGGTTAACGAAAATAGTTCTCTTTTTAATTTCGCAATGAAAATTGAGCCTTATTGTGAATGACAAACGATACAAGTTTTGATTTGTAAGTGCTTGGTATTGCTGTGGGGGTGGTAGCATTGTTCGCGGGGTTAAATATGTTCGTGATGTTTAGAATACGAACGTCGAATGTTTTGAATTTAAAATAATTACGCGCCTCCACCGACGTAAGGAGTAGCTGTATTATGGAGATATAGAAAAAAAAACTATAAGATTTTTGAAGGAGGTATTAGTGAGATTTATATATTTTAACGATTTCAATCTATACTTTAAGTACCTATACTGATATTATAAAGAGGAAAGATTTGTATGTTTGTAATGAAAAATCTCAAAAATCTAGGTACTGGACCGTTTTCACGAATGCTACATTAACTAGGCTATATTTGTTTTAAAACAAGCAAAAAGTTTTAAAAATTGTATCCCGACTACGAATAAAATACAAAAAACCACATCTGGCAGTATGGATCATATAATGTCTCAAAATTAAGACTGTTGCCGCCTTTAACAAATATTATTCAATTTATTTGTAATGCTTGTAATATTTACAACGTGGTTTTACACTGCATAAGCTGATATAGACTTAGCGTTGTCGCAGATAATGATATCTTTGGAATTTAGGCCAAGTTAACTAGGTGGTAGACCCATATGTAGGGTCGTCTGGGTAGGTACCACCGCCTTTCTTATTACTGCCGTGAAGCAGTTCGCTGTGTTTCGGATTGAAGGGAAAGGTAGCCAGTGTAATTACTGGGCATGGAGGGCATATCATCTTAGGTCCCCAGGATGGCAAACCCACTTGCGGTGTTAAGTGATTTACACTTATTATTGCAAGTGTCTATGCCATCTCGTAACATAAAAAAGGTCATTTGCAAGAACATTCGATGAAATAGGAAGTGGCAATGGTATCGAGTCCCTTCTTAGGACAATAACTTTTCTAGGTATAATTTAATTTTTGCGTTTACAAACGCGTAAATATTTTTAATACTAGAAAAAATGCACTGAAAAAAAAATAGACTTGCAAGCACTGACAAATTTCGACAGCTAAAGCAGTGTCTCGGTGGCGTAATGGTCAACGCAGCCGCCCATTGCGGAAGATGCGGGTTCGTGTCCCGCCTGAGGCAAGTCAATTTTTTCATTGCATTTTTCTAGTATTAAAAGCTTTTCTAGGTTTTTGTTTTTTTAATTAAAAGTAATAGTACTTTTTACAACCCTGTAACGTAGCTCGTTGATTTTTTCTGGAGCATTAATATTTGCGAATATATGGTTGTTACGTGAATTTCAGTATAAATTAAGCATAAAAATTTGAGTTTTTTTTTTGTCGGCTTCAAATACGTTAACGATATGTTTTCATATTACATTTTTGCATGTATATCATTTTAAACAGTTTACAGTATGCATATTTCTTAGTTATTCATCTTTCGTTCACTTTTTAGGCAGTGCAATGATTTAGCAATAATTAATCATCCGACATTTTGAATTTTGAGTCGGATTGTTTGACTATTTAGGAGCTATGCAGACAAATCAACTTCGCTGAAGCACTGTTGATATAATACTGTTGAAGTAACTATCGATTTTTAAAAAGTTTTTGTTAAAGGTTGTCAGTTGCAGTTACATAAAAGGCTGACACCCGTATTCACAAACATTACTATGAGATTCCTCGACTCTTGGATAAATAAACGCATTGCATTGAATATCGCTCTGTGATTGGTTCGATTCTGTTGTGTCTAGTTCCTGTTTTGAATGTATTGACGTTTTATTACTTCAAACCTCTTATCTTATCTTATATTTTAAGCGAATGGCGATCGCGACACATAAAGATTACGCATTGCGCCAATATCAAGTGAAAATTTTATTAAAGTAACCGACAATTGTACGGTAGATTGAGGTTAAAATGGAGTCTCTCAACACGTGTTTTTGCAACAAGAACTCGGGAGAAACTCCACTTCAAACCTCCTTCAAACTTTAAAGTTCTGACATCTGGATGTTGCTTTTGACATCTCGACCTGTGCGTTGTGTAATATTGCTACCTAAGCTCATTTTAAAGTACGCATAGTTCCCATCCCCACTTAAGTATTGTCTTTGAATAGGTTTTTACGACCCTGTGCGTCCACGCGCACTATGAGACTTCAAAATCCTTGCCATATGGTACGCACTGAGAAATACCTTATTTTGCATAGCATTGTTTATTACTATGATAAGTATTGTTTGTGAATACGGGCGTGAGCCTTTTATGTTATCATTGTTATCGCTATTCTAAACTTTTTCAAACCCATAGTCGACAGTCAATGTGACTATCATAAATTTATAATTACTGATGTTTAAAGATTAGCAATGTATCGACTAGGGCGAGAGCAAAAAAATTTACCAATTTGTGAGTAATGCGCATGTGTGCGTGAAAAATAGTACTGCAATCTGACAGTTGCTGTATTTTCTACGTGACTGACAGGCCAACTTGGGCCGCTTGCGTGTACGTGAAATGGCCTCGTCTATCTATCTCGCTCTAATATACGCGTTAGTATGCTCTTTCTCTTTTACATTATATAAGATATATATAAGAAATAGATATATATAAGAAACTGTAAATCGGCATCTACAGTTTCTTATATCTATGGGGACTATGGATCACTTGACATAACTAGCTCAAATTTTACAGTTGCTAATTTGAAAATGATTCTGTCCTCGAGTGCAGCAACTCAAAACTGATTTCGCTTATTGAAACGCACTACTAGAGTCGCTACGTCTTTACAAGTTATTTAAGTTATAATGCAAACAGCTAGTTGCGAATTGCCTGTTGATATGGAGACCAAAGTTGATCTGTCTGCACAGCGCCTTGCTGTAATAAACTAAGGATGTAATTTATCAACAATCGTAATCACAAATCAATATAATAACAACAAAAGATCTTACGACGTTATTTTGTACAAAGAATCCAAACTATTTTGTCTACTAAATCCACAAATTTAGCCGGCTTAACCATTATGGTGTATGGCTTAGTAAAGAAAAAAAAAACACAAATTGATGAATATGATTAAGTATTCCTTTGCGTCGCTAAACTCTACTCAATGTAAAAAATTAAAGGCTAAGTCCAATATTAAGAGTAAACAAAATTTTGTTCGAAGCTGAGTTAAATTTTATAAAGGGTACGAAGCAGTGAAACGGCAAATGTGAGTCGTTAATTATGTAGGTGGGGCGTGCGTGTTATTAGCTGATTTATACGCTATAATGATCATGTATTATTCAGGATTAATTCCAAGTACAGAGGAAGACGCTCATCGTTGTTTGCCGTACAAAATCTTTGTTCTTAGGCGAGAGAAATTATGTAAGCTCGTGTCATGGCAGAAGTAATAAGTATTATATTTCAGTGCCACTTTTGGTTAATGGCTCTAGGAAGAACGCAATAATTACATTGGTCAAGTCTGTCTAACCTTGACCTTGCTTTAGATTGAAAAAATAACAAACGAAGAAATGAATCTTTTTTATTTAAACAAAAAAAAAAAACAAATAAACACGACGTCACAATTGTGCATTGCTAAGATACTTACTACATATACCTAATAACGCTCACAATTTCAAAAGAAGTCGAGCAGAGCTTCAGGTAACATTCGGTTACACACAAAGTCACATCTGGCAGTATGGGCCACAAAGTACTCCTAAAACAGGATGCCTGCCTGTCGCCTACTGATAAGGGGCCCTAAACCCAAAAATCAGCAATCCTTAGAAAATAAACTAACTAAAGCCAACGGCGAGAACAGATTATTACTCTTAAAACCATCTTAGCAGTCCGGGTATGCTAAGAGATATTTATAAAATAGTTACACACTACAGCTATTCTCTCTAATGTTCCCTCTTTTTCTTTTTAATTGTTAAGAGGCTTTTGCGGAACGATATTCTGATCGGCTATTCCATTAACTGTAAATTAAAGAAAACAATTATTTACACTGTATATTTATTAAGCAGAACTCAATAAATTAATACAGTAACGTACTATTGCCATTCTCTAGAAAATGGAAGCAGCAGGACAAATGAAATAGCCGGCAAAACTAATATGACTTTGACACCTATTTTTTTTTTACTTTTAATTTCAGCCAAAGCTTTTGATATTACCATTTGGTCACTACCGTTAGAGAAGTAAAATTCGAAGTGAATGACTACTAAACGGATTTTGTTCTGTCTTCAGGCCTTGTCGTGCTATTTAACGCGTGTTAACTTCCAAAACGCTTCCATTTTCATACATTTTGACAGATGTCAAAACATAAGGGAACGTTAAGGATTTGGTTTTGGATTCCAAGATCGCAAATAACGCGATAAGCCACATGATGTATTAAAATATTTACATTAAAAGATTGTTCGTATTTTAATCTTTCGTTTTTCATAATTTAAAGTAGTTTAAACATTTCTGCCACAGATTATGTTTTAGGCTGAGCAAGTTGTATAATGGCGGCGTTTTTTAATAAATAGCTGCGCATTCCCTAGCGCATTCCTCACGATTCTTATTTAACTGCTTGATTGTGCTTGTCGTTGTTTATGTCACCGATATTGTAGGAAGGGTCGACCCTCTGCTTGATTCATTCTACAGGATCGCTTGGATTACCAACAGCTTGTTTTGAAAATAATAAAAATCGAACAGAATATAGAGGAATCCGCCATGTTTGTAATCATTTAATCATATTTCAAATTATTGAAAGATTTAATTGACACTAAAAATATACCAAACACCAAAAATAATATTCATAAACCAATTTTAGTAAATGATCACCAAATCTTGTTGAAGTAAAACTTCTCTAAGCATGCTTGACTTGGAAGTAAGCTGGTGATTGCATTAGGAAAAGTGTGATTGGGAGAGGCAAACGGAAGTTACTTTTTGAATTTGGAACACATCGCGTCACGGCCCCTGACCAGTGGTGTTGCCTGTCAAGTCAGTTGAGATACTTTTTAAATTATTATTATAAATTATTATAATTATATAGTTTTACTTCAGTCGTATGGTCTAAAGCACAATCGTTTTCTATTTTTTGGCTAGGTTAGGCTAGAACTGCCAACCAAATAAAGCGTGAGCCGAGCGAGCGAAGCGAGCGCGTCGCAGAAGCAACCGGCGAAGCACCAGAAAATTATATTAAAAAAGTTTTCATTAACGCACAAACTAACTCACAGTGCCTGTTTTATAAACACACAATGGTAATATTTTTGGTAATCAATTACATACTATTTTTGGGTTACAAGCAGCTCTTTTATTTTTCCATTAATGGTGGTAAGTAATCAACCATAATACAACTCCATTTGCAAGTAACAAAAGCGAATCTTCGCACTCCAGAATTTAAAAGCAGGAAGCCGGAGTCACCTAAGGTCGTCCATTTGAATATCCTTGGACACGACGGATATTACATTTGCTAACCCATTTGTACCCGTCGCTGGTCTTACGATCATTATACATGTCCGACCCGGCTCGGCAGTTCCCTCAGGAGTCCCTATTGATTCTCTCCTTAAATTTGGACCGATAATAGCCGAAGGGAGTGGATTCTTTGGGACACATGTGATACCCGCCGAATTCAATGATCGGGAGCTGTTTTTCAATAAAGACGCGATGTGAATTTGTAAGGCGTGAGTATTTTATGTAATAAAAAGCGTTAGTGTATTTTCACTGTTGCGAAATGTTGTGACAAAAAAAAATCAGACGAGAATTGCACTCTCTTTGAAATTCCTAAAAATTGATCAGTCATAATTTTTGAACTACATTTACATACGTGCCATTTTCAACACCAAACCTTACGTGCCATTTTCAACATCACCATCACCAAACCTTTACTCCTCGATAAAAAAAGAAAGATATACAAGAATCAATAGTAAACTGATCGTTTATCTGATTAGAAAATAATTGGTTATTAATAATAATTAGGGATTCGCTATTATCTATGTTTTTTTTTTGTATTTACTATGTTATTTAGACTAAGTTATAAATTTTATCTTATTTTATCTTATCTTATTTTAATTAGATTTGGGGAACACGTGAATTTAATTACTATAGTATTTAATTTTAAAAATCTACTTGTTCTGTGCTGTCAAGTTGTCGTAAGTATTTGTGATTAGTTAGTTATTAGAAATTCGGTACCTATAATTCTCATAAGACTGAGGCTTATCATTATATCTCAATGCTATCATGTGTTTGAATGTATTTATAAAAATCAATCAGCTGATTTTATTCTGTCATTCTAAGTTTCTATGAAAACCAAATATCGACAAGTACGTTTACAATTCTACACGTCCAATTATAAATATTAAACGATGTTGCCAGAACAACATTAAAAATCCCAAATCCAGCCCAAACAGAAATAAAATAAAGCTTACCCGAATCCGTCGGCGCGTGAAGTTTTTATTAAAAATATTGTCCGAACGCTGCGTGGAGCAGTCAAACAGAAATGGCTGGTGTAATGTATCTTTACCCCATTTACCGGGTTCTTTTGTAGAAGGGTGCAGGCCGGGTAACGAGCATTACCCACTTGTAGGGCGCCCCTACACGGCCCTACATGCTTTATTATTTACGACTTTTGCCCTTTATGTATGTTTTTAAGCTAAGATTTTATTGCTACGCTATTCATGAGCGTAATCCCGAGCAATCTCGGCTGAGAGGCACTTTTTAGTCTTAATGTACCTAAATGCAAATGTTTTGCATGGAAAATTGCATGATTTTTTTCTTACAATGTTAGTAAAAGACGAATGAGGTTCGTCGATTTGTTGAAAAATATTATTCGGTTTTGTTGCGATTGACTGAGGGGACTGAGGACAGTTTTAATTATAAAGTCTGACTCACACAGGGAGAGTTAGTAATAGGCATTAGTGCTGGCGCCGAGAACTGACCTCACCGTGTACATGCAATAAGAAGCGGGAATATTGAAGTCAGTGCTCACGCGACAGCGCTGTACTGACTCCAAATCAATTTACACTAGGTCAATATCTTAATATTCTAGACTGTGTTATAGATAATGTCCGTTATATTATTTTAATAACATAATATAAATATTTTTAAAATGAGCATCGCCGTGTCAGGAGACCACTAATAAATCAAATTAAACCAGAATACAAAATATAATGATAAGTATGGATTCTTTAGGTATAAATGTTGCGCGAACGCGAGCGGGCGGCAAGCGCTATTGAGTTCTCTGATGTCACACGGCCATTAGCCCCTATAATTTTATACCAAACTTAAACTTAATATATCTTTGTAAATAATACCGAATCAACACTGAGTTTCCTCGAATTTAAGTCAGTTACTTACCCTTGTAAATCTGCCTTTAGAAAGTGGACTGCTAAAGCTGATTAGTTATAAAAATAACATAACTTTTACATATAAAATATTTGATTATTAAATTGAAGTTATTTCATTACAAATATAGGAAGAAGTAAAAGCTTTTAAATTGTCAATAATACAGCCTTGATTTCATAAAGCTATTTCTAATATTTTGGAAGCGATATAGGTTTTTATACCGACTCGCTTCATTGCTGTGATAGAATATAAGAGATACTTTGATCTTTCAAGCTTTTACAGTCTATGGTGATCACTCATAATCATGTGACATTCTGTATTGTCTTGTTTGATTATTAACTGACTTCAAAAAAGGAGGAGGTTCTTAATTCGTGTTCACCTTTTTTTACACTAATTTATTTTTTAAATTAATGACACTTGTGGGTTAAAATTTCTCGTAAGTATGAACTTAACAATGGTGGTACTAACTAACTCACTTTTTCCTTCGCTTAGATGTTTATTTTTTTTCTCTATTAAATTTTCGTCACCAAAAATTCTGTGACTTGAATCTTAGATTTATATACTGAATTATTTTAATTTTCTTTGTCTACGTTCCTTCTCGATTAGAATTAACAAAGTAATTTTAATAAAATATTACAAAAACGTTATTTTGTCACCGTATCACAATACCTCAAAATCTGTCTCCGATATCGAGATCAAAGCAAACACGTTGAAAGGCAGTAAAAGACATGTAAGGGAACCCTTCCCGGAATTAACTTAACATGCCAATCGACATATCGTGTAACGGATAACGGGCTATTTGCTCTCGTCTTGGGGTCGCCCCTAAGTGTTATTGGAGATGCACTATGTCAGTCAGATCGTTCGTAATTGTAAAAGTTGGTTAAGGGATTCGTGGGTCACTTTTAAGAAATTACATTTTGTGTCGTAATTAATGATAGCTACGACAGACAGGAAATTAATGTAAAAAATAATGCTTAACACGTCAACTGTCACTGCATCACATATGATACAATTATATACCCAACCCTACGTTCATGCATCACATGTGACACAAGTGGGTATACGAAATAATGCTTAACACGTCAACTGTCCCTGCATCACATATGATACAATTGTATACCCAATCCCACGTTCATGCATCACATGTGACACAAGTGGGTATACGAAATAATGCTTAACACGTCAACTGTCCCTGCATCACATATGATACAATTATATAACCAAGCCCACGTTCATGCATCACATGTGACACAAGTGGGTATACGAAATAATGCTTAACACGTCAACTGTTCCTGCATCACATATGATACAATTATATACCCAATCCCACGTTCATGCATCACATGTGACACAAGTGGGTATACGAAATCAATGTCTTTTATTTTCATAAACGTAACGTTTTAATGTAACTGTGAGTAGCATGATTTTATGAAAACGATTATCTACTAAACTGCATGCGGGAATGAAGTAGATAATATGTATTATGCATTCGACTCCTCTCAGTAACATTCGGTAATTTCTCGTTTGGCAAAAATGAGAACCGATCAACTGTATTTACGCATACGAGACATACGCATTGCCGATTCGAATTCTTTCCTCACGATGTTAGAAGTAACGAGTATAAGTTTGTAACGGGTACAGGTACGGGTTGTACGGGTATGATCAGAGTAGACTAATGGCCAATCGATTTGTCGAAAGTTTAACGAAAATAGTAATAATGTATGAAATTCACATACTAAGCCGCTGCTCCACTGCGGCGCACGCTCAGCACGATGCCCACGCTCACGTTAACCGCATGTGTCTTCTTTCAGTCCACGTGGGTTGACCTTTCCACTACTTATAAAAGTCGTAGCCACCCACGGCCACGTAATACACGTATAACCTTATTACTTATTATAACTATTACCACAGATAATATAATACTATTACTATTATTATGTGAGCTAAAGGTAAAGAACTTCCTCGTTAGAAATAAGAAAACATCTACCATTATTATTGAGATCTTTTTTATTGATAATTCTAATATCCACTCTGCTGAGAGGTTGGCGGATTTTTGTTTGATATTGCAGATTTAGTTAGTGGGTACGAATTTTTATGTAGGCGAAAGGCTCGCAATCTGTCACTATTTTGAGTAATTGCTCGCCCATTCATATGTGCCTTTGTTATACAGTAACCCAAATGTCACAAACTCAAACTTCTTTATTCATTTAGGTACAATTTGTACACTAATGAAAGGCAAGTTTGATGCCATCGGTTCAAGAGTCTACCAGGAGACCTTGTTCTGCGAAGAGCCGGCAAGAAACTCAACAAGTTTTATCCTTCCTTTGCAGTTTTCATAGTATTGATTTGGAAAAAGTCATAATTCGCATTGTCAAGTCTAATAATTAATCTTAATATTATAATAAAATAAAGACTAATAATTAAACCTACAATAAAAAAACATGTATGTAAAATGTGTTTAAAAACGTCTTCCCTTACAATATTGTAAATTAAAAAATTGATATTGGTATCTCACTAGAGATTACAATGGAGAATCGAGCACATTTGAATGTGTCCACACATTTTTAAATTTCATAATAAGCATAAACCTAATAATTATGTAAGTTGTATGAATAATACGAATACAATTCATTTGAAGAGGAATATTTAGCATCAGTTGCTATCTCGTTCGTGTCTCCAAACACATTATTGTGCACAATAAAAAAAAAATCGTATCTAAGAAGCCGTATTTGCTTTGTAAAGTTCGGCTTGCCCTTGACTGTTCCTATCTTATTTATATAGGAAAAATACAAAGGAGTTACTCAGCTCTGCTCGACTAGGCGTCCCCTTGTCGATTCGCGAGTCGCTCGTGTGGAAACGTCTTCGCTTTGAAGCCGCACCTTTATCATTCGGCACTATTGAAGCCCTGCACCGACTTTCTTTAGATGTATTGAGGATTTGGAGCAAGGGTATCCAATTTGCCATTAGCTCATAGATTTGTACTAGGGATGATATGTAGGTCTGTAACTGTAATCAAAATTGTCGGAAAATCGAGAAAAAGTTTATATAAAATCGGAAACTAATCTGGTAGAAATCGAAATCTTATTAGAATCTAGAATTTTAGACAACAAATGAACAGGAAAGAAAGAAAACAAGAAGAGAATACGGCAATGTACCCGTATTAAATAGTAAACAAAACTTGTATCTCCACAATTATTCTAACTTATCATAATAACATCATCATTATATTAGCCAAAAGACTACACTTTTTTTTATTTAATATATTACGAGATAACAAACAAGCTTGCAGTCCACCTGGTGTTAAGTGGTTACCGTCGCCTATAGACAATTGCAATATTAAGGGTAAACCACTTAACACTGCAAGTGCGTTGCCATCCTGGGGACTAAGATGATATGCATTACTAAATATATATTTTTTTATTAAAAAAAAAAAACGTTTATTTCAATCACAAAAGCTACAATAGTGAATGATACAGTGATTAAAGTTTTAGACATTTAGTTATATAATGTAGCCATCGTGAGAGAGCGGAACCTGTACTAGGATACCCTGTGTTACAGAATTCCGGCCCCCCACCCATCGGACACTCCAAAGTCATTTGATTTTAGTGTACTTATAAATTCATTCATAGTGTACTTATTAATGCATTCCAACTATACTGGCTACCTTTCCCTTCAATCCGAAACACAGCGAACTGCTTTACGGTAGAAATAAGAAAGGCGGTAGTACGTGGTAGTACCTACCCAGACGACCCATTTTCATACAATTTGTTTTTCCTGTCGAACTATTTGTATGGAGAAATAAAGAAAAAAATACAATTTCAATTTTTTTTTATATCACAATAGTATTTATATTACTATGTTAGCATGGGTATATATTCATAACATCCACAACTGATCCACATACTATAAAATGAATATTTATATAAAACCTTTCCTTACAGATTCACACACGCAAAGATGACATCTGATCCGCTGTTCCCGTCATTAACTACGTTTCCTCGAATCAAACGTTCACGCCGACATCTAACCAACAGAGTTATGTGACGGATGTTGCTCTGTAGACCACTGAAGACATTTCGTGAAGTGTTACTAGTGTTACAATAAGCAAATACGATGCATCTGTCGAGTGAAGTGAGTTCAACTACCAGTGGACTTGGGCACGAGGCGCCCTCGTCGAGTTACGGGAGTAGTTTGCCCAGCCAGCCTTTGACGGCTGAGTTGTTGGCTGAAAGGACGTTGGAAGGACTGTTGGCTGACCACCCTGGGGAGCTAGTGAAGACTGGGAGTCCACATGTTGTGAGTTTCGTTTTAATTTTTTTATATATAACGGGGTACAAGAAGTACCTTACATAACTTAAGTAATTCACTTAAGTAATTCTCAACAATTCAGGATTGAAAAGATCTTCGTTAAAATATTGTTCTTAGCACTAAAAGTACTCAAGAAACATTTTGTTACACGGGTGTTAGTAAGCTGAATGCTCCAAGCGAATTCGGTTTGCGAGCGTCACAAACGAATCTGTATAGCATATATTGCATAAGTAAACAATATAAGTATAAGTCAGGGAATGTGAGGATCCTTGTCCGAACCTTCGATCCCAACTTGCGAGTGCCGTGTCCATGTGTTACAGAGAGAGAAGCCAGGAGCAGTGCCTGGCTAAACCCAAGTGTAGGTTTATAGGGCCCCTTTACATTGCAATAACGCTCATCTTCACTACCCTGACATCCCTCCCTACTATCACACATTCATAGGAAATAGCTTCCACAAGTATTCCCCATTTCCTAACACTGCCGCGGCGTCGCGTTCACTCGGCCACGACTCAAGCAAGACTGAGCGACGAGCGCGAAGCTAATGCCACGATTCTGTCGAAGCTCACCGACCAATACGAAGTTCTTCCGCCAGGCACGCGCTTGCGTTCCGGAGCAACTTTAAACTGGTCATTAGTACGGATTACGGACTCATGACCTTATAGGTAGTCTTGGTCATGATCACAGTTGCTATAAGGTTGCACACTTATCAGCTCGGAACCGTATCGCCTCTTTGAAATCTTGAAAATATAGCCTTAAACCACTGGAGCTATTTTCAGAAAATTTAATTCATCTCGTAGATAATTTGATTATTTAAAATCCCAACTACAAATATGCTTTAGATTGTAACTTACAGCTGTCCTGGCTTATCATGTGATAACGGAAGAGTAGAATAGCATCACCTCATATCCTCCAATGGGTGGGTATAAATCAAAACCACAAAAATTGTAAAGAGAGGATAAAACTTGTTGAGTTTCTTGCCGGTTCTTCTCAGAACATAGCCTCCTGGTAGACTCTTGAACCGATGGCATCAAAATTGACTTTCATAAGTACAATTTGTACCTAAATGAATAAAGAAATTTTGACTTATACTCCGTCCACCAACCCGCATGGTGAACAAGCGTGGTGGACTACTGCCTAAATTCTGTTTACTATGAAAAAGAGGCGACGCGTTACGGTCCGTAGCGTTCAAAAGAGGCGTTCCCTTTCCGAGCTGATAAGTGTACAATGACCTTATAGCGACTGTAATCATGACTAAGACGCGACATATATCGCAGAATCGTACCAAAAAAGGCTGGGCATAAAGAGAAGCCAGGGTAGTGAAGGTGATTGCTGATGCATCTTAGGGGGGCCTCTTAACCGCTCGCTCTCTCTGCAACGCGATAAACCCGGCACCTGCACGGTTAATTGAATGCTAAGTGATTCCGTCTCTCTTGCAGGTGTGCACAGTGTTACCGCCTCATTGGAGGTCTAATAAGACTCTGCCAGTAGCGTTTAAAGTAGTCGCACTCGGGGACGTGGGTGACGGCACCCTGGTCACGGTGCGGGCGGGTAACGACGAGAATTGCTCAGCAGAGTTGAGGAACTGTACCGCTGTGATGAAGAACCAGGTGGCCAAGTTCAACGACCTGAGGTTCGTCGGCAGGAGTGGTAGAGGTTAGTATCTATTTTTTTTAAATAACGTAATTAATACAGTTTAAAGACATAAATAATTATTCGATAAAACGACTTAAGGACGTTACTCGATTTATGTCAAAATTGGTAAATTTTACTAAGGTTTTTTTCAATTTATTTAAAATTAAAGTCATTTAATATATTTATTATATTAAAATACATAAAATTCTAGACATAATAATGATATGATAGCATTGTTAAATGCACTCAGATATTTTTAATAATTATTTTTAAAAAATGGTCTAAATCCATCCATTTATCGATCGTACACACCGGGTCTTCCCAGCTAGTGAACCTATCGCTCTGCAAGCAATGTCTATGTGTGTATAGGGTACATAGACGTGGTGCATCTAACAACAATACAGCGGAAAAAATGTCGTCGGTACTTCGATGAATGCACGCTCTTAATAAAAAAAACTCAAACTATCTTTATACCAAATTTTATCAAAATTGGTTTGGTGGTTTAGGCGTGAAAGCATAACAAACTCACTTTCGCATTAACAATATTAGTTAGGACAGCAAAAGCCAGAGACTACATAAAAGCAAAAAGAGGCGAAAAATTTCTTGCATTAATTTTCCAAATTTTTTCGGGAAAATGAATAATTTGAAACATTATAAAATGCTTTTAGTAGCTGCGTGCGTATTTAATTTTTCTGAAGTACGTCGCATTTTCGTCCTAAGAGCAATAATCTAAGCAAGGCAAGCCACTCATCTTTAGAGCAAGTTCGCTCTCAGACTCATCCATAATACACTTCGTTGAAAGATTTATCACGTAGATTTTCATACACTCGGGGCCTTAACAGATCAATTACCCCCATTGACTTAATATTCCGACAAAGAGAAGACCTTCTGAAATATTCACTAGCTCGGGCTTTGTTTTTGAGTGCCCGCCCAAGGGAGAGAGGATTTTTATGAGCAGATGTCTACATTATCGTAAACATTCATATATGCCCAAGTATATGCTATGAAAATTTAATAGTTTAGATAGGTAGCTGCATTTTCTATTCCCTGAAGAGATTGGGAAGTGGATGTATTTTATTTTTAAGAAAAATGTTTATAGCGTTCGTTTTGTAAAATATTCGAAGCTTTTTTTTTGACAAAACAAGTTTTTTTTATATATTACGAGATGGCAAACAAGCTTGTTGCCCACCTGGTGTTAAGTGGTTACCATCACTAAGATGATATGCCTTCCATGCCCAGTTTCCTTTCCACTGGTTTCCTTTCCCTTCAATCCGAAACACAGCAAACTGCTTCGGCAAAATGAGAAAGGCGGTGGTACCTACCCAGACGACCCTACATATGGGTCTACCACCTTGTAAATAGATCCTAGATCCTAGAACTAGCGTTAGATCGTGTCCTTTATGAAAACATTGAAAATGTTTATAATTGTATTTAGTATGATTTGACATGTTTGAGAATAGGGATGACTAGGTAAAAATATAATAATTCTTTTAAGTCTGTCAGATAAATTACCAAAAAACATTACGCACTTATTTTTTTCTTAATCAAATCAGTAAATGTCAGCATCTAAGTCCAGGCGTGGGAGCTTTTGACGTCAAATGATCGTCGTCTCTTTAATAAAATGTAATGTGACGTCTCACCACATTTCAATGCAGTTTCTTATACTTATCGATAAGCTGTCATCTAAACATTAACCCTTTTCTTTGCCGTATTTTCATTCATACAGTCTACACATATTTTCTTCGGTTTTCCATGAAAGAGGTAATTGTGCTCTGAAGTGCTCTGTGACTGTCGCAAGACGGTAGACATTTGCGACTTGTAAAATTCTAACATCTGCCTTCCGGGCCTCGAAGAAAATTTTAAGCGAATGTCTCAATCTGATTACCAGTTTCGGGGACCTGCGTAAACATAAGTTACATACTCATATATTTTTTTAAGTCTGTTAAAAATATACTACAGCGTAGGTAGATTACCGGCACTCTTTCTACGTGACTTGACCTATAGCTTTGTATAAACCCAGTTTAAGTACTAGAGGGTAAGGACCTAGTATTTGCGGCGGCCCGTCGCCTACACTTGTGGTGATTCTAAGTGCGTTAACGGTTGTTAGTCTGTGTAAAGTTGATCTCATTTAGGTTTTCTTTACTTTTTAATAACAGGAAAAAATGAGCGACTCACTCACACACCTTTTATAACTAAAGGAATAGTAGTAAACGTCACATATTCAGATAAAGTAGCACATACAACAAGAACAGTATGTAAACACGGAATCAAGAGTTTTCTCAACATTTGATACAATAGCAATATAATGACATCTTACTGTTATGTATGTGATGTAAAGAGAAGAATTTGATTGTATACAGTAATTTATTCCTCATGCACAATAATGATTACAATTAGGAATTTGGTTGTAGTGTATAGAAAAGGTACAATTTGCATAGTTATACATCTAAGATTATGAATCCCAACAGTTATACTCTAACATCTCGGCAGTCCGGTATCTTTGGTATTGATTAATAAGGTCTTTCCAAGACTGGTTCTGGTTGTAATTTGGTTTAAATTTTCTGCAATACGGCGGATTAAGTGTACTAAGCGGTCAAGTGAGTTCACTTGTACTACTTCCCAATTACGCGCTCTTCCGTCGGAAACTGATACCGTTCTCGTTAACCCTTCTTGCGTAGGATCAATATTATACACGTAGGTACTGCTATACGGGATTAAGACATGATATATGAAGTTAGATCTATGAAGCATCTGATAATTTTTAGCCATTAGCCAACCTTAACCATTAAGCTGCTATCCTTTTTATGTTATCTCACCATCTCTTTTTCTGCCTGTTATTATTTAATTTAATTACATAAATATTATTGACGTCAAGATGGTCTGCTCCGTAATATCACAGTGACTACGCATCAAACGGACCGGGTTGAAAAAAATAATGTTTATGTAATGATTATGAATATTTGTTTACGAGCCATGTTGAATTCTATCTTTACTTATTTCTTTTTATAAAGATACAAAATAATTATGTACATTTATCTTTGTTCACAAGTCCCAGGCATTGCTTATTATGACTGCCCTTTCTGCAACAGGAATTCTCGTCTCCAGAATACAAGTTCTGTATGATATATAATTAGCCCAAGTTAAGTTCACACGTGACATAATAACATGTATTTAAATGAAATTCAAAGTCGTGACTAATTGCCCGCACACGCACAGCCCAAACCGCTGATCCTAGAGACTTGAAATTCTGCTCATAGATACCTTATATAGTGTAGGCATCCACTAAGAAAGGATTTTTGGAATTTTTAACCCTGAGGAGGTAAAATGTCCAAGCGGACGAAGTCGCGGGCGGAAGCTTGTTTATGATATAAAACAAATAAAGCAAATTGAGTTATTATCTCTTCTCACAATTCGAATTTCATTCGCATAGGGATAAATGGCGTACTTATTCAATACCACGTTTATTTATTACAACAAATCCCCCAATTTTACTTACCTAAATTAAAACAAAAGTTGAAAAGGAACACAATTTGTTACACTATCCCCATCGATCGAGCAAACTTAAAGTTTGGGGTCGCGAGCGTGGAAGTATCTCAACTGTAAACTCGCATCTCATATTCAAATAGTGGGGAACTAACTAAGGAGAAAGGGGGGGCTGTAAGAATATCACACGGGGAACTTGTAAGAAATAACGGGAAGGGGCATGTGTGTCACGTCACTTTCGAAGTTAGACGTAAACAAGTATAGTACATGTTACGTGACACGGACGAGTAATACGCTGAAATGCGGTGTTGCCATATGGATGGAGTTGTAAATACAACCGGTTGTTATCGGGAAGGTAAAGAGCTGTCGTGTTTATTTTGCTCTCGTGCTTTTGTTCTATTTTGCACTGTTTTGTTACATGACTCTTTAGTGAGGCTGTGGAATTTGAGCCGTTTTAATTTAGACTCCTTTATAGACGGAAAACAGTCTTAATGTTAGATAGATACTAGGTTCACGATCCTGTGTGCAGGTGAATGCTTTATCTTGGGTTAATAACAAAGATGTAAAAAAAGCATCATCTTATGCGTCACTATTACTGTATTAAGTTTTCTGAAACTTTTCCATCTAAACTTCATCATAACAGACTTTATAATTTTACCCACTTCTGGGACACAAAGGTTCTCCTAGTCCTCGAAGGAGGTTTAGGCAGTTGCCCACCACGCTTGCCCGATTAGTAGATGGAGTATAATGCCCCTTTGATGATCCATTAGTCGCCTTCTACGACGCCCATTGGAGGATATGGGGTGGATGCTATTCTACTCTGCCGGCATCTCAATATACTTGATAGCAAAAAAATTGATCACCAGTACTTTGATTTACAGATTTCTTCAATTTTGCCAGAATTATTTTATTCTTATAGTTCTCGTCCCAAGCGTGCTTGTGTCACGAAAACTTTAGTTTGCCCCGCCTCCAAATCCAAGTTCTTTGCCTGATCATTCACTATCATTGGCACACAATTGTGGAACAAACTGCCAGTGGAGATTAGAGACAGTTCATCTGTCACTTCTTTCAAACATAAGTTGAAAGAGCACTACCTTAGAAACTCGTGTTAAGTATTTGTATACTTATATGTAGAATGTAGATATATTATATAATATGTAGTTATATATTTGTATGTACGTATACAACATGTAAATTAAATAACCAACACCCTGAATACAGGTGGTTTAGGATCGGCTTCTGAGTTGATTTGTATGTATATATATTTTTAAAAAAACAATTTTTTTTTTGAAAAAAGACAAAAAAAACAAAAAGTACCCAGAAAATGTTGTACAATATTTTCTGGGTACTTTTTGTTTTTTTTTTAAATCGTTTTTAAAAAAATAATAATATTGAAATCAACTCAGAAGCCGATCCCAAACCACCTGTATTCAGGGTGTTGGTTATAATGTATTTGTATATAATTATGTAAGTACCCACTTACTTATATAATGTAAATATATTTTTGTGTAGGTATTTTGTTTTATATACAGGGTTACAGGAAAAGTCGACCTAGATCCATTAAGAGCGTGTAGTACACATCATTTCTGAATGATTTCACTATGGAACCCCCCATCCTAAACTTAATCGTTTTCGAGATATTCGTGTTTTAATTTTTTTTATGAAAATGCCCAATTTTTCGGCTATTCAATTGAATATTTTGAATTTTTTTGATTCTAATGATTATTTTTTCGGTTTTTTACATGAAGAATGAGATGGTTAATGACCTCAATGACTAAAATTGCACGTAAGTTAAGTAAATAGGTCATTGTAGACGATCGAAACTTAAGAAAATAAGTACAAATTATAAAAAAATATTTTTCTTTTCTGGATATCTCAAAAATTTATCATGGCACTTGCTCTGCAGATGTGCTTAAAAACATCTACATTTTATCAGCTATCCAACGAGGTATAACAACCTAGGGTTGTATTTAAACTGATAGAAAAAAACATAGTTGAAAAGGTTCAGGTAGTAGGTCTAACGGTGAAACTTAATTTCTAAGGCTACATGGGGCAGTCAGAATAAATAGCGCTTATTTAATCTAATTAATTTGACTTAAGTTCAGCATCATCATTTCAGCCTACTGGCTTCCACTACTGAACGGCCTCCCTCGGCTAGGTACGATCTTCATGCATCCATCGATGTCCCGCTATCCTGACCTAGGAGATCATTCAGTAATTCACCTAATGTTTTTGAATAAAATTTTATAGTTCATGTTCTACGTGTCCACCTCTATTTCGCACACATTTTCTAATTCTTTCACGTAGTCCACTTTTCACTACACCAGTGGTTAATGTTCTTCTTATGTCGTTAGCAGCATTAATTATCCTTTCTTTCAGAACTTCCACTGACGATATGGGGTTGAGCGCACTGTAAACGAGGCTCTTCATGTGCCCCCATACATAAAAATCCATGGGGGTCAGGTCGGGAGATCTGGCTGGCCAGGGTAAAGGCCCACCTTGTCCAATCTATTTGTTAGGATAGTTAGTGTCCAACCAATCCCTAACGCTTCTTCTGAAATGAGCAGGGCAGCCATCATGTTGAAACCACATGTCCCGCAGTAATTGTAATGGGAGATCATCTAGTAGGTCACCTAAGTCACCTCTTAAGAAATTTTGATTTCGTTGTCTTGTTCCTCGTCGTCATCAATGGCACGTGGTCTTCCTAAGTCCGTACGTCGTCGCAAAACAGAGCCAGTTTCACGAAGTCGTCGGTAAACTCCGTCGAAAACGCTCACATCAGGTACTCGACGGTCGGGATAGCGTCGTATGTACTCAGTCCGAGCTTGTGCGAACCTTTTCAACTATGTTTTTTTCTATGAGTTTAAATACAACCCTAGATTGTTATACCTCGTTGGATAGCTGATAAAATGTAGATGTTTTTAAGCATATCTGCAGAGCAAATGCCATGATAATTTTTTGAGATATCCAGAAAAGAAAAATATTTTTTTATAATTTGTACTTATTTTCTTAAGTTTCGATCGTCTGCAATGACCTATTTACTTAACTTACATGCAATTTTAGTCATTGAGGTCATTAACCATCTCATTCTTCATGTAAAAAACCAAAAAAATAATCATTAGAATAAAAAGAAATCAAAATATTCAATTAAATAGCCGAAAAATTGGGCATTTTCATAAAAAAATTAAAACTCGAATATCTCGAAAACGGTTAAGTTTAGGATGGGGGGTTTCATAGTGAAATCATTCAGAAATGATGTGTACTACACGCCCTTAACGGATCTAGGTCGACTTTTCCTGTAACCCTGTATATTAGTAGGTACACATTGTTCCTGATTAAAATGGTCGCACTAAAGCTAGTGTTCGCTGGAAGAGATCTCTGTTAGAGATAAGCTCACCTTGTAGGTACATGTTTTTCTGTCATCTTTGTACATGTCAAATCTTGAAACATACCTCAGTTTTATGATAAATATCTAACCTTAAACTGTACACATGTAATCAAAGGCGCATTAATTTAAAACTGTTTGAGTGTGCTTATGCACAATCTCCCATTAAATTTTCCTTAAACAAAGCCGGCTAAAGCGTACACGAAAAAACCAATACAGCTCTGAGCGGGAAAAGAAGTTAAGAGGTGTCTATTTGTCACGTTCCTTCCTGGGCATCCCGCTCCCAATTAAGGGTAAGCATTCTCTTTGTTTATCTTAAATTGCGAGAAAATCTCACTCAAATTATCGGGCTAAGAGACGAAGGGGAGAGCGGTGTTCCGCGGAACACAACTTTTGTTTCGGAGATAAAAAGTTGCCTGTCTAATGTAAGGGGAGCGGAGGGAATTTTTAATAAGCGAACAATTTAATGAGCACCTCGAAACACTTTTTGCTTCAGTCAGCTGAATGTGGACAGCTATCAGCTAGGCGTCCAGATTAATAACTTTTAATTTATTGTTTTTTTTTAAATTCTTTATCGCATGTGAAGAGTTCGCATGATGTTATCAGTCATTTACAAGAGGTTGAATCATCGAAATAGTAATTATCAACGTTACTTTAATATTTCGATGAAATTAATGAAGAAATAATTTGAAAACTCACACTAGAAGTGTACATAAAAATGTTACTTATTGGAGAGCGACCTACGGCCACACTGAATTGAGAGAGTCTGAGCAAATCTGGAACATATACACAAATAGTATTTGATTATCTTTTTTACTAATTGACACTAAGATTCATTTGTAAAACGTTACATAGTCACTTGCGAGACACATTTCGAGCATAGCTACAAATGGCCTTTACCAATTAGAATGAAGTTAGCACTTTAAGCCGGGTTTACCAGAGGCCAGCTTTATACAAAATTGAAAATATAAAATTATTTTATGTCCATTTCACTAGTATAAAATAATACATTTGTTTACAAAATATTGAATTATTCTTGGTTCAGATACTAATTATATTGGTTGCGGTAAAGAAATGAAACTATTCTATTTAGGATGTTGATATGCTATGTTATTTTCAAATATATATTGTGTCAAATAAAACACCGATTACAGTAATAAAGAAAAAATATTTTGTTTATATTTTCAAACATGGTAACAAAAGACGGTAGGTTCGCATTTTTTATGTCCTTAGTAAATCAATTGGGAATCTTTAAATTCTTACTATAGCCCAAGCGACTTTTCCTTATTTTCCCCGCGTTACATAATTGCATGGACGAGGGACGCTTTCGAACGATGCATTTTTTAATTAAGGAGCATAATAATAATAATATAAGTAGGTATAATAAGGCACTCTATTGACTCTATAAGAATTTAATAAACATTTGAAGAAACTTGAATTTGGAATTTGAAGTATGATTGTCAAAATAGCTTTGTAACTTTTGGTTATAGTTTGTAATTTTCTTCTCTTATTGTGGAGCAGTTAGTTATCGTACAAACTAGCCTGTTTACGATTGCTATCTTTCGATAGCAGTGCCATACAGTGGGTACTGTATGGGGCTTCGGAAGTCACGTTAAGCTGTGGCGGTACATTTTAACGTGGCCTACGGACCATAGAGGAATATCTAGTTAAAAAAAATCGATGACCTGTCTGAGTACATGTAGAATAGAATAGAAATAATCTTTATTGCACATCGACATAAATATAAAAAGATTACAGTAAACATTTACAGTACAATGCACAATGTAGTTCCTAATCTTTATAGCAGTACCTCCACCTTGCAGAAAACTGTCAAATAACGCGTGCTTTGATGCCTTACCTACTGTTGCAATCGTTTGTAATGAAATCAAATAGCTCTTTATTTAAATAGAATTTGCTAAGTACTTTTTAATCGTCATTTAGGGAAGAATTAATTATTTTACTTAAATCTGTAAATAATTATTCTCATGCTGAGACGGAGAAGAAATGGCGAAAGAAACCCCATAGCTTAAAACCAGACGTTGGCATTTTGTAAAATTCGTGTATTCTTTCTGACTTAGTTCATGAGTTCATTACTTTCCTATTTACACGTACATTTTGACTTTTATTTCATATTAGCGGTTGCTCGCGCCTCTGCTCGTGACAATATGGTTATCGTGCTAAAAAGTATACTATGTCATTTCCAGGGCCTCAAAATATCTCCATATAAAATTTCATCAAAGTCAGTTTAGTGGTTTAGGCGTGAAAACGTAACAAACAAACTCACTTTTGCTTTATAATATTAGTTAGGATTTTACTATTTTACTGCCTTATTTTACCACAATGTCACCGTATTATTCCCACGACGTTAAATTCTAAGCACAACTGTACTGCTCCTTAAGGTGTAGATTTTCTTAGATATTATTTCTGCAAGACGAGGAAGGCGAACCTTATTAGTGTGGGCGAGAGGACAATTTACCGCATCAGTAGACGCGCGACGTCTGCTAATCGATTGATTGGCTCGCGTTAGCTTTTATGTGAAAAAATATCCGGGGACCGATCGACCCCTACCTGGCGTTCTTTAGCCGATTCTTTAATTAGACGCAAATATTTCGTTCTAGAACGATTTAGAACTTCAAGGAAAAGGAAAAAGCGAAAATAGCAAAAGGAGACATATTGAAATGTACTTAAGGGGCTTATTCGAGCCAACTAGCGGAACCATTACATTAATTTTATAACTTTTAAGCCAGATCAATTATGGAAAATGTAAAACGGCCTCGATCACATAGTACACGTATAAAATTTATTAAACTACTGTACACTCGTTAACGTTCTTCCATTCAGTTATAAAATAGGTATATATCAAAAGTGCTTCTTCTCACAAAAACCCATTTTAAAACTAAACGGAATAATGAAAAGTTGTGGTATGTCATTCGATAAATTGAGCTAGCATTTAAGAAGATCGTGGCCGATTGAGATTTTTAAAAAATGATCTGAGATAGGAGTTACAAAATTAAATGTATTGGTGGCGCTAGTTGGCTCGTGTCAGCCGACAAAAAAAGACAAAGTCAACCAACCTAATTAAATTAGGTAGTATTAGAGCACCTTTAGGGCGCAATACTACACGGTTACAATCGTTACATCATAGTTGGCTAGACTGCTGAAATATCTATCTTTGATGATCGGTCGGTGACTTTGTCTGTTAATTCACTGAAGGCTTATTTAAAAGTCTGACACGAGAAAACTATTGCCACTAATCCATTACCCGTGTAAGATTTTAAAATGTTTTCGGAAATTAAATCATTGATATTAAATATGTGAAAAATATTGTTGAACTACCAATCGCCACTCAGTGCTTGATTTGATTGTGACCTCATTTTTTACTAGATATATTTGTTTCATATATTAATTAATTTAGTACATTTTTTAAACCTTTCAAAACTTGTTCAAAACATGTAAAATATTTACTAAAGATAAATCGCTGTCAAAATATTTTGTTATTCAAAATTTTGTATATTTCCACTCCACCACTGTATACACAACGTTAATAATTTTAAGTTCCCAAAATAAGTATTTTCATAGCACTTATTTGAAGTGTCTACATCCAATTAATTAGCAACTCAAGTGGACGCTTAAGATTGGCCTTATTGGAATATTTTCCTAATACTCATAATGAAGGGTCCGTCGTTTAACAACAACTTTAAACGGGTTGCCAGTAGCTTGCTATCCACTTTTGTAAAGTTTTTTTTTATTTGGTGTAATCCCCGGTGTAGTTGTCGGCCACGACTATTACTACTTTTCATACCTTGGGTGTAGGAAAAGCCGACTGAGGGACATTCTGAGCCCCGTGCAGACCATCGCACCTAGGGGTCGCGTGGTATCAGTAAACCACTCACAACACCATTTCCAAGGACAGTTGGTGTCAGGCAGCCGACTGGCCATAATACTATACCAAAACCTATAGCAGAAAGGTGACATATTGCTCTGTCTTCAAAAAAATGATTTCTTAAATATAAATTAACCTTCTTCTTCTTCTCAGCCGTTCCCAACCATTTTGGTGTAAGCCTCCTCCAGATTACGCCATCTAGCTCGATTTTGCGCTAGTTCCATCCAATTCGTCCCTTCAGTTTTCTTGACGGCGTCCTTCCATTTCTTCAGAAATATGGAAGCATAAATTAACCACAAACATGTAAATTGCATCTTTTATCATGCAGTTCCCCGTCATTCGTATTCTAAGTGGCCTGAGTTACGATTAAAATTCCCATTGATTTAAAATTCAAAAAGATACATCACATTAATTTGTCAAATAATCACGTCATTATGACCGATGATTTTTACCCGCGACTACTCCGAGCGACCATAGGAAACAAGTAATGATGTTTCTCTGTTCTTTCTTCTAGATGGCCTGTTAAAGAATTGGTTATGTCGACTCTATTTGTTTCTCTTTTGTAGGCTTAGCCACTCGGTCTAGCAAACAATGTCCGTACACAGCCGTTAACCAGACGCTGTTGGTAAAACGAGACAATGGGCCTTTTGCACCCTTCTGAATAGGGTTGCCTATAATATTTATGTATGAAAATAAACTTGAGATGTCTTCTATTATATTATGTTTAGAAACCTCTTTTACCATAAGCGCTATTCTGCATCATCATTTCAGCCGAGAGACGCCCACTGTTGGACATAAACCTCCCCTTCGGATCTCCAACCTGATCATTCCTGTCCTGTCCTCATCCAGTTCGTCGGTCCACTTTGACTGTGTGTTCGAGAGTACGCGGCCGCCATTCGACGATTTAACCGCCAATTTATCCACCTTTGTGGTCAGCCACAATCAATACGAAATTGTAAGCTGTGGAGTTTCTTTGGCCATTTCTTCTCCATCTCAGCATAATAATAATTATTTCGTTCCGAAATGGTGATAGGCAGTGAACACATAATGCGTTCACTAGTGGTAGGGATTTTGACGATTTAAAAGTACTTAGCAAAATCCATTTAAATAAAGAGCTTTTTCATTTTCATTTTCACAGGAATTAAGATCAAGAGGTCAATCGAACCTTGGTCTATCCTCAGGGGAGTTCAAAATTGTACTTCGTGTGGTTAGTGGTAGGAATTTTTTCAAGTCCGCCTTTTTTATGACGATGGAAAGGTCATTGACGGACCATACCGCACGCTGGCTAGGCGTACGTGGGCGTGCGTGAGTGGGACTCACCCGGCGCGGAACAACGCCGGTTCTACTCACTAAAAACCACCGGTACCCTCCTAATCCCTTCTGGAAGCGTTTTGAGGTCGGCGTGTTTTACGTACGCCATTTCACCAAAACGTCCCAGGGCTGACCCGGCACAACAGTGAGCCGGGCGACGCGCCGCTGGGGGATTGCGCTAGGATACTAGGCAATCCCCAGACGGGAGGACCTGTGCATTGCACCAGGGCACACAGGGGCCAACCCTTGTGCAAGCCAAAACTTAGGGTTGGACAAGAGCGGCGGCTATAGCCGCCTGCATTCTCCGTCTGTCTACGCCGGATGGGAGGGGCTAGAGGATCGTTTCCGACAAATAATGATAAGAAAGCCAGTACCTCTGTGGCAGAGTGTTCTAGGTGAAACTTGAGTCCAGTTTCCCTGTCAATAATAAAAAAAACCTGCAAAACACAAAACTATAATTCAGTAAGCATTATAGATGTTTTCCGAGAGGACTCAATCACCTAATTTTTGAAAATTGATCTAATTCAGTAGCAATAAAGTGAAGCCAATTGCTGGCGCTAGTTTGGCCTTCGATGGAAAAGGGGTTTCAGGCCTTCGCCTTAAGTATAAAATAAATAATAATTTTGTATTCTAGTGTGGTGCCGAAATTGTAAACACGTACGTTACTGTGATCTCCAATTAAAAATTAAAATCTACAGAAAGATCCTATCACACAAGTGTTTTTCAGAAATTATCATGATAATTGTTAACTGACTGAAGTGTATAATAGAAAACAAGTGAAAAATACAGTGCTTTTTGGTGAAAATACTCAACACAATCGAAATTCAACATAACCTAAAAATTGCAGCCATTCCATAAATTACACAGACTAATTAAAGATACTAGAGGTGAATGACAGTAGTACCAACCAAAAAAGTTACATTATAAAAAAAAAAAAAAAAAGAGATTGTCATTTCTACGACCGAGTTGCCAGCCTTAAAAATACTCCCCAAAATAGGGTAATCAGCCATGGATTCTCAACTTCAAATAATTCTAAAAGAAATCCAACAAATGAAAATTGATTTCAAAAATCAAATGGATCAACAAACAGAATACCTCTCTTCTCGTTTATCAAATGCCATGGACGAAAAAGTAAAACCAATATTAGAAGAAAACGCGAGACTCAGAAAGGATATTGAGAGAATTCAAAATAAAATGGAATTTATGGAAAGAGAATCACGCAAGAACACAATAATAATACATGGCATTGTTGAGATTGAAAATAACAATGAAGAACTTAGAGAAATAATAGTTGACACCCTAAACAAAGCGCAAGGGGAAACAGGAAAACACGATTGGGATAAATGGGAATTTAACGAATTACGAAGATTGGGTAAAAAAGGTAACGACAAGATTAGACCCATAAAAGCTACTATTACACTAACATGGCGCAAAAAAGAACTACTTCGCTTAAACAAGAAATTTCCTTCAGGTATATATGTTACACCAGATTACCCAAAAGAGGTACTCGCTAAAAGAAAAGAACTAAGAGCAGAAAAAGTATCAGCACAGAAGATGGGCAAAATAGCTTATATTCAATATGATAAATTAATAATAAAGGACAAAGAAACCGACAACAAAAGAAAAAGATCCCCAACAAAATCACCAGAGGAAGCAACAAAAGGCAATAACCACACAGGAAAGAAATCATCAGCAAAGATTGCTAAACAATATGATATATTCCGAAACAGAAAAGCCATGCCACTTGAGGATGAACAAGTTTCAACGCCAAAAAACTAAACCAAATAACATCTAACAAATACCGGACAACGAAAAACAATGAAACAACTAAAGTAACCAACTTACATTCCCCAAGCCGGAAAGCGATCACCGTGGGGAATTTAGATCGCAACCCTCCAATAAACACAACTGTATCTAGAACTAAAACTGCACACAGAACTACAGCATTACAAATACAACAACAACCCATAGCGGATAACAAAAATGGAATTACAACTAGCAACATAATTAAAGACCTTTTAAAACATCCTTCAAACCAGACTAACAACTTACAAGAAATACATGAACAAGGAAAGAATCAAAATGCTTACAAATGGTCAAAATCGCAAAGATCATTGAACATCTGCACCTACAACGTCAGATCATTATTGAAACCATATAAACTCATAGAACTCTTACATACCCTAGAAAACATTAAATTCGACATAATAGGTCTAGCTGAAGTGAGAAGAGTGGGGTGTAAAATAGAGGAACACCAGAATTATATATTTTGCTACATAGGAGAGACAGTAGGACTCCACGGAGTGGGATTTCTAATCAAAAAGCACTTGAAATCAAACATAGCTGACTTCATAGGAATCTCAGAAAGGGTTGCCCTTTTGAAAATGGAAATCGCAAACAAAAAACTATCAATTATTCAAGTGTACGCCCCAACAGAAAACTGCACTGAACTGGAGATAGACAAATTCTACAATGATTTAAGAACAGCATTCAATCAGAGCGATAAACTAACCTTAATAACAGGCGATTTCAACGCAAAAATAGGCAACCCTGAACGACAAGACAACATAATAATGGGAAAGTATGGCTATGGAGAACAAAATGAAAGAGGAGAAAAACTAATTCAATTTGCTTATGAACACAGATTATCAATAATGAATACTTTTTTCCACAAAAAACCACAGCGCAGATGGACCTGGATCTCACCTGACAAAAAAACCAAAAATGAAATTGACTTCATACTCTGTAACAATACCAATTTGATTACGAATGTAGAAGTGCTAAACCAACTAAATTATCCATCAGACCACAGATTGGTAAGAGCAACATTACAACTAAACATTCCCAAGTCTAGAAAAAACTATCACTGTACTCCAAGGACACTAAATTCAGGAAACGAAATAACAGCTTACCTAAAAAATCTTGAAAATAACTGCAAACAATTAGACGCGACAGATCAACAAACAAAAAATGTCGATCTTTACTACAGCAAGCTAGAAGAAACAATTAAGAAAAGCCTTGAAATAGAGAAAAAAGACAGGTATAAAAACAAAAGAACATATGAAATCCTAAGCGAAAATACTAAAAACCTAATCCTTAGAAGAAAACAACTGATAACACTGGAGACCAAAACTAAAGAAACAAGAATGCAAATTAGCCATGCCTACAAAATAACTAACAAAGCAATAAGAAACGACTACAACACATATAGACAACAAATTATAGAGAAAAATCTAACGTTATATAAGAGTTCAAAAAGAGCATTTAAAGAACTATCAACACATAAAGATTGGATCCAGAAACTACATAACAATCAAAATCAAACAGGATCACGAAAAGAAGTCCTAGAATGTGCAACACAATACTACAGAGAACTGTACAAAAAGCAAGAGCTGGACATACCAGAAATAAAGAAAATTAGAGACCTATCACTAACAGACGTAACACCATTCAGTACAGAAGAAATACAGCAACATCTTAAAAAATTAAAAAAATGATAAAAGTCCAGGCCCAGACAACATTAGCAACGAAGCACTCAAAATAGGCACAGATTTCCTTTTGACCCCTCTGACCAATATTTTCAACATGATATTAAAACAGAAAACAGTGCCTACTCAATGGAACACTTCAGACATAATCCTTTTATACAAGAAAGGAGACCCGCTAGATATTGGCAACTATAGGCCAATTAGTTTGCTGTCCAGTATCTATAAACTCTTTTCTTCCATACTCCTTAGTAGACTAACTCCATACATAGAACTGAAACAACCACCAGAACAAGCAGGCTTCCGATCAGGCTTCTCGACCTGCGATCATATACACACTCTGGAACAAATCATAGAGAAATATAAAGAATTTAACCAACCTATCTACATAGCGTTTGTTGACTATTCAAAGGCATTTGATAGCATATCTCACAACTCAATATGGAGAGCACTAAGGTATTGCAATATAAACGAAACATACATAGACCTACTTAAGGCCATATACTCAAACAGCAAAAGTAGAATACGGCTCGAACACAGAGGTGAGGAAATTAAAATCGGAAGAGGCGTGAAACAGGGAGATCCCTTATCACCTAAATTATTCATAGCAGTGCTTGAAGCAATATTTCAAAATCTAAATTGGAAGAACAGGGGTATACGAATGATGGACAAACATCTCAGTCACTTAAGATTCGCAGACGACATTGTATTATTTGCTGAAACAGCGCAGAATTTAGAACAAATGTTACAAGAACTCGACTTAGAGAGCAACAAAATAGGGCTGGAGATGAATGCTACCAAAACCAAGATCATAACTAACAACATTCAAAACATAGTAACAGTAAATGGAAAACACATTGAGTATGTAGAAAATTATATATACCTTGGAAAACAAGTATCACTAAACAAAAATAGTAATGAAGAGGAAGTAAATCGTAGAGTCAACATTGCCTGGAAAAAGTACTGGTCTCAAAAAGAAATTGTAAAAGGAAATTACCCCCTAAATCTAAAGAAAATAATAATGGACACCTGCATACTACCCAGCCTTACCTATGGATGTCAAACCTGGGTCTACACAAACAAAATAAAAAATAAGATAAATGTCACACAGCATGCCATGGAACGAAGTATTTTAAGACTAAGGAAGATACAGAAGATAAGAAACACAGAAATAAGAGAAAAAACTAAACTAACAGATGCTCTCAAACACTGTCTTAAAATGAAGTGGCTTTGGGCGGGACATGTTGCTAGATATAGAGACGCTAGGTGGACAATTCTAAGCACAAACTGGAAAGGCCCAGTTGGAAAGAGGAAGGTAGGACGCCCAAAACAGCGATGGGAGGATGACATCCAAACCACGGCAGGGAAGAACTGGAGAACTTTAGCCACAGAAAAGAAGAAATGGACAAAATTGGAGGAGGCCTATACCCTGAAAGGGACCGTATCAATAGAACAAATAAACTAACCACACTAACACTAGGAATAAGTAATTATAAACTAACAAAATTAATAAATTCAAATCTCTCATAATGTAACTTAGATATGGAATAAAAAAAGGCTTTATTATTATTATTATTATTATTATTATTCTAGTGTGGTCGGCAGCCCTAATCCCGGCGGCGCACCTCGCCTCCCTACGCGTTATTTTTGTATGGAGCCGCGAAAAAGATCTCTGCCTCACCTTTCCTTATTAACTGTAGCCTTTGATGTACTGTATTCAGCCCTTAGCCCTTACTGACTAATGGCTTTAAAGGGTCGGGTAAATTTTAGCCGCTACCTAGAAGTGTGTAAAATTAGGTGAGATGATGGTACGAGGGCCATACTGCCAATACTTATCCATAATAACTGATCCGTGACTTTATACTTATGGCGTTAAGTACTGAGAAGATGGATGTTGTAAAAGCACATACAAGCTAATTCTTTTAGTCGCATTGTGCATTATGCATGACAATATTGATAGAACTAACTGGGTTCATCGGCTAACAGTACAGTCAGCATCATAAGTAGATTAAGACAAGGTACAAAATAAAATGTTAACCTATTTATGATGCCGACCGCACCTAATTATTGGTTGACGCCATTTGAGTGTACAAGAATATATATGTCGTTAAAATACTACATGTAATAAGATAAAGGTAACTAAATGCAGAAAGCGTCGGTGGCGTAGTGCGTAAGAGAATCGTTTCCCACCCGGGAGGCACTGGTTCGATCCCCGCCACGTACCAATGTGTTTTCTAATTTTGAATTCATATGTACGTTTAATCGACGCTTTTACGGTGAAGGAAAACATCGAGAGGAAACCTGCACACACACCTAAGAATTTCTTCATAATTCTTAGGTTGTGTGTGAAGTCGACCAACCCGCACTTGGCCAGCGTGGTTGACTAAGGCCTAATCGCCCCTAATGTAGGGTAGGCTCGAGCCTCTCGGTGGGGACATTATATGAGCTGTTGATGATGAAATAAATGCAACAAAATTATTTGGAACATATTAGTACTTCATTCTTCCTAATAATCTTAATAGCTTTTTAAATAGCTTCACTATTAGGTACTGACATTCCGATGTCGTTCACTGAAAATTTTATGCTAATGAAGTGAGCGAATTAAATTCGTCTCTACTAAAATAATAACGATAATGCAAATACGCGGCGTGTCCGCCACTGCATTATTCACATTATGCTAATGTATATCGTACATTTGCTGCTTCACCAGTATTTCCTGAACTATCGCGCTAAGCTCTAGATAGTTTTCATATTTTATATTTTTAAAGTTAAGTATATAGATAGATGTATCTATGATAATTAATTATGTGCTTTTCATATGTTTATTTATTTATTTCTGAAAGCGAACAGTATACTAAATACAATAAATTGAACATATATATGGTACATCAACCAATCAAGTTTCCACTTAAATAATCCGTCATATAAACTTTAACAGTGAAAACAACAAAAAGCAATATGTACAAAAAGACTCGTTAGAAGAATCTCTATGAAGAGAAGAATCACTAATACACTTTGCTTCTAACTGCTTTTTTATACGCTCCTATCGATGAGTGAAATATGATAATATCACAAAAATTCTTGTTGTAATTACGACATGAGCGTAATAAAAAGGCATTACTGGCATTATTATCCATCTGTATATGATATTATTTTCCGTCTGTTGTCTGTTGTTGTACATACCTAATAAATAAATAACTTATTACAGTAATAGACTGAACAATGAAAACTGTAATATACATACAACCTCACTCATAAACCCAAAAGGTAAACCTCTTTTGGGGTATCATTTTAGGGTAACATTCAGAGAGGTAGCATTTAGTTACACATAAAGCCACATCTGGCACTATGGGTTCTATTCTATTCTTAATTAATGGCGTCGCTTCGCATTAAACGTACGCATTTTGCCAATGTCAAGTGAAAATGTAACTAAAGTAACAAAAATTTGATTTGTTGATTTGGGTTAAAAATGGAGTCTCTCAACACGTGTTTTTACAGCAAGAACTCTGGAGAAACTCTGACTATGGGTTAATCATTAGAAATTAATAGTTTTTGAAGTTTTCCCTGTATTTGTAGTATATGACAATATTACTTGCCAAAATTCATAGTTCTAGCTCAACGGGAAGTACCCTATGAATTTTGATTCCCTTGAGAGTGTCGAAATATACGTTTTTTTTGCAACATAAACGGCCGTATCTTTTTTTTTGCGTTAACTAAGAAGTATGATTTTTTCACAGCTTCAAGGGACCGTAGATATGAATATATAGTTTTAATTTCAACTCGATACTTACGCTCGTTCCCGAGATAAAGGGTCTTGACAGACAGACGGACAACAAATTGATCCTATAAGGGTTACGTTTTTTTCTTTTGAGGTACGGAACCCTAAAAAAGGAACTAAACGTCTGGCGGATATTTGTTAGTAGGTATTTTTGGCATAGGGAACGATGCCTCGCGGTCGTACGTTCTTCATAACGATCGAAGTTAAGCTACTCTGTTCGCGGTTGGTACTCGGATGGGTGACCAACCATCAAGTCGATTTTCCTCCAAAATATAGTAGACGTAAAAAAGACGACGTCATAAGGCCAGAAATGGCGATAGTTTTGTTTCTGTGTGTGAGTAAGGACTAATGAAGCAATGATGAAGGTAAAATGAGTAAGAAGCTTCACAGGGTAAAGGATAGTATTAGGGTAAGCGGTGCGCAATCATGGTAAGTACTGCAAATCTATAGGTTAGGGTGACCACTTAACATTAGGCGCGTTATACACTGGTTTGCTATCCTAATTGAGTATTACACCATTTTTTGAAAACTACTTTAAATCAATCCTGTGGTTGTAATTAACCAGTAGAATTTTTATTTCAATTTTATAAACCTAAAAATGCCTTAAAGACTTTGTTTTTAATTTAAATTTTGAATTTTAACGATTTTGAATGTAAACAAAACAACTGCGATTTCACAATCAACACAAAGCACGATACAAATCTATTTTATTTACTAACGGAGTGACGTCACGTCGCATTCCAAATGGCGAACGCAGGATTCTAAGGGCGAACGGCGTTTTAAAGATTTTAGGGACAGATTAAAAAAGTCGATTTTTAAAATTTAATTATAAAATTGAAATTGCATATTTATGAATAAATATCGATGTTTCTCGTTTACTTTTTGCAATATTTATCATAAAAATGCAATTTTATATTTTTTCTTTTATAGTGTAAAATACTCTATTATTAAAAACTAATGATGTGAAGAGGTCATCGTTCGCTACTATATAAATAATCTTACTATTACCTAGTATAGGTAGTATTATGTTATTTGTGCTATTGAATAAGTAAATGCAGAAAAGTTTCAAAAATAAAAACAAAGCTTCTCCACATAGAAGTACCAACTACCACGCCGCCGCAACTCGAGGCATCCATTTGAATTTTTATTAATTTAAAAGAGGAGCCAGCGGGCGCAAAAAATTCATAAGCAAAATTGAGATGAGCGCGCGAGAGGGATATAAATACGACGACCCTTAATCACAGTGAGGGACAGACGATTTTCTTTAAAGAACGCACCGTCTTTTTCAAGTTGTTCTCTTTCCGTTTTTAATTATTGAACCACTCATTCCTAATTATTGTTATTAGCGCCGGGGAGTGGTGGAAATTGAGGGTCTTGGTAATATTGACCGTCAAGTTTGAGGTGCGTCTCCCCAGAGGTTTTTAATTGTCCCGCTTTTGACTTTCCTCTTGTTTCGGTTCGCATCAATAAACTTGAATATTTACGGCGTCTCATTGTATTGTTCGAGTACATTTTGCAAGCGAATATTTCGGGATCTCGTTATAAAAGTTCACCTTTAAGAAATACGCTACGTAAAGCTGTGTCGACTACAATGACGTGGCCCAGATTCTGCTAGGTGTTATGTATTTTTCTCAACTTCTAAATCAGTGAATATATTCTGAAGTTCCTGTGAAAATGTGGACTATGGCAGTCAACGCCACTTGTATACGTTAACGCTTCGGGCTTTATTGCAATTAAGGAGAAATCTTCAAGAAAACTTTATTAATGGAAAATTTACAGTCGTGTCGTGAAAGGTAAAAATAATATGTAAGAATGATATTATGTTATCTTTTTAATTGCTATAGGTCATGGCCCAGCATTCCAAAAAAAATGGTTTTCTGCTATTAATAAGTTACGTTTAACGTTGAACTTAATAAATTGCAGAAAACATTTTTTCTTGTCCGTTGACAAGAAGACTACAATTCATTGAGATGTAATGTAGGTAGGTACTACAATTCTTGGATTTTTTTTATGAAAATGTTACTGATGAAGAAAAAGCTTCCAAGAAACCAACAGATGATCCTAAAGAAATTGAAAATAACAAAAGTGCTTGCGGCAATTTGTTTATACTTGGAATCTCATTGTTACCTTTTACGATACGGCTGTTCATTTTTCATAATAAATATAGTTTTCTCGATGTTTCCTTTTTAATTGCAATATCGTTCAACTTACCGGTGGCTCTCCACCGATAAGTCTCTAGGGTGAACTGCCTCTTGGGAAGTTCGCCTAAGAGGCTAGCGGACTCAGTTTCATTAAAGTTCATTCCATTGAGATAGCACGTTAGTACATTATATGCCAATGGTTCAATAAGTATTTTTTGCGTGAAAGAGTAACAAACACACAAACTATACATCCATCCATCCATACAAACTTTCGAGTTTATAATATTAGTGTTGGCGACTGGCTGATACGCAAAACTTTTTATACTCTTTTATAAATTATTCTGTCTTTTTGATACTTTTTTCTATATCGTCTTAGACGTGGCTTTTGGTAATGTGTGTCAAGCTGACAGGTCTGTGTTAATAGCGTATTAAGTTAAATAAACTATAATTGTCTTAAAATCACCGTGTTTATGGAAATTTATGGAATGTAATGGATTACATTCCATAAATTTCCATATCGCAGTTTAATACAGTCCAGCTATCATTTAGTAAGATTCAGTTGTAATAAAATCCTCCACAAATGTCTGGCGCATTAGCTACCTAGAGGTAACCATAGTGTACACACCCACTTATTTATAATTCCAAATGGCAAAGGGTATTCGCGTATTCAATCCGCTAATGTTCCTAATGCGTATCGGTCTGCATTAGATATTTTATATCCAAATTGCCGCTCTGTGAGCCCAAAATCCCCGGTAAGCCGTGAAACCGAGATCAAAGCGGCAGCCATTACGATTGTGGCTCATTTTTTATTTACCCGGGAGCTTCTCTTATCTTAACGTTCCCTTCTTTATGACGTTATAAAGCTGATTTTTAATCTGACGTGCCCGGGAAATTGCCAGGAACAATTCTATTGCATTAACTTTCGATCTTTGGAACGAAAGCGAGTTTTTTAAATGAGATGGTTTGGGTAACTAACTACGTGATACTTTTTGTCCCGAATAAAGAATTCTACCATCAGGTTTTTAAGCGGACGCAACGACACTCGTGAATGATTTTAGCGTAACATTAAGTTTTCCTATTATTATTCAGCTAATCACGTGCATCGAAGTCTAATGGTTTCGCAGTGAAGATCTTCGCGGTAACGTGTATAGAAGTGATGATCTTTCTTGGTAACGTGCATCGAAGTGGTAACGTCGCAGTTTTTTAACTTGACATTAGCATTCATCGAGATTCCGTGATATTCCCATTATAATATAATTTCTTGTTCTACCTTACCTGATGGTAAGTGATAATAAAGCTGAAGATGGAAGTAAGCTTTTCTTGGAACCCTCAACAATGATTGGCTATCTAATCGTTATGTGTCCGCTCACTATTAACACTATTCTTATTTTGACTTCTTATTGCGACAGAATTTGCTAAGATGGTGGTATCTTAGCCAGATGGACAACCAAATCGAGCACAAGGTTCCGATTGAAATAATTAAAAAAAGTCTTTGTTGTCTTTAAGTACAATTAAATTCTAAAAAATTCAACAACTGTTTTTAAAGAAGATTTGTGGGAAATTTGCCATAACAATTTCTATTATTACCAGGCATACTATATAGAGTAAGACACGCTTCTAAATGGCATGCTGTTCAGATGCTCAGAGTTCACATTTTTATGTGAAGCATGTACATACGTCTTAAGTAGCTTATCATGAGTAGAGATTCTACACACATGCAATTGATAAATTACCGCATGTTTTTGTGCTAATAACGAGCGTATCTATCAATCTAAACGTACAAGAAAATATCAAAATAAACAAAGGGAGTGTTGCTACTCCAGCGTAGTTTTATGGACAATCGGTGGGTCCCCCTCGCGTCTAGGGTTACCAGTTTATGAAGTGTGCCACGTGCTACTGCAATATGTTCGCGGGGGGCAACGAAAGCCTTTTTATGAATAACTAAATGATTTATGAAGTGAGTACGGAATGCCCCATTACTTCTCAGGTCCCAAGCGACATCGTTAGACTTCGAGCGGGACTCCGATTTGTTTTCAATAGCGTGCATTTTAAATTTGTTTCTGATTTCGTTTTTTTGACTCGTAGAGACGAATGTTCAAATTGTTTGTAGTTTGCTATTAAGTAAGTACGCCTCCAGTTCAGCAGGTTTTGTACGAGGGAACTGTTATGACAATTCCCTTCGTAATTCCAAAAAACACGTTTGGATAATTTTGTATAGGGTTTAGAAGCGCACTATATAAATATAGTAATTGTCGAAATACTATGTACGCTCGTGACCACGGCCGCAAGACGGCAGCTGAAAAGTCG
This sequence comes from Elophila nymphaeata, assembly GCA_955850985.1. Lineage (NCBI taxonomy): Eukaryota > Metazoa > Arthropoda > Insecta > Lepidoptera > Crambidae > Elophila > Elophila nymphaeata. The sequence goes on from OY039084.1 coordinate 14,663,884, forward strand.
AGGGAAGGTAGGTAAAAAACTCTTGCAGCTTGTTCATAGACTGAGGCTATTCACGTTAACTTTTCTGATTTCTATATTAAATAAAATATCACTGAGTACATATTCAAGGTCTGATACAGTTCGTATCTGGTATCTCATTTTGTGGAACTTTGGCCAATTGTTCTTTCATTTTTACTTTCCGAGCAATGAAGTCATCAAGATTTGTTCTGTTTCATAGCCAAATAATAATTACGTCACAGGCGGGGTTTTTTTCCTTGTACGCTTAATTACTTTTGTCGTTTAGTCAACAGACATTGTTAGACTGTTGTTCGTCGGGTTGAGCGTTATTAGATCGACATAATAGACATGTCTTTAAGGCTGATTTTTGCAATCCCTAAATATTTTTTATTCGGACAAATTAAGACTATGTTGTCTGTTTACTTAATAATCGAACTGTTAGCTTTTAATTTAGGGATTATTTAGTGGGAATGTCACTTAGAACCTAGAGTATCTACATTTACCACCTTATTGTACATTATGGTTTGCAATAAAGATATTGAGTATTGAGTCTCTTCTAATAAATATTTTTCCTACTAGAAATCTAATCCCCTATTTTAAATCAAATATGCATAACCAAACAGTAAGCAATAATCAGAGTAATTACATAGACGTATATACACAGATATATCTTCCATTTAGTAGGGTCAAATTGTGGTCTGATTGTGAAAACAAGACGGCGTACGTTAGTTGTAGTGCAAGTGTAATGTAATGTCATATAAAGCTGGATCCAGATATGTATCATTTGCCCGATTCGATCAGCGTATCCGTATCGCCAACGCGTATCATGATCGCATAATGTGGATGGGTGATGATACGCGATCTTGATACGCCGTTATGATACGGCCCGTCCCATGTCATGTCGGTTTTATACGGTTGTCATACGGAACAAATCGAAGCGTCCACAACTTGATACGGGGCTTTATACGTGATACGCTGATACGGATACGCTGATCGGATCGGGCAAATGATCATATCTGGACCCGGCTTTAGCAGAACACACACATCAGTTTAAGGACAAAATATTGAAGAAACCTAAATCGGAATTTTAGTTATTAATTTGTTTCAGCTTCTGCATTTACTGTACACTGCAGTCCACATACTTTTATGTAGTCTCAGCAGCTGTGAACCGAGCACCGAGCAATATCTTGATATCTCTTAACCTCGCCCAGTTTATGTGGGTTTTATGAAAATAAGTGGGAGGCCGCTCATTTCGGGTCAGGGGTTAGGGGGCAGGAGGGGGTGTTTATGTCGTTTTCATGACCCTAGGAGCACCGCGGCTCTTGGCGGCAGGCCAGACTGGAATGGCATGGCTTTTGTTTTGTACGTCGGAATGTAATCCGGTTCGTTTCTTCGCAACCGAATTATAATATAAAAGATACGTTTTAAGCTTAATACAAGCTTGTGATAGAGGAAAATGCTGCCGATTTTGATTTGAAATTACGTCCAAATGGCTTTGAAATACAGTGTATCATTACACTCTGAATTTAATGGGTTGACTGTTGGCGTTTTTGCACACTTACGGCCAAGTTTTACGCCTAAATGCTATTTTTTACGAAAAAGTGAAAAGTATTATATCCCCTTAAAATTTTTCATTAACACGTGCAAGTACAAGTACAACAAGTAATGACAAATTATTTGAATGATTATTTTCCAGATTGACTATAAATAGTAATAGTAGACAAAATTTTTGAATTTTACTTGCTGGTAATACGAGTATATATATTCGTATTACCAGCTTGTAATCAAGTAATAAATCAACATTTTACTGTTTATACAAATAGAGAATTGAATTACCTATGTACAGACAACAGCACGTTGGGTTACCACAAATTGTCAAATTTTCCCAATCGATTATGCACTTTATATTGAATAGCCTTAGGTTGAAAATCGTTTGGAGAAATTTGACAGTTTTGTATAGCCTGACGTGCTGTTGACTGTACCTACTAAATGTTATTACTTTATTATATGACCTAAACTATTATCTATCATTACTTATTGTAACAATATTTCCTCTTGCGACATCACACTTTCATTTACAGTGCTCGAAAAAAACTGCATAAGTTGTAACTTCCTTCAACATTAGTACAAACTTGCTACACAAATGTTTAGTAAATAAACATTTGTTTTCGTATCTCCATTAACCACTTTTATTTCTATGTGTTCTTCCAAGAAATTTAAGCTCTTTAGAATTAACCAGAAATTCTTTTCGAAACATAACAAAATGTCTACCTCAGTGAAGAGTAAGCGTTGGAACAAAATCAATGGCGAAGAACGTCCGTGATGGAACGCAGTCCTCGGCGAGCCGACACTGCGCCACAAATCAACACCGCCCGGCTAACTCACAGCTCTGCCGCTGAATACTTAATCGGGTCTCTGCTAGAGATGTCTTAGGATATATTTGAGTTTTGCAGCTTTTTTATTGACTTTTGCTGTTGGCCGTAGATTAATCGTCATAGCAGCCTTTTCAATTCGACCCACTGCTGGGACACAAGGCCTCTTCTTGCCTTAAAAGTAGGTTTAGGCAGTAGTCTACCACGCTTGCCCTATGCGGATTAGTGGACGGAGTATAAGGATCATATACCTTTGCTGATCCATTATCGTCACTTACAGGTGATTACTCCTGAACTTCATATGACTTATCAGGTGAGATGAGGGTCAGGAGTTGCCCTATCAAGAATAAAAAAAAATAGTCGCCTTCTACTACACGCATTGGAAGGATATGGTGATGCTATTCCACTCTGCCGGCATCACATGGCAAAGGCCTTTATAGAAACTTTTAGAAAGGTGACGTAGCAGATCCTTTGTGTTTGCAAGACCAATTCCTCTAGAGGATTTGCAAAACACCGGTCTCTACCGTTCTTTTGCCTTCTAGGGTGTCTAGAATTTGGATCGGTAGGAGGCTGCAGATCTGAGTGTGTCGCTTGCGTTTGAAAATTAGCGAAAAAGAATACATTCCGATTGGTTTGGAATGTAATGCCACCAGAATTGCTTACCTACATGATGAGCTCAACTCCAAACCTTCACTTGGCGACAGTATCGCAGATTTGATGAATAATTGATCTTATTGACGCCGTCGTGGTGGAGTGGGCAGTAACGGGTGGTCCGGGTTCGAGTCCTGGTAGTGGCAAATGTTAATGTGATGATCACCAATTGTTCACGAGTCATGGTTGTTTATATATTTATTTAAGTTTATTTATGAAATATCTAGTTTATTATGTATATTTGTCTGTCTAGTGTTTATAGCACAAGTTCTTACTAAGTACCAGTAAGAACTTGTGCTATAAATACTAGACAGACAAATATGGTTTAGATAATTGGTGTGAGCGTGGAAATATATTATATTATTACTAGAAAAATGCACTGAAAAAAATCGACTTGCCTCAGGCGGGACAAGGCAGGACAGGCAAGTCGATTTTTTTCAGTGCATTTTTCTAGTATTCATATTTACGCGTTTGTAAACGCAAAAATAAAATTATACCATATTATATTATTATTCTAGTAATACGTACTTAGCGCAATTAACATAGTAGTTTTATCAACGATGGCCTGGCACCACTTCATCGACTGGTTTTACAGACTAATCCATGTGTTTGAGTGTGAGTATAAGGCCTTAGTGTTATAGTATAGTATTATATTATCTGTGGTCTTATCTCAATTTTTAAACTTCATTTAACCACCTGATGGTATGCAAGTGCAAAGATAACTATTGAGAGAGATAATGACTGTATGTCATCCAGACATGCCAACCTGCATCTGGCTCGATTATGATGTTGCAGTTTTTCGATTTAAGGTGATATACATATTACTATATTGTTTTTGACAGGCAAATCCTTCACCCTGACCATTATGCTGGCGACATCACCTCCTCAAGTGGCGACCTACCAAAAGGCGATCAAAGTGACGGTGGACGGCCCACGGGAGCCCAGATCCAAGACTCGGCACCACGGCTTCCATCCCTTCCACTTCGGCCCACGGTTCGCGCCCGATCCCCTAATGGGGTCGCTACCTTTCAAATTGTCAGGTACGGTACACTTAAATTATATTTTTTTTACTAAATATTAATATGCATACAACGGATTAGCCGCTCTTTACATTATCTATACCTTACAGAATATCGCAGTCAAATATAATATATAAATAAAATTATAAATATTCGTTGTAGCAGCGTGGGAGTGACACCTCAGTATTAGGGTGATTTAGGCAGGTTGTATGCTTGTTTGCCAACCATCTAGAATAAAAATAGCTAAACATATTATTCCTTTTTAATCGACTTCAAAAAAAGGAGTAGGTTCTCATTTCGACTGTATGTTTTTTATGTGTCATCATCATCAACAGGTCATATAATGTCCCCACCGAGGGGCTCGAGCCTACCCCACATTAGGGGCGATTAGGCCTTAGTCAACCACGGTGGCCAAGTGCCGATTGGTTGACTTTACACACAACCTAAGAATTTCTTCATAGGTGTGTGCAGGTTTCCTCACGATGTTTTCCTTCACCGTAAAAGCGTCGATGAAACGTACATATGAATTCAAAATTTGAAAACACATTGGTACGTGGCGGGGATCGAACCAGTGCCTCCCGGGTGGGAGACGACGCTCTTACGCACTACGCCACCGACGCTTTTTATGTGTGTTACCTCATAACTCAAAATCGGTACTGGGTGTACCGATTTTGAAGATTCTTTTAACGTTTGGAAGATCGTGTTGTAATGTGATCCCATTTAAATTAGATCGATATCTTACGAGTAGTTTTTAAGTTATCCCAAATAATGCCTATTTAATTGACATCGATGTTATCGTTATAATTTTATTACTAGTTTGTCTAAAAGATCTCGAGATAGTTTCCTGAAAATTTCTACATTTAACAAAATCACCTTCAAAACTAAAAACGGAGATATAAAAATTTTATGTATAAAAAATCTAAATGTTTTTTGGTTCCCAAATACAACAACTACTTTTATTCCAAATATTGAGGTTGGTACCGACCTCTAAAAAATATTTATATTTTATTACATAAATTTTTTATTACTCAGTATTTAGTTTTGAAGGCGGTTTTTTAATTTAAAAATAATTCCAATTCATTTTGAGCAGAAATTAAAAATTAAACATTCTTATCGCGTCCTAGTGGCTTTTTTTCAAAGTTTCGAAGTGTTATGGGTTAAAGGAAACTGGTAGTGTGAGAGACTTGTCCAATGATAGATCTCCTAAAAGCAATTCAAGTAGCCTTGTTCAGTCTCTAAAACCACGATGGGTCGTCTCTTTAGATGATGACTTTGATTTTTTTTTGCACGAGTGCGATGTAGGAACTTTCAATTCTTTCATTGTTATAATTACTAACGGTTATCGTCGTCTGAAGTTCACACCGAGACGTGACGCGATGCGACGCGGCGCGCAATTTTTAAGATATTTATGTATAATATAACTTTATTTACTACACAAAAAGATAACATTTCATTGAGAAAATTCGAAAATGCCCCGCGGCGTGAACTGACGCTTATGTAATTTTTATTCAGATTTTCAGAGCTAAACTCGCTCTGAGTACTCTATAGTTTGCAGGTATTCACCTAATTTAAACTACATTCTACAGCATTAATGTACGATTACATAAATATTTGTGAGACAATTCTCTCAATTATTACGTTAAAATTCGATAAATAGAATTGTAATTACGTTTGTATGTTGATTTAGGGCGGCAGTTTATAGTCATAAAAGCAAACCATTTTAATTACTTTTTTTTTTAATGAAAAGGTCTTGTAAATAAAATATGGAACAAACAACAGACTGTCTGACCGGAGGGAAGAAACATTTTTATGGGGTGGGTTTTTTAGGGCCAGTAGACTACATTGATGCCATTTGACGCCAATTATCTTAAACAGTTTTACGTATATTTTTTCATTTCTTATCTTGATCAAATATTCTTATAATAGAATAGAATAGAATATATCTTTATTGTACATCGACCAAATCAAAAATACAAACATTGTAACCTTAAAATAAACCGTACAAAGGGCGACCTTATCGCTAAAAGCGATCTCTTCCAGGTAACCTTAGGATGGACAGGATTTAGAATTAAAGAGTTCGAGGGAAGATGGCGATGTCTAATTTAAAAAAAATAAAATACTTATTATGACAAATATGTATGTACATGCAATAACTACATACTATAATACATATAAATATACATAGGCATAAACTAAATGTATAAAAGAATATATATAAGAAAGATAATAATAGAATATAAGAATATATATAAAATATATAAAAATATATAGGGTATACATATAGATATATAATCATGAACAAATAATCATAGCGACAAATAGTGCTTTTCAACCTGATTTTTAAAAGTGTTGAGGGTTTGTGCTTGCCTTATGTGAACAGGTAACGCGTTCCACAACAAAACAGCTTGTACCGAGTAGGATTTGTTGTAAAATTTGGTGAAATGAGATGGTGTTTCTAACCTCAAGTTCTCTGACGACCTTAAAACTCGGGAATGGGTATCATGGAGAAACTTAAAGCGATTTTTTAAATAAAATGGAGTGTTAGGATGGAATAAGATAGTGTAAAGGAGGGATAAAATATGTGCATTCCGGCGAAGGCGAATGGGCAACCACTTGAGTTTAACACGAAATTCTGAAACGTGGTCATATTTGCGTAAACCAAATATAAACCGTATGCAAAAGTTTTGGAGTCGCTCAAGTTTATTTAGTTGTTCTTCGGTCAAATTTGGGAAACTAGAGTCAGCATAATCAAGGATTGGGAGAAGGAGAGACTGAGCAAGCGCAATTTTATTAGTAGTTGGTAGGAAGTTTCGCAGCCTTCTGAGTGATCCTGCCGAAGCAAACATTTTTCTACTGAGTTCCTGCAGATGATAACTCCAAGATATATTAGTGTCAAAGTGAAGACCTAAGTTTTTAACAGTCTTACTGAAAGGAATGATAGATCCATCGAATATCACATTAGGGACCACAGACCAGTCAATTTTTGAAGTCAATCGAGAGCTACCAATAATAATTACTTGTGTTTTAGCTGGGTTAACTTTGAGACCGTAACAGCTACTCCACTCACAAATTTGTACTAGATCAGAGTTAACCATTCTAACACCCTCTGCCAGGCGATCTGGTGAGGTTTGGCAATAAATTTGCAAATCATCAGCGTATAGGTGGTAGGATGAAGAAAGCTGTTTGGAAATAGAATTTATGAAGATTGCGAATAGTAGAGGAGATAAAACGCCACCCTGTGGAACACCAGCAGATGTGCCGCACCACGAAGATGTAGAATCGTCGATGCAAATTCTCTGCCGGCGTCCAAACAGGTAACTACGAAACCAGTCAATTGCCGTTGGAGATATGTTAATAGAGCTTAGAATACCCAGGAGCACATCAAAATCTACGTTATTGAAGGCATTACTAAAATCAAGGAGTGATAGTATAGTTAGCAAGCCATTCTCCATGCCCCATCTGATGTCGTCTGTGATTTTAACAAGTGCAGTGGTGGTACTGTGACCCGAGCGGAAACCGGACTGGAATGGATTGAGGAGGTGATTATGACAAAGGAATATGGTAAGTTGGTCATGGACTAACCGCTCTAACACTTTAGAGAGAAATGGAAGTATAGAAATAGGGCGGTAGTCGGAAAAGGACGAAGGATTAGGTTTCTTCGGTAGCGGGGTGATTTGGGCATCTTTCCATGCAGTAGGAAAGACACCACTTTGTACGGAATAATTAAGGATGTGAGAAATGACAGAAAGGATATCGTCTAGGATAGGAATGATCATTTTACGACTTAGCGAGTCACAGCCCACTGCAGACGATGTAATAGATAATATGCTCTTTTTAACACCACAATCCGAGAATTGACTAAAAGAAAATGCAGGATAATTTGGTATGGGAAGAGAAGATAAATAGCTTAATGTAGGGGCTTTAATTGGCCCATCAAAATAGGAAGTAGAAGAAAAATAAGGTTCCCCTTTGGTTGACCAACAGTTATTAAACAAATTTACAGATAACAAGCAACGAAATGCAAAGTTATCATTTCGCAAATCAACGTTTCATTTATTTATGTTTCACAAACTTTACATTTCATAAAGTAATTTCTTCATAATATATTGTCATTTTGCAAAAGAACATTAGTAAACTTTTCCTTACACAAATATGTTAAACGACTAAGATCTATTGACCAATTTTTCTTTAATAATATGGTTACTTAGTCTAAAGACATTAGGCAATTTATGGTATGGCACCGTATCATTTCTTAACTTTTCATACTAAAAACATAAGAATTATAAAAATACAAAGACATTCTTCAATCATAGTTTATTAGTGCCATTCGGTTCGCCCACAAATTTTGTGATTGCTTCTTGAATTCTTGCTTGCTACATGGATGCTTGCATTGCATGCTGTATGCTTGCTTGCATGGCATGATGTATGCATGCTTGCATTGCATGATGTATGCATGCTTGCATTGCATGCTGTATGAATAATTGGATTGCATGCTGTATGCCTGCCTGCGAGATGCTTGCCGGGGGGTGCAGGGGGGCTGGCCCCCCTGCTCGGGGGGGTCGCTATAAAGAAAAACCATAAGTACGAAAATAAACCTAGGTTAGGTTAGGTTAGACTTGTGACCACGCATAGCGGAGCGAGCGAAGCGAGCGGAGCATTGTATTGCTTGCTGCATGCTTGCGTTGCTGTATGCGAGCTTGCATGCTGCATGCTTGCTTGCATGCTGCATGCTCGCTTGCATGCTGCATACTTGCTTGCATGCTGCATGCTTGCCTGCATGCTGCATACTTGCTTACAAGAAAAATCGATATTAAAAATCGTGGAATAGTTTTCTGGGTTAAGTTGACATGAATACAGCGCACAAGCTGAGCGAGCGAAGCGAGAGTGCCGCGGCAGCGGCTGTCAAGTGCCAGAAGCGATTTTAGGGCGTTTTCACTGTATTTGAAAAATAGCAAATTGAAATTTTAGTAAACAAAACGTTTGTAATTGAAATTTAGTCAAACAAATTATTTGTAAAATAACATTTTTGGTTTTTGTAACTTGTTAATTTGAAAAATAGCAAATTGAAATTTTAGTAAACAAAACGTTTGTAATTGAAATTTAGTCAAACAAATTATTTGTTAAATAACATTTTTGGTTTTTGTAACTTGTTGATATGTCAGTATGTCTTTTAAAAATTTATTAAACAATGCATTTTTGAAATGCCTGCTTATCATATGCATGTTTGCGTTTTGATGCCCTTGTTAAAGCATTAGTTTGCGTAATGAAACATTGACAAATGTTGCTTGCGAAATGGTAATTTGCTAATCAATTGTGTGCGAAACATTAGAGAACCGAAAAATAAATATTCAAAGAATTTAAGTCAAGACCACCAGCTGTTGTCGTCTGGCGTGACTTCCCAATACCCATTGATCGAAGAAATTTCCAGACCTTTGCTGGATCTCCATTTTCAACAGAACTATGAAAGTAGTGGCGCTGAGCGTTCCTTATAATATGTTTATAACTCTTACAATGTTTACCAGTTTTTATGATTGCTCTAATTCACGAAAAAATATCATGGATTTAGTACAAATCATGTATAAAAACATTGTATAAGGGAGTCTTACTAATTGGCCTGACTATGTAACAATAAAAAAACAATAGAATAGTTCAGATATCGCAAATACTTTAAAGACCTTTACAAATTTAACTAGTAAAGAGATTTTAAAGCGAAAAATGCTCTAATCGCCCTGCCTTTTTTCGTCACCTAAGTTCTCAACCTGTCACTATTTTGAGGCATCGCATGCACCATACAGCCAGTTGTAGCTTTAAGGGTAGCCAATGTTAGCCAAGGCTTTGCTGAACCCTGCTGAAAATATAGGTATAGGTAGCATGTATGTAGTCGAAGTTTAAGTAATTAAAACGAAATAATAATCGCACTTTCACGCTTGCTATAAGTCTCAGAGTTCGGTGGAATGTCTTTTGTGCGAGTCTCGTTTCGGCCAAAGTTTGAGTCTCCCCTTTGAGACCAATGTTTCTATCCGGCTGATATTAAATTGTCAGCTTGAACCGTCGTCACTCCCGGCTTCAAAAGGGGATTTAATTTGACCGAGAACTTTTGCGAAACAATTAATTATCTATTTGGGCTCTCTTTGGCACCTGTAAGGCCACGTTTTATTATCACGGACCACTTATTTGGTGAAACATGGCGCCTTCGCGTAATATTTTGTGCGAGAGTTTTAAAGTAAATTACTTTATAATAAACGTTGATTGACATTACGGTTCTAACCAAATTATATTTCGTTGTGATGTTTTTTTAACCAATCCCCTTTGGGAAAGACTCCTATCTTTTGACAGCAGCCGGCATCAACAGCTTAATGTGCCTTCCGAAGCACGGAGAAAAATCGAGTCGATCACCCATCCGAGTACCGTTGTTGTTAAAAACGTTGACCTCCTGCTACTTCATTTTATTGTTTACCAGTGGTCGCCCGTGGCTTCGGTTAATTTATAAAAATCGGGAGTGGTCTCCCCTTGATTTTCTCGTATACCGGAAACGACTCAAAAGTTCATAGAAACCTTATATTTTGATGTCATAGATCTAAATATAACGACTCAGGGAGGACTCAGGGAGACTCAGGAAGAGTCAGGGAGGTCCAAAACGTGTAAAAAATGGTTTAATTTACCTATAAAATGGGGTGACCCATGACCCCTGTTACTATTTGAGCATGCAAAAATTATTATATGTTACCTTCCGAAGGTTAAAATTTTCTAACCGCAACAATAGTGAACTTCATATACCAATTATTGAGATAACACTAAGTCCATATTACCAAACAAGGATTCTTCTATAAGACCATTAGTAGGGTGTTTATTAGCCGGTGGGGCGATGCTAGGCGACCGTTGCGACGCAATATTGCCCTCTTAGGACGAGGTGGGGGTCTATATTACATTTTTAAACTCGAATAACTTCAATATGTCAAAAAGTAATATTGAAGGGTTGGGCTCAAAGGTGGTGCGACGATATTTGTGAGACTATGTATGATGCATATCGAAAACTTTCTTAAAAAATAGGGTGCAAGGGTAAACAGACTAAGTATATTAATAGAAACACTATAATGCTTAAAAAAGAACACGTTACGTTTAAATTTGAAATAGACTAAAGCCCACTAGGGTAATGTTTATGAATTACTGATTTGTAGATTTTACAATAGTAAAAATTCAAACGAAATTCTCTCCTATAACATATTATTATACTCTTCATCTATCAACAAAAAACACCGCAAACAGAACCAGTACCAGTTTCGGTATTTCTACCGATATGGTACCGATATTCAGTTCGAGACCACTGGTACTGGTTCTGTTTGCAGTGTTTTTTGTTGATAGATGAAGAGTATAATAATATGTTATAGGAGAGAATTTCGTTTGAATTTTTACTATTGTAAAATCTACAAATCAGAAATTCATAAACATTAAAGTTGAATGTATTACCCTAGTAAATGCAAAAGGCAGAAATACGATCAGAAATAATTGTCTTTATAGATTGGCGGAGACGCAACATCGCAACAAACTTCAACAGTTTACGCTGTGTTATGGTTATTCGTTATAATTATATAAAACAACAAACGTATTAATATTACACTCTTTGTGTATCACATTAACGGCTAAGACACCCGGGGAGTGAAGTCTGACCCCTTCTCAACCTCGCAGGAGCGGAGGTGTGTAATTGTGTTAAGGCCCTTTGACACCCGCCGTAACAAGGTTTGGGAGGCACTTGCGTACAGTTCTCGGCTCACTACACTGTACGTGTGTATCTCGTGATGTTCACTTGATATTTGTTTGTGTGTATCGGAACAGTGTCGAGGAGCTTACCGGGTATTTTAATGCTTATGTATTATTTTCTCGTATGTCTTTTTGGAAAATGACTTTTAAGCTAATTATAGAAAATACTCGATAATTTTATTATTTATTTTTATACAGAGTATTAGATACATGGTTTAACAGCCCGTGCTAGCATAGTCATATCACTACATAAATAAAAGATCTATAAAATGGTCCGTGATGGCGTATATCTATCTTTTAAGGATAGCTTATTATACTCTTTCTATCTAATAAAAGAATGGCCATGTTTAATGCGGTAATTGGAAAGTTATTTAGAAGGATATAGTATTAACCCTTAAATGAATGATTTTTCCTTTTCATGTACGAGTATCATAAATTGAAAAGGGTAGGAAAATAACAATAGATTACAGGAAAAATAACGAAAAAATTCTTTTTTTCGAATAAAGTATATTTTTTGATGCAATTCTACATCACTATGTATTAAGGTTATAATTACTCATGTGAAGTAAGAATTGTTAGTGTTGTATAATAAGCCATTCTCAATCGAAATAGGCTTATTACTGTGTATGGAAATCTTTAATCCTTATCAATTTAAATACGTTACTTAAAATTTGGGTTTGGCGCAATGTTTCTTGCCGCCTCTTTGACACCAAACCACCTTGGAAACGATTGCTAGCTTTGTACAGCAGCCGGTACCACCAGGTTAGCGTGCCTTCCCAAGCACGGAGGAAAATGCAGTTGTAAAATTTTCGGTCATCCATCCCAGTACCGACCGCGCACTTGGTAGTTTAGCTTTAGAGATCGTAACGAAGACCGACGCGCAATCGACCTCCTGACTGCAATTAATTCTGTAACACGTAATTCGTCAAAATTTCGTTCATTGTATCTCAACGATAGTCGGAACCGTCCTATTAAAATTTATGAAGCTCGCAAAGTCTGTGTACTCACGCAACATTATTACGTTTTGACACATTTGGAGCACATCTCCACTCTGTAACTCGAGAAACAATTTAGCGAGCACTTCAAATGTAAATTCCTCGCTGACGAAAAGTGCCTTTTCTGCGTCTGCTTGAGTACCAATAACCCTTCTGGAATCATGATAAATTATCCACATTGCGTGCCGCTTATAGAACAGTTTTGGGTGGGAGCTTCGAAAGTAATGGATGTGGTAATTCTTGTGGTGCTTACATTATAAAGTTTCTGATAATTTGTTTGAAAAATGGAATCTATGCGTATGATCATTAGGTCGTTACTTAGTTTTTAAATTTGTACGGGGAGCTCTTGACCTTCAATTCACCTGATGATATTTTTACATACTACAAGATAACAAACAAGCTTGAGACCCACCTGGTATTAAGTGGTTACCGTCGCCTATAGACACTTGCAATATCAAGGGTAAATCACTTAACACTGCAAGTGCATTACCATCCTGGGGACTAAGATGATATACCTGCCATGCCCAGTAATTACACTGGCTACCTTTCCCTTCAATCCGAAATACAGCGAACTGCTTCACGGCAGAATTATGGCTATTATTATGGCGGAGTATGAATTTCAAATAAAAAAGGTTTTATCTAGCATATTCTTTCGTCTGGAAAAATCTAAGTTTAAAATGAAATCGCTCTTTCTGTGTTAGAACTTTCAAACTACGGAACGGATTAAAGAACTTTTAAACTACGCAACGGATTTTACGACCTACGCAAATAGATAGAGTGATTCAAGAGGAAGGTTAATTTGTATAATAAATGCATAAAAGTAGACAAAAGCTGAGAAATTCCAAGTGAAGCCAGCACGGGTCGCTAGTTAAAAATAAAATAAATATCACTAAAACTTTGTCACTGATATGTCTCAGTTGCCTGGAAGAGATCTCTTTTAGAGACAACTCCACATTTGTAAACTTTGTACAAAGGACGGAAAATCAGGCTATCGCAAACTGTCAAATTTGTTTAATAGACTTTGAACTCTATGATCATGTAAGAAGGTTGAAAATTCATTGAAAAAATTTGACAGCTTGTTACTTTAGATACATTTCCACTTGACATTGGCAAAATGCGTAATATATCTTTTTTTAAATTGCATTAGAAAGTAGGTATCTTCTACTCTCCTACCCTGCTTCCAATTTATTTGGAGTCGGTGCAGTATGTCATGATCTCGACGAGTAAAGAGTAAGTACAATTAGACAGAAGTAATAAAAAAGGTAGCTCGTGTGTGCTATCCTTATGTAATTAAGGACATAATATTTCAATACGCCGAGATTTTTTGATGTGTAAAGTTTCCATTAGAGGCGTGACTTGTTCGGCACATCTGCGCGGCTCGCAGCACCGTGTGAACGCCACTTAAAGTCGCTGCTTTCACATTATTAATGAGGGAGACTTAGAGAAAATTAAATATAGCATTAGGCCCGGAAGCTCGGGATTGTGGGGGCAAGGAGAGGGGGCACATAACCCTTTCGCAGCCGCGCGACAATGCGGGTGCATAATTACGCATTTGTAAATTTTAAATGTCCCATCCACCTCATACAGTCTTTTGTATGGCGTGATTCGCGAATGCTCTAAACGGCGAATGGTTACGATGATGTGACACTGTTGACTTTAATTGAAGTTGGATGAGGCTTTGTTACTTTGATGTTTGCGTAATTCTAATGGCTCGTGCAATTGTTTACCTCGATTTTCCTCCGTGAGTTTCCTCCGTCTGTCCTGTAGGCCTATTCGGTAACTTTTTTTGACAGATGAAAGTGATAATCACCTAGTGAATAACATATTGCTGTTTTAAACGACATACTATTATTAAATCAGCAATGGATATGTAATTCATTCGGTGATAATCACTTTCATCTGTCAAAATAGTTAAAGTATAGGCCGGCTGGTTTTTGGTTTTGTTCACTGAAGGTTTGTTTGGAAAAGTAATCTTTTTGGTTTTGATGCCATGTATTTCTTAATAATTGTTAACCGCAGGATCATAAATGTATGCTCAGCACCTTAATAGGAAGATTTCTGGCCGAAAGGTGTTGTCTTTAGAGGAGGACTACCGGACACTGCGCCATTACGTCATGAGACGCAGAAGATAGTGCCTAGTGTTAATTAGAAAATTATAATTTTTATATGAATGTTAGTCCTTAAGGTATATGTAATATGGGCCTAATGTTTTATATTTTACACATTTTGTTGCCTGAAATAAAGATTTATTACTATTAATTGATAGGAATATAAGTACTGTGACGACCGCTGGAATAGTCTAGGGTGTAGCTTTCAATAAAATACTGAACTTGTCATTAACATTATGTTCTCTATCGCAAAGATAAAATATTTACAATGGCACAGCGCAGCGGTCGTGCATCTAATGTGTCAAATCCATCGCGTTCCTTGTTCAACCAAGCTGCCTGTTTATTACTTATAAACTGCAATCTCAATGTGCCAGTGGCGAAAGAGTATCGAGTCCGCCACATCTATCTGGTAATGGTAAAGTGGTAGTGGGTATCAAAATTTAAATTACTTAGTTCATTAATGTGATTAGTTGAATTATATAGAAAAGCTCTTTACAAAATAAATGATATACCTAAATGATCCAAATGCGCGGGAGTGATAATTGTCCAAAATTTACGCATGTAAAACTGTAACTTAAATTCAAATTAAATTATATTAATAATCATTTATTGACCTGTATTGATGTTTTGAAATTATTACAAAATTGTAAGCTGTGCAGTTTCTTTCGCCATTTCTTCTCCATCTCAGCATACTAATAATTTATTAAGTGAAATAATTATTTCATCCCGAAATTGTGGTAGGGCTTTGATTTAAAAGAACTTAGCAAAGTCCATTCAAATAAAGAGCTTTTTCATTTCATTTCATTTTGAGGTATTATATGGTCCATACTACCAGATGTAAACCACATGTGTATGTGAAACCAAATGTCACGTAAGCCTTTGCTCTTTGGGGAAAAGGAGACTAATATAAGTACATGTGTCTTTTCTTTATAGGCGACAACCTGTCACTATTTGGGGGTACTGTATGACTTATTCTGCCAGATGTGGCTTTGTGTGTAACCGAATGTTACCTGAAGCTCTGCTCGAACCCTTTTGAGACAATGAGCGTGATTATATGTATGTATATTTTGTACTGAGTGTAAAGAAAAACTAGGAGAGAATCTTGCCTTTATAAGAGACACAAACCTGCAAGTTGATTTGTTAAACTTATATTAACATATTCAAATTTGTGAATTGAATTTGTAAATAGTTTCTTCTAAATTTATTTCATCGACCCATATTTAATTTTCTGTTTATCAGGCACTATTTAGTTTCTACACCAATTAGTTTGTAACTGACATCCAACATTTATACGCTCAAACAACTTGAAGTTTCGCACTTTGAGCAATTTTTCTGCCTTTGATCTCCTAAACAATTACTTAGTGACAGGATAGTAAATTGATTAGGCATTTAGCAATGTCGTGTTAAAGTTTAAGGCAAATTAATTAACGAACCGTTATTTTGAAAGAGTCCGGTCAAAGCCCCTGAATAAATGAACTCTACAAAACATTATACTTATCCTAACCTTCGCTCCCTCTTGTCACAGCTACTTTTCTACACCGAAAGGTTAATTAAGCACAACATAAAGGGGTTAAACAAAATCAATAGACGCAAATTCATTAAGCGCTAAGCAGATTGAAATCCAACATGGCGTCTCAAGATGGCGGATAAGGCGCGTTGACAAAGCGCGCTCGTTAGTTCGAAGCCCTCTTATTAACCTTATGATGTACGGAAGGCATCAGTCTTGGCTCCCAGTGACGTCACCCTTGCCACTACTCATAGTTGCCCAAAACGGGGCCTCAGATTTATGACGCCGTGATGTCGTAATTCGATTTGTGACAGATGTACCTAAACGTCCTTATTAGTCAAGAGATTAATACACGAAGAGAATTTGGGTATTATTACTTGAAACTTGCTGTTTAAGTACATCTATATATCTAGCTTAACTAATAACTATTCATTTCAATGTAGGTATTTACATAAATATAATTTCAAATATTTATTTAAGATAAGTCTCAGTTAAATCGCTGCTCGAGATTTTAACGCTGCATCCAAAAGTGTCCACCTTACAGGATTGTGAAATATAACAAAGACTTATTTGGTGAAATTGCCAAGGAAAATTAACGTACGTCCTGTGTACCCAATTCCTAGAGTAGAGACAACATAAGCAAAGCTTCACAAAGCATCATAGCAAAATAGTTTGCAAATATTGACGCTGCATTAGAATTTGCCCCTAACTGAACACTTACTAGGTAGTTAGTAGGTAGACCCATTGGGTAGGTACCACCGCCTTTCTTATTTCTGCCGTGAAGCAGTACGCTGTGTTTCGGATTGAAGGGAAAGGTAGGCAGTGTAATTACTGGGCCAGTAAGGTATATCATCTTAGTCCACAGGATGGCAACGCACTTGCAATGTTAAGTGATTTAGCCTTCATATTGTAAGTGTCCATAGGCGGCGGTAATCACTGAACACTAGGTGGGACGCAAGCTTGTTTGCCATCTCGTAATATAAAAAGGTATATAACTTAATAAATTTTCTATACTGTTAAAAAATTACCCACGTTTTAATATACATATTATTTAATAATAATTTCCAAAAGTGTTTATGGTAAAGTGTTATAATATTACGAAACTCACGAAATCACGAAAATTAATTAAACTTGATACTTCGTAAAACAGATATCTGACGTTAAGACTTTCAAAGCCAACAACTTTCTAGTTTCCAATTTATGTTTGATCGTGATAAATATTAGCTTGTAATCTGTTTCATGAATGCGTAACGTAAAGAGAATCTTAGACAATAATATTATGTAGCGAATAATCTAACTAGACAATCCTCTGAAGTGTAAAAGTCCTAGATTGAGACCTGTGACAATAGACGATCACCATTCAGATTGATATTCAGAGAAATGTAAAATAATTACTGCCAAGTGCTCTTCCCAACCCTTTCGTAATTATTACGAGGGCTGGCAAGTCGTTAAAAAAATACGCCCTTTCGGGCCATCGGAATCACACTAAGCGCGATACTTTTATCCTTGTAATCCGGGTCGTCTTCGCAGATTAGCGCTGTAGTGTCTGCCGGAAAAATGCAAGACGCAATCTAGCAAATGGCATTAAAATGTTCGGGTTCAACCCTCTCGCGGCTCGGTGCGATTTTTCAAAGTCGACGGAGAAAAAAAACCCTTTCGTCGGGGGCAATGTAGCGGACTGGCACGTCTTCGGATGCGGCCAATCCCACTACTGTACGGCCCAAGATAGATCTTGATACTTTAATGGCATTCCGGATTTAGGCTGCTTCGTGTTTTGTTTTGTTTAAACTGTTCTCGAAATTTCTTCTTTATCCGATTCTGTTTTTTTACTGTACGACCTTTTTTCGTCAGTATTGTAAATAATAATATTATTCTTCAAGTTTCTATGTAATAATATGCGTAGAAACTAAATACAAAATAAACATAATTTAAAATCGGAGAAAACGTTAAATATACTGTTAGTTTTCAGTCAAATAAAGAATGAAAGGCGCCGTGAAATACTTGTGTAAATAAATAGCAAGTGATTCGGGCATTCGGGTAAATTAATAAATAGTTATTGTATTGATTTCTAAATAAGTTCAAGATTTTTTCTCCATCTTATTCGTTTTCATCGCTCTTTAATAATTCAGTTATCTGCGAAATGCAATTAAAAGACTAGTAAATTTGAAATAAAATAAATATTAAATAATAATATTAACCACTATGTATCAAGATCACGTGTTTGTAGTATGTTATGCCGATTACACATCGTGCACACAACACAAAGAATTCCAACAGTTTTAACGAATGCAAATCGTCTGGAGTTGCCCTTTCTCTTGGTTCCTTCAGCGGGGAATACGAAATGAAACTATTTATATTCTCGATTTTCCTAACATTTGATGAATGAAAGCGGTGGCAGAACATTTATGACAAAAAAGTTGTACGGTTGGATGGTATTTGACAAATGTAAATAACGATAATTTTCATGCTTTCACACACTAGTGGCCCGCGGCATGGCTCACGGCAATATCGGTTATCGCGCTAAAAAGTTTCCTACGTCTTCCCAGGGTCTCAAACTATCTCCATACTATCATAATCATCACCAATTTCATCAAAGTCGTTTGTGTGAAAGCGTAACAAACAGATAAGAGGTTATTAATATTAATAAGTGGGGATAACTGTAAGGAGCAAGCTTAATTGAAAATCATCAAAGAAAAATATTCAATGATTAACAAATATTTTATCTACCTACACAATATTTTTTTAATTCGATAAATTGATTAATGGCCTATCCACACACATCAGGGGCCGTGCCCGGTACGTGGACGGTCCGTGTCGGGCGGATGCTCAGGCTATGAAGCTTCTTCACCGGCCCAGAGACAGATGTGTTTTAACGAGTTCACATAAAAAAACACAATGATATTTTTGTCAACCACGCCCCGTTAACGGCCCGGGCACGGCACGGACGTATATGGATCGAGCTTAAAACTAAAACCGTTTAAATATAAAATGAATATAATTATGTTTAATATATTTTGAATAAAATAGATTACTAATGGTTAAATTTATCATTGGAATTAAAAAAAAAAATTGTTACATTTGTACATTACATACCTATATTATCGGATAATATAAAAAAGCACATACTAACATAAGATTTATATAATAACATAAAATTATTTGTCTCGAAGATGAGGGCAAACCTTAGATCACACAACCAACAATTTCTGGGCCAAATTGTTATAGGGTATATTTTTCCTATAGGTATTTATTTTATTTTATTTGGGTGTCTTACAGCTTACATAGAGAAACATACAATACAATACATACACTTCTTAGCATTTTATATATTGCCAAAAGTTTTTAATTAGTAGAAATAAGAAAAGTATTTTCAAATTAAGAGAACCATTACAAAATGTCTCACCGCTGTCTTATTACACTTTTTATATAGAAAATCCTAAAAGCAAGCATTGTCTTCCTGACCGTCTCTCGCAAGTCTACAACATTTTTTCTGCCTTGAAAAATGCGCCTCTGTGAGTAATCTTGGCGCATTGTTTTTTTGCGTCGCATCCGGCTGATGCGGATATTGCGAGGCTCCTCGAGGAGAGACGGCGGGAGTAGGGTTATCAGATGCACTGACCTTAGGAAACATTTATGTATTTTTTGTCGGCATGCATTAAAAGGTCGCAAAGGGAAACACATCAGCTGGCAATGAGATACTCATCACCGGTTCGCATTTGGGATATCAACAACATAAGGGTGGTGATTTAACCTACCACTTGTTTTGTTTTTGTTAACTAACTTGAGTAAAATATCTTCTCGACTTTTAATTTGTCAATAGTAGAATCGTAATACGTGTTTTGTTGAAAAAAAAAAAGATTAAATTTTAATCTGGCGGTGATTGAACTCATCCTTGTCATATTTCTATTGCAAGGATGAGTTCAGGAATATTCACGGCTATTTCTATGTGGTGCCAACCCTAAAAGCAAGCAAGTTATTTTGAATATATACCGTTGCCCCGGGCTTTCTTCAAGCCACTTTAGTACTTATTAAAATTGCTGTGCGAAGTGTAAAGCGAATTAACTTATGGCTTTTAATATTAATACAGTTACAGTTATATACTCCGCTGATGATGAGAAATTTATCTAAGTTCTTTATAATATATGTAGACTAAGTGACGTCACCGAATACAATGCGCATCAAATGTGCTCGATGAGTTCCAATTATTATTATTTAGTGCAAATGAAAGTTATTCAAGTTGTGAAGTTGGTGGTCGCTTCGTTCCCGCTTGTTGTCGTATAGGTCATGCATTCTGTTGTCAGTCTTTGGAAATGAACTTTAATTTAGTTTTTATTTTAAAAGGCTTGCTCAAATACTTTAAAAGATATTGCATTTCTAATAAAAGACCTGCTTTTTTGTGCTCACTGTATTAACGAGCTAATTTACAAACCATTTTGTAGACTATGAAAGCAGTTTTATTATTATTATTTTTTAATGGTCTATTGCTCTTGGCTGCTTATAGTCTTTAAATCGGAGATCCACGGAGATTTTTTAAGAAGTCAGTACCTTGGTGGGCCTTCGAATCTGTAGGACCAAATTCTCGCGGAGGAAATCGTCAAATATCTCTCGTGGGTTCTTGAGTAGACGTCTAGAGCATCTACAGGATTAACGTCGACACGAAGAGGAGAACACTTTGGACATCGGTAACTTTAAAATACCGTAAAGGAATAATATTCACGTGCTTTCTTTAAGAACTAGTTTATTTCACAGCTCAATCGTATCATCTATACAATGAACCATTAATAATGTTTAATAGCAAACAAGCTTTCGCAGTACAAGGAACCCTTCACGATCCAATATCTCAAATCGTTATCGTAAAAGCGAACCTCCGTAGGGTTAAGCCAGCCTAATCCTAAAAAGCAGCCATTCTCTAATTGCATCGAACTCATAAAGCACTACACCTATAAACACTAAGCGGTCGGATTCAAAATAATGTGTTTAACATTTTCGTAGCGACGGTATCTGCGACATAAAACGGCCTGTAATTTATTCTATTGCTGAAAGGGTTGTGTAGACCCGGGGTGGGAATTACCCAAGGTGGGTGCTAAAGGGTTAAGCCGAATATACGGGGTCGCGGCACCGGCAAACTTCGTTAATTTATGCGCTTAAAAATGTCAACTGGAAATTATGACGCCGAAACACATTTCCTATATATTTCGCAAATGGTTTTGTGATAATTGGACCGTATTTTTTGTTTAGACACAAGAAAATGATATAGTTGACCACTTTTGTTTTTGAGCTGTTTTATTTTTTTATATACACGAAACGCATTACAATTGTTGTAGTGGCGGAGATGATTTGGTGCGACGGATGATTGAAGTAACTAGAATGAACCAATAAAGAAATGAGTACCTAAGAGGATCTTTGAAAGTAGTACTAGCGATAGAAAGTTTGAGAGGTTACAGATTAGTAGTCAACGTCTCTACCTCGAAGCAGCAGATCAGTCGTCGTTATCGTGATTGTGCAAGGAGACAAATAACCACCATACGAGTGCACTCCTATCACAGGTAAACAACAATACGATTGCACTATTATACGCCCTTAGTCTTACGAGTCTACTCGGTCCAATCGTACTCGTACTGTGAAAACCCGACTTTAATAGTTTGTTTACGTGTTGGTGAACTCAAGCATTAGTCGGCATTTTTTTTCTCTTTATTTTAATAAAATATTATGATTAAAAAAAAAATTAAAGACTTGACAATTTGAATTATGACTCTTTCCAAACCAATACATTAAAAACTGTAAAGGGAGGATAAAACTTGTTGAGTTTCTTGCCGGTTCTTCTCAGAACAAGGCCTCCTGGTAGACTCTCGAACCGATGGCATCAAAATTGACTTTCATAAGTGTACAAATTGTACCTAAATGAATAAAGTAATTTTGACTTTGACTTTGACTTCGGGCTAAACTACCAGCACTATACTACCACAGATAAGTATTATATTATCTGTGGTAGTATAGTGCTGGTAGTATCTGTGATAAGACTATAATAGTATGGGCTATGCTGCTGTACCAGCGGCTTTGGTGTGTAGACACCTTTAGTGGTTGAAGCCAAAAGTGTATAATGTACGTATAAGTAAAATGTATAAACGCATAATAAAATTCAAAGAAAACTTTGAATATTATATTACAAAATAAATATGTCATAAGTCTTCGGATTATTGATCAACTTTTGGACACTCTCGACAAATCTTCGTATTTCTGTCTAAACATTTCACCACCCAATATCAATCTCAATTTATACGTATCCGCATTCGATGACACGATTCGCAACATTTCTGAATTCAGTACAAACAATTGAGGAGTGCCGCCGACGAGATAAGGCGCGAAACGAGCTTATGGGGGGTATTAGGGGAGGGAATCAGTCATTATTTAAATATTCTAATGACTGCGCTAAGCGTCTACGAGTTAGTGGAGCGTTCTTTGATAAGTGCGTGCTATTGTTTTGTTGATTGAGTCTGGAGAAACTGGGTTAAGGATTAAGGCAATGGATAGATTTGGTATTTGTACAAAGGTAAGGTGAAAGCACCCACTAACTCAAAATTATAGATTTATAGGTTCATCTGCTGTTTTTTCGTATAGAAGACTGCGATTAGACCTTTTTTATATATTTAGATATTTCTATTAGTAACAATAAATAGTAAGTCAGTAAACCTCCACACACATTCACACGGTTTGCAAACGGGTTCCGCCGTTCGGCTAGTGTCTACGTGTAAACTAAGTGGATATCCAGCGTAATAATGTGGTAATAATAACTCGAAGTTGATTGGCATTTATTTACATCTGGACACAAACACGTACAGCCCATACCTCTGTGTATTAAACAGTCTTCTACGTATTCTAAATATTTCATAACTGTGCTCGAATTGTAAGATTACATTTATGACACGATTACACAAGTAGGTACATGATTATCTATCCAGAAAGCGAGCAATGTCTCATGAAAAAAATACTTTAGTTGTATTGAAGCATTGGTTATTTTTACAAAACCTTCCATTTCTTGTAATAATAAAGGTGGCAAAAAAGTAATAACCCGCATGACGGTAGAGCTCAGTATATAGACGGTGTTAATACAGAGTGTCACTCACGCATTGAAAACCCCGATCTCATACATAACCTAACCCGTGGTTCATTCAAAACCCTATTAATTACTGGGCATGGAGGGCATATCATCTTGGTCCCCAGGATGGCGCACTTGCGGTGTTAAGTGATTTACACTTAATATTGCAAGTGTCCATAGGCGGCGGTGACCATTTAACATCAGGTGGGCCGCAAGCTTGTTTGCCATCTCATAACGTAAAAAAAAAGCAAATGAAATACTAAAAGGTATACAATACAATACTCCATATGGTATATAATACAATACCAAGATGAGCACTCCAATTTCGAGTGGTTAATTTGCAGCGAAATCTAGTGTTATAATAATGAATTTTAATATGATATTGTATACTCTGCAGGTATAGCGCATCAACTGGCAGGCCTACCGGGTGGGGAGTGGGGAGCATTAGCGCGACACTATCCTCCGCCACTTCTACCATCTCATCCACATTTTACGCCACATGTCCTGCCGTCGGCGCACACGCAACCGCCACATGTACCGCCACCGCCCCATGAGACAGGTAATGGATTATAATCACTCACAATGTAGACGTAATTTAGTAGAAAAATTTAACAAGCTCTGATGATGGCCAAGACTTTAAAGAATCAACATTTTCAGTATATCCTTATATGTATGTTGTATAATCTTTTAACATTTTAACACATCACGCATCAACAGCTCATATAATGTTCCCACCGAGGGGCTCGAGCCTACCCCACATTAGGGGCGATTAGGCCTTAGTCAACCACGCTGTTCAAGTGCGGGTTGGTCGACTTCACACACAACCTAAGAATTTCTTCATAGGTGTATGCAGGTTTCCTCACGATGTTTTCCTTCACCGTAAAAGCGTCGATTAAACGTACATATGAATTCAAAATTTGAAAACACATTGGTACGTGGCGGGGATCGAACCAGTGCCTCCCGGGTAGGAGACGACGCTCTTACGCACTACGCCACCGACGCAATCTTTTAACATCTACTCTTTTTTCTGTGCAGATGTCACGTCAGAGACACCGACAACGATGCATGCACACAGCACGACGAGTCCCGCCAACTCCCGGCCAAGTTCACCTCAAGATGACGACATTTCAGTCACAGCTTCCAGTAGCCCACCGCCCGACGACCGACCGGGCGCCTTCACCTCCGTCACGAGACCCAGGAAACCTCTCCAGCCACTACCAGCTCCATCCAGTCTCTTCCACAGTGCGTTAGCAGCACAACTTTTTCTCAACTCCCCTCTTCTACCCACACCACCGGCTTGGCTTTATTCCCAACTGTACGGAGGCTACGATTGGTGGCTCAGACCTCCAGCGCCACAAGAAGATTCCAGCTCCAGTCCTGACAGAGAAGAAGAGGGTGCAACCACACCAGGAGTTGGTAAGAAGAGACCAGCGTCTCCTGAATGGAATGAGCAAGGGGTACGGACTCGTAGCAAATCGCTCATTACCTCAGAGAGGCGACCGGTAGACGTGTGGCGCCCATACTAGAACTTTCAGAAGAATACAGGAACTCTTATTTGGTACTTTGTGTTCGGCTTTTCTACCGTCCGAGGTGCGCGAGACATTGAAGTGGACGTAATTATAGTGTAAGGTAAGACCCGGTATACACGGCATACCTTCAATCAGGACTTTAAAAAGGAGATAGAGATATTATTTGTGCAATACGAGACTTTAAAACGTATCTAGTCATTGGCAGGCAGTGTGAAGTGTGCAATATAGTGAATTTAATTTCTGAAATTCGTGCCATGTAAACTGGGGTTAAAGTTCGGATACGAATTTGATAAGTTAGCGATTACTGTCGATAGGTGTTTTTACGTTAGATAAATGAATGTGAATTTCAGATCGTAATGTTTAATGAAATTGTTGACTGTATTATAAGATAATGCAAAGTCTGTAAATAAAGTTATCGAAATTTTTATTAGTTTGTTTTGACTTTTCCATTAATATAACGCTAAAAACTAATCTTCAATTTTCAGTTTCCGTCGCAAAAAGCCATTTGAGTGATTTGAAGGTTACTTACATGGCTTTATGGTAAACGTCTTACTAAATAACTCAACAAAAAACAATTTCCTATAAAACACGACTCAAAGATAGTGTGATAATTGATAGGGGCTTTCAGTACGAAGAAGGTTGCTTGTCTGACCGCTGACTGACCCACCGGTTACAGCGATCACGTTAGAGTATTCACGAATACGCGTATGGTCCTTTTTTTTTACGTTGGGAAATGCGTTACGCATACGTCACGCCTGGGGAGGCGTGAGCGTTATGTGGGGCTCTCCCTAGGGAACCAGGGCCTACCCACTAAAACCCAACGATGTCCCTCACATGCACCTTGGCGCGAAAACATCAACGGCCGCTACTTCCTCCCCATCATTCGACGAGGAGAACGCTTCGGCCGCGGATGTGTCACTGCCGGACGGGGCCATGGGAACCCTTGCGGAAACTTCCACGACCCCGTCGGTACTTGCTCGCCTACGGCGAGCCCCTCTCACCTCCCCAAAAGGTGGCGGAGGCCGACGATGCCCCGTGACATCCTGGACATCGACGACTGGCGGTGACCTGTGCAATGCAAGGTTTGGGCTTCCCCAGCCCGCGCCCCGCTGGTCACCAACAGGAGGAAGGAGGTGGTCAAAGCGCCGCCTTCTCCGTCCAGTCCTTCTGCGGCGGCACGGATCCGCCTGAGGGTCATCCTCCCTGGCCCGCTCAGCCGCTTCCTTCTGCATCATGACCTCGACGCAGAAGATGCTTACCGCATCCCAGGATCTCTCATCTTCCAGCATAGTGCGAACTACTACCTGGAGTGAGAGGTCATCTCCGATTGCGGCGACTAATGCGCTGCAGAACGCGGGGCATACCTCGAGGGTGTGCTGGGCGGTGTCCTGTTCAGCTCCACAATGGTGGAATATGGGGGCCACGTCTCTCCCAATGCGGTGCAAGTAGCGGTCATCAATAAGATTAGATAAACAAAACCTGTAAATATAATTTGAATGTATATTTCATAAGCTTTATTTAATCTACTCTATACATCAATAAACGAAGTATTGGTACAATAAACTGATTTCTTCAAAAACCCTGGATTCTCGTTTTTACGTTATACGCCATTTCTGTGACTATGCAGAGTGTTCAGAGTTAATTGAATCATTGTTCATTAAATAATTGATTAATCTTACAGATTTATTGACCCTTAAAATTCAGATGATTTCCCCAAAAATTTTAGCTCTTTTGATTAAAAATTTTTGCATTTGGTTTTCAATTTGTAAAATCAATGAATCAAAATCTATCACAGTAAAAACTGGTCTAATGTAAGCTTAGGTTCTTGTAAAACACAAGGGGTTAAAAATTATTACTAATTGTAGATTTTGATTAGGGAGTTCTGAACCAAAGCGTACCGGTGAGTCGATTTCATTGCACGTAAGTGTAGTATAGTTCTCAATATATCTTTCACAGTTTTTGCAACATAATGTAAGCTAAACGAGTTCCAAGTCATTAACATCGATAATGCTGCGGTAAGCAACTAGGCAGTTTTAAATTAATTTAAATTTTATTTACAACTCTGGCAATCTGCCCCGGCTCATTTGGGAAAATAATGACTATAAATTCAACTTTTACACACGAGCGTACAAATAAAACTAGGTCTATTGGCTTCATTTTATATTGTATACAACATACATAACAAATTTATAGCTGATTTTTAAGTAAAAGTTCCTTAAATATATTAAGTATAAAATGTCTGTAATACTCTTTCTTAGAGAATTAATAGTACAAGTGAGTTTATGACCTTAACATTTATATTAAATAGGTATGTATCTATATAGTAAAAAATAATAAAAATATTACATAGGGACACACGCAATTTAACACAAATCGCATTTCTTGTAAAACTGAACTTTTTGAACCGTTTGAAGCATTTTGCCGACCTCTATTATGTATATTCTGCCTATAAATTATTCATTTAGGACAGAGGCACGACCCTGAACTCTTACATCTTCTGTCAACAAAGTCCATTAGCCTCAGAACCCCGCTTAGAACTTCAGATGCTGTTGCTATGATCTCTTCTTTTGGAAGCAGGAATCTGTGTTCCTTGCCTCTCAGTTCCACCATGTAGGAGTAGGGAATGTTGGCGACAGCATAGCTCCAGTCGGTACTGGTACCGGCGGAGTAGTACATGAGGTCTTTAGTGCTGCCCACCTTGTAGATGTGACCGCTGGATTCATTGATTGCCTGAAATGAGTATATTGGATTTTTAAAATTAGAAAATACACTGAATAAAATCGACTGTCCAAGGCGGGAATCGGACCCAGTATCTTCCGCAATCTGGCTGCGTCATCCACTATGCTACCGGGACATAGCTATCACCGTCAAAATCTTTTTTATTTTTTAATTTATTTCATTTTCGTAAATATCCGTTTTTACTTTCTCGTATACGTAGTATAGAGGAAGTCTTGTAATCGTCAAAAAAATCGACCTCGAGATTTTGACGGATTTACACGTATTTGACCTCCCTGAGTCCAAAAATACCGTTTTTGGAACTATGTCTGTGTATGTGTCTGTGCATTAGCACGATAACTCGAGTATGCTTATTGCAACCAAATTTAACGTGCATGTATGACATCAAAATATAAGGTTTTTATCAACTTTTGAGTTGTCGATCACGAAAGTTAAGCAACCAAGTGCGCGGTCGGTACTCGGATGGGTGACTAAAATTGAACATGCATGTATGACATAAAATATAAGGTTTCTATCAACTTTTGAGTCGTTTCCGGTATACGAGAAAGTCAAGGAGAGACCGCTCCCGATTTTGTGTTTATATAATGGAAAAGAAATTGGAAATAAAAGTAGAGTTAGTAGAGACTGTGGTCTTATGTAAGGTGAAGGTACAGCCTCAGTATCTGTATCTAATAAATAAATTTAAAGCTATCAAAATATAAAATTACAAGAAACGATGAAGAAAAACTTGTACTTCGCAATTTATTGTTACCTGTATAGTATCATATTATCTGTGGTTACGTAATATTATTACATGAAAACGAAATTTCCTAATAGCAATAACATGAATATTGGAAACTTCGTGATAAACTTACGTAAATTTAGTGCAACCTTCTAGTAAAATTACGTTTTTAGAGATATCACGTTTTTGAAACCTACTGTTGTGTCCTTGTGTCAGTGAATTATTGTCACGATAAAAGAAAATTACGTTTTTAGATAGTATTTACATACCTATCATAATTAAAACAAATAAACAGACGTGAACATGAGATGAACATAATAATTAAAAAGTAACTTTGCTAATAGTAAAGGAAGTGAATAAATTTTATGATGCACGATTTTTCAATTGTTATGACTCATGTTTGCACGTGTAATCTCTAGCAGATTAAAACTTTGTAAACATTTAAGTGGGATCGCTTGAAGGTGTTTATTAAAGGCATGAAAGTTTGTCATGGTTGAAGATAAAACCTCGAATTAAGGAACTTAATAACACATAAATTTGTTCTAGCATTTTTGAGAATTTGACTCGTGTGGGTATGAAATTTAATAGAGGATGGAATTGTATGTAAGTCCAAACAAAATCATGCTTTCCCGCCTCCGATTTTGATTAAAGTTGGTTCAAAAATATAGTAGACTTTAAATTAAGGACATAAGCTACTTTTTTTTTTGTAAAAAAGAGCATGAAGGGGTTGATATAAAGAATAAAATTTTGTAGGGGAGTTCGTCATTATCGAAGATAAAACCATGAAACTTTGAATTTACGCACTTAATAAGAAACCAATAAAATATTTGTTCAAGCGTTATTAAAATTTTAACCTGTGTGACGATAAAATAGGGAATGAGAAGTTGTCTGGTAATCCAAACAATGTCTAAAAATAACTATTCCATGCGGACGAAGTTGCGGGCAAAAGATAGTTAATTAATAATTTTCTTACCTTTGCCATGACAGTGCCACCTTCGAGCAGTTCTACATAATCAGGACATGGATCGCCTGTGTAACCCCACGGGAAGATTATTACTTCACCGTAGCTGTGAAATGACAGGAATACCTTGAATGTCGTGTCTGATTCCAAAATCGTTTTCTGTAATGGAATATACAAGTTAATTTTATGATTAGGTATATAATTATAAGGTGTCTGCCCACTACAACGTATTATACCATGGCCGTCATAGGAATATGCTCGGCACGGAAGGTAACACGATACGTATAATATTTATTGATGACCAAGATTAAATAGAGTCAAAAATTATGGAATTATTTTTGCGTTTACAAACGTGTAAATATTTTTAAAACTAGAAAATACACTCGACCGACAAAATCGACCTGCCCCAGATTCGATTTTTTCAGTGTATTATCTAGAGTCAAAAATGTTCTAAATAATACTTTACTCCTCGTAAAGGTACAGTTACTTAAGTATGACGTCACTTCAAAGCTCGTTGCATTTTTATTGTTAAAGTGGCAGGAAAATATTTTATGCTCTTTGTATGAAAATTTCAATTTATTTGTTTGATATTCACCTTAACCGCTGCTGTTTCTGGTTCCGAAAACGCCTTCGGTCCTCTGTAGAAAATATTGCCTGGATCGTCCGATGAACCTTCTTCTCCTTTCTCACCCCAACCATAACTGGAATAAACGGTGGAAATAAATATTGAGATAACTATACTGAATTGTGGAGGATAGGCTTTAAAGGACCTTATCATTTTATGCGGCCAGCGCCTCCGCTGGCCGCGATAAAAAGGATAAGGTCCTTTCGATCACGTCTCAAGATGGGAAAACCAGATGATCGAGCGATTGGTTGTTCAGGGAAGAGTGGATGGTACTAGACTGAGACGCATTACCCACGCGATGGAGCGACCAGATAAAATCTGCCGTGGGCGGCCCGTTGCATAAATGCACAAGAAGCGCTACAAATCGGACACGTTGGCGGAATATAGTGAGGCGAGCGACAACAGCCCATGGCACTCCTTCATGACGACCACGACCGCTCTGTCAAGAGTGAAACGAAGAAGAAGAAGACGTGCCCCAAGTACTTTAGAGTATCAAGTGAAGCGTGGTTTAAAAGTTTAATTTAGCGGCTCTTCGATTTTCTTTTCAATCGAGTGAATTATTTCTAATCGTATTTTTATCTTCTGCAATCATTAGGACATATCTAAAATTTTGACGAGTATGAATTTCAGAATATTGTTTATTTTATAATAATAAACATCCATACGTTGTAAATTCTTCTATTTGGGAAATCCGCGTCCTAAGTTAACATTTATTGTAAGAAGATTATTAAATTACTTATCTTGATTTGTACCGGAATATATATAATATAATAGGCGCTATATTTGGTAAAAGCATTATTAATCTTTCCGGAATAATATGGTTATAATCACCTAAAGTTTCTGTTGAGGTCAACTCCCACGCATTCGCCGTACTTGGTTCTGTTCTTCCGCCACATTCTGTCTTGCGTGTGGGTGTACTCGTATCCGTCAGGGTTTAATACGGGCAGTATATACCTGGTAAGTGAAAATAGTACATTTATTAACTAGGGCGTAATACAAACAATGTGTCAGATCTCAGGTATTCGCTGATTATGCGATCTGAGGCTTTATTTTTTACCACCCGTGGTAAGTACAACATTTTATGTCACCTCCGGAAGATGAAATGGGATTTTCGGTACGCGTAGCGTGCGGAAGATGCCACTTTCTGGACAGGTGTGGCAAAAAATATATTATTAGTTTAAAAGTACCAGTTGTATTTCGCAGCTATTGCCAGTTTGCTGAAGAGATTGCATTATTTCGACATGATTACGACGGCTGCTTAATAATCTTTTAACTTTCAATTTTTGTGTTATTAGTTTCGCGTTTGTCAGATGGAATATTTGAATAATGTACTAAATTTAAATAAAAACGAAAAAGCAACAAAATCAGGTCTTGATCAAGTTCTTGTGAGACGGGACTCGAATCTTTTTTTCGCGAAAAAAAAAGCGAAGCGCTTTATTTCTATAGCAATTGGATTTTTATATATTTGTTAGTAGGTAGGTACTTATGTAATTATGTACGGTGGCAGACTTCCGTGCTTAAGCAATTCAAAACGAGTTTCCTTTGACGGTTAAACTGATTTACCATAGTATTTTACTACATTTTGTTAAAAGTGCGCAAGCGATTTTGATCTTATGGGTGCTGAGCACGTGTCAGCGATAGTACAATTGAAATTGCTATAGAAATAAAAAGAAAACATATAACGGATTTAATAATGACGAAATTACAGCATTCTTACATTTCAAAATATTCAAAACTTGCCAAATAAAATCAAAAGCATGAGTTATCAAATGGAGTTATTTGTGAGAGCTTGTTAAAAACTATACATATACAAACCAGTCCTTGTTTGTGACACTCTCGGGCTGTTCATTGAACGTTCTGACGATGGTGTCAGCGATGAACGTAACCACGGCGGTGCTGATCCACTCGCGGGGGTGAATGGCCCCGTCTAACCACACACCCACATTTTCTGGGTTTCCATTCGAGATCTTTAGCAACTGAAAAGCATACATATTCTCAAACTCTAGACGCCTGTAGATTTTTTATGGCTGGGAGCAAGGATGACGACTGAAAAATTCTATTTAGTCAGTCAGATAAAACCCGAAAAATATTACACGCGTTTTTACTTTCTCGTATACGTAGTATAGAGGAAGTTTTGTACTTGTTGTGTTCATTGAATCCTTCATTTGCGTCTGCGTCATTCACAAAGAACGTAGCAAGGAGGTTTGAAGTAAGGCATTCATGACAAATAATTTGAATGTCTCTCAAACTTAGGAGCTGCCACAGTTGCCCTCATTTTGGAAATCGCAAATTTGTAATTCCATGAAAATTGTCTTACATCCTTTTTCGTTCCGACGGTACCGTGCTTTTTGAAACTCTTACTCACAGAAACATAACATTGTGTCAAACAAAGTGTTTTTCATTGCGGTTTTCTGTAAGGTGAATTCTATGGTCAACAGTAAAAGTACCTACATAGAAAATGATAACTAAAATCATTAAATAAGAACCCTGCACACACAAATAGCATATACGTGTACTATTTATTTAATAATTTAAGGGTTTTGTGTTTCCTGTGTTGACTGTATTCACTCCATTACTCATATAATACACTTTTCAATAACTTAAGTATTTTGATCGCTTCTACCACAACCTACACAATTCTTTTAATAATCCCTAAAGTTTTTACGCTGTGCTATAACTAACATACGTACCTTTATCTCGCGACCTTCGGAAGAATGTCCAATAACAGCCACAGAACACAAATACGGGTACTCCATAGCTAAATTATCCATGAAATTGTAAATCGCACTCAATCGATGATAGCTTTTCCAATCCATTGTTTTTCCTACAAAGAGCACCATGTTTGCAATTATATTATTTTTTAAAAATCTAAACACAAGTGAACACAAGTAAATTCAGATACAGAATGATTGCTTCTTTAAAGTATTTGTTATTAAATATAGTCAAAGTAATTGCTTTAGCGCTAATAAAGTCATAATAATGGTGGTAATTAGCAACAAAAAAACTCATTAACTAATAAAACCTTTTTTCATTCATAGATTTCCCTTAAAAAATGGTTTTTAAAAGGATTAGTTACAATAAAAGGTAATAATATACAATAATTGTACTCGTACTAATTACCTTTTAATGTAACTTAGGACACAGATGAGAATGTTCCCAAGAAAATTTAAAACAGCAATATCGTTTTTCAGTACTGAATGACGTACTGTTTATTGGCAGTGGTGTTTTGACGAAGTTCTTGTTAGATCAAAAAAAATATTATATTTTTGTGATTATTTTGTAGAGTTCCTAGTATATTTTCTTTTGACATTATTCTAAATAACTATATGTAATCTTAAATATATTTTTCAATAATGAATAGAATGAAATTTACAAAATACAATTCAATACATTATAACCTTTTTCGTTTTTATTAATTTCTATTTAAGAAGAAATATTTAATCTGTGCTCTTTTTTCCCGCGCGTTTTTGCGCTGATTTTTCGATATCGCGCATGCGCTAGACGTTCAATTGAAAAATCGTCTTTTGTTTTGAATTACAACATTTTTGACCGAAAACCAACGAAGCAAGAAGTTTACTGTTACTTGTTACAGTTAGAGGTAAACGACAATAATTATTTTAAACAGAAAACTTATTACACATATTATTTTAGTTATTTATGAGCAACGAGAATAATTACATTGGTAAGGTTGGTTTATTTATATTTTGTCTTAGAAACTTACCAAATATCACTATTAACTACATATTTTTATTGTTAAAATACTAATAATCCTTATTCACTTTATCCACGTCTGGTTTTCATTACAATAATCTATCAAGTAATTTACATCTCATTTTTATACTAACTTAGTTATCTGTTTGTGACAAAAACCGAATTATGGAAATAGTCACTTATGGCGAAGTCAGTCTTGTTTCCATAACTACTCTAAGGGCCTTGTAGATTTGGTTTCTTTTTATTAATTAGCTTCGCATAATTTAAACAAAGTCCATAAATATTCAATAGTTCCTTTAATAAACTTCTTCTAATTTGGCTTCTATCGCGTAAGTATATAAGTTTTTAAATCGAGTTTAAAAGGGTTTGATTTAACCCTATTCTTAAAGTGAATTTATTTACTTTTACTATTTTAACATATATTATAAGTGGAATAAACAGTAGGTAAGTAAGTACATTTATTCCATGAATATGAGAAGTAAAATTTTAATGTGGTTTGTTAATGTATTTGTTGATTTTATATGCAAATCAGCTTAAACGTATAATGAACCATAAGTTGTAATATTAATTTGATTCATGTTATTATACAGGGTGTAAAAGACATGAACAGTCAAACGAAAACCATGTATTCTGCTCACCATCATAACATTTTTTTTCCTTTAGACTATACCTGGGAAATTGATAGTTACGATTTTATTGAAGGTCAAAGTCATAATTTTTTTTTTCATTTTTTTATGAAAACTTATTCTATACGTTACTTCTTAATAATTGTCCAAAGAAACATTATAATTTTTTTGTAATATTTCATAACAAAAAAAGGCTTCAAAACGTTAGCGTTCAATGTAGCTCACTCGATGCGCATGGAAATAACGAACGGGGCCGCCGTCCGGCAAAATTATCGCGGTTTTGCGAGTTGCGTGCGAGTTAAGCCCTTTACATTGCGCGGTACAACTTGCAAATTTTTTTAACACCAAAAAATAAAAATCATTTCCCAGCAATATTTTTTTGAAATATGTCTTACTTTGATGTATAGAATACATGGTTCTCGTTTGACTGTTCATGTCTTTTACACCCAGTATATTTGAATCGTACCTGAGCTGTTTTGAAAACCCATGAGCATTATTATGTCACAAATGATGTGCTTAATATTAAAAATAAGTAGATTAGGGTTATTTTTTTATAACCTTGGTTATAAAAAATAACCACTCCACTTGTGGAGTGGACTGTTTTTGATAGAGTCTACTCCACTTGTCCACAGTCCACTCCACTCCACTTGTGGAGTGGACTGTTTTTGATAAAGTCTAGTGTTAGAAAAAATACACTGAAATAAAAATCGACCTGCCTCAGGTGGGAATCGAACCCAGCATCTTCCGCAATCCGGGCGGCTGCGTTAACTACTACGCCACCGAGGCTCTGCTTTCGCTGTCGAAATTTTTACAGTGCTTGGTGCTTATGTTTTTATGGTAAACTTTGTTTCATCAAATCTTTGAAATTTGCACTTCTAAGATCCAAACGAAATATTTTTGCAAATATTTGTCGCCCAGTTAAGATGAAACTACCTTACATTGTGGAATAGTTTTTGCGTTTACAAACGCGTAAATATTTTTAATACTAGAAAATATTTACGCGTTTGTAAACGCAAATGATATTCCACAGAGTTTAGTGTTTTATGCACCTACATGGCTGTGTGATGGGTAGGTTAGGGTTATGTTTTTTATGACCAGGCGGAGTGTTTATTGCTTTGACTAACTTTGACCTGCTATTAAGAATAATAGCCGCATAAAGTGATACATTTATCACATTATATAATAACCACTCATTATGTATAATAACTAATTAATCACTATGGCTGTAACATAATCTACTTACGAGAATCTATTGATGGTTTCCAGTTGAGCTTTGACATATTGCCACCACGTTCTTTCGGCATCATCAGCCCCACGTCGCCTATGGCTATGGAGAATGGTACCTCTCTTTCATGCAGCATACCCGCCACTTGGGCAGACCGGGGACCTTCCACCATAATGTCCATTGTACTGCGCTCTTCTTTCCAAATAGTTATTGCTGTAAGAAATGTTTCTTGTCTATGAATGTCGGTGTAAATGTTACGTTGTTACGCTCAACCACAAAAAAAGCTTATTGAGCGAAGAAATCGCTCACATTGCCTGTAAAACATCCCTAGCGTGAAATTCATGTTATGGCTATTACGAAAACGCTCAAAACGCGTTGTGGCAATCACAGAAAGAACACATAGCGAAATTCGTGTCGTGGCTATAATGCTAAACGAACACAGCGCGTTGCTGTATAAAAGAAAAGCCATGACGCATATTAGGATATGCCATATTATGGATCCAAAATGCGTCATGACTTTTCTTCCTAAAGGCGGATCCAGATATGTATCATTTGCCCGATCCGATCAGCGTATCCGTATCGCCGACGCGTATCATAATCGCATATGTGGACGGGTGATGATACGCGTATTATGATACGCGATCTTGATACGCCGTTATAATACGGCCCGTCCCATGTCATGTTGGTTCCATACGATTGTCATACGGAGCATCCATAACTTGATACGGGGCTTGATACATGATACGCTGATACTGATACGCTGATCGGATCGCGCAAATGATCATATCTGGACCCGCCTTAATATGGCTCATGGCGTCATGGCTTGACTTCGTTGGTCTTTCTGTAGATATCGCAAATCAAGATTTAGATAACGTAAAGATCACGAAAGCTAAGCTACCAAGTGCCAGGTCGGTACTCGGATAGAATATAATATAGAACCGAAGATTTTTCAACTCGATTTTCCTTCGTACTTCAGAAGGCACGTTAAGCTGGTGGTCCCGGGTTCTGTCGAAAGATAGCAGTCGTGCCCAAGGAGGGTTGCTAACAGGCTGTAACCGGCCGTAAAAATTAAATGCCAAATCTCTCAGAAGTATTGTCGATATCAAGATACTGCACCGACCCCAAATAAATGGGGAGCAGGGTAGGAAGTGTCACGGCGGTCAGCGCCGGCAGTTTATAAAATGTATCTGCAGTAAAAAAAAAATATGACTACTTATCAAGATAAAAACTATCCTATCTCTCAAGTTGGATCAAACTGCACACGGTGTACAAATTTTATTAAAATCGGTTAAGTATTTTAGGAGTCCATCGCGGACAAACAACGTGACACGTAATTTATATATATTAAGATTAAAATGATATCATACCTCCCACTGTGTCCAATGATTTCACAAAATACCTCTGCCCTTCCCTAACAAACTTTACTTCCCACACTTGAGTTCTATCATTTATAGATGCCACCTTGATTGATTTTGGTTACTAATACGAAAAATTTTGTCTTGTTTTAATATTTTAGCATTTTGGTTAAGTACTTGAAAATTTTAAACCGTCACATTGTCGTGACATTGTCACTAAGCAGTCATAGATAAATTATGACAGATTAGTCAATAACAATGAGGAATTATGTGTATATTTGTAAATCATGACAAAGGAATGTGCTACAGTACAGAAAAAAGTTTATAAGAAAATTATAGCACTTACAATTAACGAACCCTTGCGTATTATATTCTGCTCTTTAAGTAAGTCCTTTTCACTTAATGGTTGTGGAATAAGTAATTTTATTTCTAAAACGAATGATATGTAGAAATTACACATAATTATTAAGAAAATGTTAAAATTATTAGTTTAGATATATTAGGCAACATTAAACACTTAATACTTTCATCATCGTCATCATTTCAGCTGTTGGACATAGGACTCCCCAAGGGTCTCCAAACCGGTCGGTCCAGTGCTGCCCGCATTAAGCGGCTTCCCGCGACCTTTACCAGATCGTCAGTCCACCTTGTGGGGGCCTACCAACGCTGCGTTTCCCGGTACTTGGTCGCTACTCGAGGGCCTTTCCGCCCCAACGGCCGTCCCTCCTCCTCGCAACGTGCCCTGCCCATTGCCACTTAAGGTTCGCAATTCTTTGGGCTCTGTCGGTAACCTTGGTTCTCCTTATCCCTCTTAATACTTTAAGGGATGTAAATCATAACTACGTTCGTATTTATATGTGATAATATCTTAAGTATTATATATAATGCCGGTGTCACGATGCTTGTCCGGGATGAACTCCGAAACAACCAATCTTATTTTCACTTTGTTTTTTTAAATGTGTGTTTTGTTCCAACTTGAGAGATAGGATAGTTTTTATCTTGATAAGTAGGCCTCATTTTTTAGTACAAATTCAATGTTATATGTCAGTAGTATGAAATTACCACAGCAACGCGTGGCCGGGACAGCTAGTAATAACTATAAATAATATTTTTTACCATTTAGTTTATAATGTTAGTCATTCGTAACATGCTTTCTAAGATAGACCCTCAGATCGGGAATGTTAAAATAAACCAGGAGTAATAGTTAGAAGTTATTGGCAACTTACTTAAATTTGATGGAAGAGTTAGTTATTGTGCATGAACAGAATAAGACTTTACTCCACTGTGGCTTGATTGTCCATAAGCTGCATTAAGGCTATCACTGCACTCAAACTTTCGTTTCCGATTCCGTCAATTTCTTCTTTAGGCAATTCGAATTTATGTTTCTTACTACCGAGCTCAATCAGGTAACTAAATGGAATGCCAACAGCTCCGTAGCTATAATCAGTGCTGGTCCCTGCCGCCCCGTACGAGATATCCCTTGGAATTCCAACCTTATAGCTATTGCCACTTGTGTCGAAGATTGCCTGGGGGTAACAACAATCTGATCTTAGATAAACCGTAAACAAAAATTTCTTCTTTATCTGGGATAACAATGCTATGAGTCATTTTGCTATGAGTTTTGCATTCTCGTTCAAACATTTCTAGAGTATCTGTGGCATTTAACTTATTGAGGGATATTTCTCATCAATAAACTGCACGAGTGCTTTGACACAATTCAATATTTCATTGCCAGTTTCTTCGATTTCATCTTTAGGCAGTTTGAATTTATGCTCTCTATTTCTCAGCTCGATTAAATAGCAGAAAGGTATTCCAGCAGCACCGTAGCTGAAATCATAACTTGTGCCTGCAGCCCCATACATGACATCTTTAGATATACCAACTTTGTAAATGTTTCCATTGCATTCGTTGATTGCCTAAGGAATTATGTTCATTAGAGCGAAATGATATTTTTTGCAGTCTAACAAAAATCTTAATTAGTTTGATCTGTAGGTTCGTGTGTCATTTATTTATTAACTAATAAACAAAAAAAAAATCTTCCAGGCCATCAAAGGATAACCTTAGTTTGCATGGACTAAATTATCAGTGTATTGAAATCTGCAAGTCTTTAAGAAATTACTGTGTAAAGTGATATAAATCGAATAATAATAATATTCGTATTTATGCCTAATCTCACAGGCCTGTAGCCATAGATTTATAATTGTTGACGTTTATAGGCCATGGAATCGAATAGGGCGAGACCAAAAAATGCACCAATGTGTGAGTAATGCGCATGAGTGCGTGAAATTATATTTCTACGGGAATGAAGGCCTTCTTAGGCCAGCCATCTCGCTCGAATATACGCGTTAGTATGCTCTTTATCTTTTACAGTGCTAATCTTGGTTTCCTAGATCTATGCCTATAGCTCAGCTGGAAGAGCAGTCATAAAAATATTACTATAAAGTAAGTCCGGTGTTATCTAATAACTGACTCCTAAATTATTATGTTACATAAACATTACAGATACCTTAGACATAACAGTTGCACCTTCAAGCAATCGCACGTAATCTGGACACAACTCTTCTTTGAAAGCAAAAGGGAATATGATAACTTGGCCGTAACTGTGTAAGGTGATATAAACTTCAAAGGAGATGCCGGCATTCATCAAGAAATTCTACGAAAAAGAAATAAGATAAAACTTAGGAGTTGGACGTCATAAGTATTGTTAGAAAAAATAAGATTATATACGATTATTTCGA
Source organism: Elophila nymphaeata (assembly GCA_955850985.1). Classification (NCBI taxonomy): domain Eukaryota; kingdom Metazoa; phylum Arthropoda; class Insecta; order Lepidoptera; family Crambidae; genus Elophila; species Elophila nymphaeata. Next base: position 14,703,614 of record OY039084.1, read on the forward strand.
AAATTAAACAATAAGTAAGTATGTTAACGAGTGTTCAAATTTTTCCTACATATTTGCGTTAAACTAAAACTGTTTGTTGGTTAATCTGATTTATATGGGTTACCGAGGGGTTACCTTGGGTAAAATTAAAAGGATTCTAAATATTTAAAAAGTAATACTCAGGGGCTACGAATATCACGGAAAGTGTACTAATGTATTAATAAGATATTTTTACTTTCTCGTCTACGTAGTATATAGGAAGTCTTGTTTATCTAGTTGAAAGGTTCATAAATATGTATTGAAGCAGCTTAGCAGGAGTTAAAGAAAGAAAGGACGATATTTATTGACCAACACAGAACTAAGACAAAAAAATTGTTTTTCGACAATTCTCATAAACGAATAAATAATTCCTACGTACAATAGTTCTGTCTCAGAGTGTGCTTTTGGCAGTAGTGCCTATAGATCTTTTATGCCTATAAATTGGATCTAAATTTGGTCGGTACTAATTTTGTTAGTTACTTCAACATTTCAACTCTTCAATTATGGGAGGTTATCCAAGCATTCGTCAATGTCAGTGAAACGAAGAATTTTAATGGCAAATAGAGTATTAAATTCAATGTAACAGAATGATATAAAACCGGTGCAATGGAATTGATTTACGACTAAATCCTGTTTGCAGTTTAATCTCGCCGCTCATTGTTGATGGCACGATTTTGGTATCAACGGCACATTACTGTTAAATGATTATAGCCGTATTTTGTTGTATTAAACGTGATTACGCTATTATGTTGTGCGTAATTTTTCGTTGACACGTGTTTCAGGCTTACCGTACATCGTATAACAGCTTTTTATGTGTAAATACGTAAATAGCCTTTTTAAAATTAATTTGCATGGTTGCACAATTACTTTGTTTTATTTTGGATTACGTCGTTCAAAAAAGGGACAACTACTCCTACATAGACGCGAGCGAAATCTGCGGGCAAATGCTAGTATAATAAGTTGCCAAAAAACATGCACTGTTTCTTTTGTGGAAAGGTGCTGTTTACTTCGGGACATATAATAAGCAGTTTTCTTTAATTTGAAGCATGAGTATAAAAGAAGAAAAGATAAGTAGGTATGTAAGTTACATAAACTCACTCTCATAGCAGACGATTCTGGCTCTGAAAATGGTTCCGGACCACGATAGAAGACACTCGTTGGGACTCCAGAAGACCCTTTACTACCCCAACCGAAGCTGGAAAGTTTTTAATGAATTTAAGACAACCAAACAAATTATTTCCTGCAGTACTGTTGGTACTACTTAAAGGTAAAACGTAGGTGTAACTACTTTACATCGCAATTTTTTTTTGTGAAGGTCTGCTAAGGGAGTCATTTCAAGGATGATGGCATAAGGGATTTATTGCATCTTATTGATATCTTAAAATTTTAGTACTTGGCGTGGAAACCATAGTGATAATTAAATAAAAAAATTACAATTAATAGTCATGTCTAATTTATCAAACAAGCTTCTATGCAATGTATTTTAATCACACTGCATTTTTGGGTCTTTTGTTACAATTTATTTATTTATTTTATTTATTTATTTATTAAGGTAAGCTTACAGCCAAACACATACATACAAGATAAATAAAATTTCTAATTATAAACATACTTATGCGCTGGCCTTTTATGGGCTTACACAGCATTCTTAATACAGAGTCTCGGTTTTTCAGAGTATTTACCTACTTTATTCTAACTACTAATTAAATAATTTGTCAACATTCCTGATTCCTTATTTAATGTTGCACAAAAGCAAAAGATTGGATTCCTTTCCATGCAAAGACTTCATGATTGGCTTAGATGAAACTGTTTCAACACCATTTTCTTATAAACCGATTGTGATACCCCAAAAATATCCATGTCGGGAGATTTCGCATTAATTTCATTATACTTTGTGCAGATTCGACTTATGGGTTCGTGGAGACCTAGGTTGGTTCTATGGCGAGGCACTGCAAATGTCTTAGCAAGCGGTATTCGAGGACATCTACGGGGAACGTTGAGATTTATGGCAATCAGTAAATCGGGACATGATATCTTATGGTTAAGGAGTTTATAAAGAAAAAGTAGGTCCAACATTGTGCGTCTATTCTTGAGAGTAGTCATATCAAAGAAGGACAATCTCAAATCATAAGGAGCTCTATGATGTATTCCAGGTGTCATGTATGCAAGGTGTCTCGTAAATGCTCGCTGTATGCTTTCTATTCTTTGAGACGCATTGGCGTATACTGGGTTCCAGGAAACAAGATAAAATAAGGTTACAATACAAGCATACAAGATCAAATAAGGTTATTATGCATATTTTTTACTGTCCTTTAGTATAATCTGTAATTTTTTCAGTGAATATCTTTTCGGACTGTTGAGATGATTTTGAGTTTAACATCTGTCCTAGTTGTTGGCTTTTGCGTTAAATTGTTTACTGAAGGATTGCTACTTTTTTGGTGCTTATTTTATGTAGGTGGCAGGCTGGCAACCTGTCACTATTTGGAGGCACTGCATAGCCCATACATGTAAGATGTGGCTTAATTTGTAACCAAAATGTTACCTTAGGCTCTGCTCTACCCCTCATGGGATTACGAGCGTAATCGTATGTACGAATATGTATCTTTTGTCACCTGAAGTTTCTGTTCAAGTCTACACCGACACATTCACCGGCATGCCAGGCGCGATTCTTGCGCCACATTCGATCCGTAGTATGTGAATACTCGTAGCCATCTGGGTTCACCACTGGAAGGAAGTACCTACAATCAGTTTTGAAGTTAGATGACGATCACAAAGTATTAAAAAATGATAAATATTTCGCTTTGTAGACAAATATTTATAAACGTACCTATAAATGTTATTAAGAGAGACGAAAATTATTAGCAATTATGTGCCGCTGCCGGGTCTATAGTGTTGCAAAGAGAGTTAGGAGCAGTGCTTACCGCTTGTGTCCTAAGTGGAGATTCAAGGGGCACGATGCATCAATAGTCACCTCCACTAACCTGGTTTCTCTCTTTGCCTAGCTACGTCAACGAGAGCCGCTTTAGATCAGATAAGTACGTGTATCAGTTCATAGGTTACGGAAGTTCTTTTATTTTTGTTTTTTCGGATAGGTCAAATGCATTTACGCATCATCCATGCAGGGTGGTGCCAACCGCAGGGATCTCGAAGTAATGTCGTTCCCTCACTACCCACTAAACATCGTCCCCGGCCTGGCCTCCTTTGCGCTTTTACGGGGCGGCTCGGGATCTGTGCAAGCACAACTTACACCGAGACAGGTTACGGAAGTCCTAGATAAATCGAGGTCTTAATTCATTTTAAGATGGTATATCTCGCGCCTACCTCAACAGCATACGATGTAACCATTTTTTTTTATTTATTGAACTGTTAAATCGAAGTACTCGTATTTATCGGCTATAATAGCGTGGTTGTTAGGGTCTTTATGTTCGTTTCCACTCGTTTGCTATGGTATAGTCAGCTTAAATTGAATAATAAAACAATGACACTTTTATCAAGCTATTAACAAGTAATGAATACTCGTAGCAGTCTTGATATCTTACTTACTACATTAAAATCATAAAATTTCAGTATCTTAATGTGCGAATCGTCAATCGATAGAGTTTAGTCATATTAACTTTCTTCTTCGTCAATTTATAATTATTTAAATAGCGGTAAGGGCAAAGATTATAAGTACAAGATATTTTTACCAGTCCTTGTTAGTGACGCTGGTAGGCATATCGCTAAAGTTCCTGGCGATGTGGTCGGCAATGTAGGTAGCCACAGCCGGAGCTATCCACTCACGAGCGTGTATTCCAGCGTCTATCCAAACGCTCTTGTTTGTGACATCGCTATTTGAGATTTTGAGAATCTGTGAGTTATTCAATAAATGGGTGGTTAATCTAATTAAATACTTTTAAAACACAACAACGATGGCAAAGAACTTTAAGGCTAAACTGTTATAGGTTAAAATGAGCGCCTCTATGTGGGCACCTTAAATTTAATAGGCTTGCCTGGGCTTCACTTGCGAGCTTGCGAGCTCCTAAACCTGTCTTTATACAGCGGATTTTTGTAAATATTATTAACCCACAGAAACAAAACATAAGGAGAAGGTTGTGTTATTAGGCTATGTTTTGTTAAAATGAGTGCCCCTAATTCGAATAAAAAGTAACAGAGCTCTTACAGATCGAACCCAATGAGAATTCGGTATGTAACTACTCCGGGACTATGTAAGCTTAGATGCTTGATTTATGACATTATTATATTTATTATATAGAGGAAACAAACAGTGGATATACTTAAATACAATAAAATAATAAATTTTATTGGTACATCAACCAATCAAAGTGTCCACTTATAGATTAGCATGTAAACTTTAACAGTGAATAAAAAAAGCAATAGGTACAACAGAATTATTAGAAGAATTGCTCATCATCAAATAAAAACAAAAAGAAAAAACATCAAATAACTACTAAGGTTATAAGATCGCATAATTTTAAATGTTTAACGTTAGTATAATTTGCTTCCACTGCCTTTATACACATTTACATTATCTATAGGCATAAGTTTTTAACAGAATTTATCTTTCTCCCGTCCTGCTACCCTGCTTATTATTTATTTGGGGTCTATATAGTCTTTGGTAAATATTCAATTCAATTTGTTTATTGCAAGTCACCACACGTTACAAAGATGTTATTACATTAAATTAAAATTAAATATGTCTTGATAGCGACAAATACCACTACAGTTTTTGGCATTATATTTTTACGCCCAGCCACCTGCCTGACCAACGCTCTTTAGGAACGACCAGTAGCTGGGACCTTAACGTGCCTTCCGAAGCACGGAGGAAAATCGAGTTGAAAAATTTTCGGTCACCCAATTGGTAGCTTAGTTTTTGTGATCGCGGCGTAATGAACCTCGTACTTCGAGATTTTATATTCATCATAACAGCCTTTATAATTCGACCCATTTTTGGGACACAAGGCTTGTCATCGAAGAAGGTTTAGGTAGTAGACCACCGCGCTAGCCCGATGCGGATTGGTGGGCGAATTTTATATTGTGCTTAATCAATTGACTGAAACAATATTCTGCTATACTTGTCGATTGAGAATTGAAGACTCTCAAATTCATAAGAATAAAATTAGTCCTGATTTCCCACTTCATAATTAACTAATAGTATGCATGTTACCTTCAAGTCACGACCTTCAAGTGACTTTCCGATAGCTCCAGTAGTGCAGATTGATGGGTAGTCGTATTCTAGTTCGTCCATAAAGGAATGTATTACATCGAGGCGATGGTAATCATTCCAATCCATACGAGGTACTCTTGGTTTTCCATCTAGTAAACATAACTAAAGATATAGGGTAGGTACAATCAGAATCAGGTTATAAATTTAAATTTTGTTTAATCTTACCTTTATAAATTATATTTGGCTTTATAGGTTTAGGTAAATTATTTTTAACTATAAAGTTATCAATTTCAAAATTATCTTTTGTATCATGGTTGCTTTTTAGTTGTAAATCTGCATGAACACTGCAATCATCTTTAAGAATGTTTATGATCCTATCCAGTTTATTTTTTATATATTTTGATGAAACTTGGTCTTCTTCAGAATGCTCGTCTTGAAATATACTGCTGAAGGTAGTTGTGGAAGTATCTAACCATTTACTTTCATCATTAGAATGTTCATGGTTGTTGTTAATTGTATTATCATTTTCATTGTCCTTTGTATCATTTTGTGTATCCGTGATATCTCCTGTATTATGGTATGTAAGTCCAACTTGCCTCAAAACGGCATTGATTTTTCTTTCAGTTGTGGTACAAAGTCGATCAATTGAATATTCCATGATATTATTGCGATTTCACTCCAAGACTTTTTACAAAGTTTTTACTGATACTTTATTGATTATTCGTTCTTGTGAAATTCTTGGTTTCCCAGAGGTTCGCCATGATATTTACAATAGGCATTTTAATTGGATGACTTGGTTCAACTTTGATGAGCATATTTTTGTTTCTATTGTTGATTGGGAATGGATATTGGGATTGATGGGATTGATAGATGACACGATTATTGACATTTGTTTTGTCTTTGAGACAGAAGTAGAGAATTGCTTTTGAACTTGCTTCTAAACTTTGCTTCTAAATAATATCAATTATCGATTCCTTAAAGAATCGTGATTAATTTTCTTAGTATATGATAAGTAATATGCATCAGTCGTAACTGATGCCATACTAGTAGGCAACTAGTAGGTAGGTATATTTTAAGCCTAAATTTGTATATAATTATTTTTATCCATGAACCGAAACGTGGATATATTTTTCTCATTAATTTATTGTTCTGAACCTAATACAGTTCATGAACAATTTGTTTCTCGTCCAATTCCTATATGTTTCAATTCTAACAAAAACGCGTAAAGCTGCCACATGCAATAGAAGTTGTTGAGTAGTTTTCTCCCTGAACGTTAAATTAACATTTAAGTGCTGAGTGTCGCCCGACAGTGCCCATAAGCAGCGTCTAATGAAAAACAAAGCAACCCCCCTATTAACCACCCCACCCCTCCCACCTATGTTAGCGATCAACTGTCAGAAGTTAAATTCTTCTTTGTTTGAATTAAAGGAAACTAAACTTTATGCTGTGATCGCACCGTGTATTATAGCAAAGAATTTCAGAAATAAAAGCTTATAAAATATATCTTGTGGACTGCGTAGAAACATATCTTTATAAAGGCAGCATTTTAGGTGTCAGACTTTTTAAATAAAGAACTGGATTTGTATTGAAAGCCAATATTGCAATTTCGTACCACAGAACAGCACAGGCACAGTGGATTATCCGCATGAATTTGTAGCGTCTGAACTGGGGTAGCATATCCACCTTACACAAGGCAGCAGTAAAATAACTCTATATTTTTGTTACCATTACGAAGCTGTGCGATTGTTTACCTAGCTTTATAAAGTTTATCATTTTAGTAAATTTTATATTACGGCGCCAAGGTTTATCGTGTAAGTGACACGTCGTGACCAGCTCAGAACAAAAGAAGATATTAATTTGTTATGCTTTCTCTATCATCATAATCATTATCATAATAGCCTTTACAATTCGACCCACTGCTGGGACACAAGGCCTCTCTTTGTCATCGCTGGAGGTTTAGGCAGTCCACCACGCTTGCCCCATGCGGATTGGTGGACGGAGTATGAGACGATCGATACCCCTTTGCTGATCCATTAGTCGCCTTCTAGCCTTCTACGACACCCATTGGAGGATAGGGTCGCCTTCTACGACACCCATTGGAGGATATAGGGGTGATGCTATTTTACTCTGCCGGCATCACATGGTTATATTTAATATGACTGCGTGGTGTAGACACCGTTTCCAAATGTTACGAGTTAGTGACATTAATGAGGACTTTAAGGTTTTAGTAAAACGTAGACCTAAATCGAATTGGTTGATAGCAGGGGGCAGGAATAATTGCAAACAAACTGCTTTGCGATACGAGCCTTTTCATTTGAAGCACATGTGAGCTCATAACTATAATTTTAAATAAAAATGTTTGCTCAATTCACGTCAACAATCTCCTTTAACATTTGCAGTACAACAAAAACTTCGTTTGTCAACAAATTAATTTGCGTAGCAGGAATTAATTTTAAAACTTCCTAGTTGAGTCGATAAATCTAACAAGCAAGTAACAAGCATCACCAAGGGTGGCACAATTAAAAAGATAAACGCGCATAAGACCAAGTCGAGGCGACCGGGACCGTTGGAGGGGGGCGTTTGGGGTCCGCCACTCTGGTTAGCGGGTTACCGAGAGAGCTCGCCTACTACTAGTTCTCGAATGAATTTCGAGTCACAGTGGTCGTTAGTAACCACAGTTGTGTTATGCCGCAAACGAATGGTTAATAACGCATGGACAATGCGTTTTGTGGCAAACATTAATTGCAATTATTTTGACATTAGGTAGCTAATAAAGGTAAATGCTTGTTTTAATGTTTACACACATCGATTAAATAATGTTTAAGAAAACTTTCCAAACCGAACTTTTAAAAATGTTACTTTAGAAAAATAATTGCTCGTTATTTAAATGAAAAAAAAGAAAGATTTATTTAGCAAATATCCTGTGTTCTGTTTTCTATACTTATCTATATAATTTAATGAAAAACGCAAATCATGGCATAAATCAAAGAATAAGATATTTCCTATATTCTCTAGGCTTTACATACACATACACAGTTTGTGATTTTAGTTTAAGGCCACTACTCTAAGTCTATGAATCGATTCCTTAATAAATACAAGGTAAATAAGATTGGGTCTGCAAAACAAAACTTTGTTGCGTAGGTAACAATTAAATTTCGTTTTTAAATCCTGTTAATGAAAATATTATATTATTTTATATTAAGTGGTTGGGGGACAACCATATAGCCTTATAGTGCTAAGCAGCTATCGTAGCCTATAGACGCTTGCAGCACTGAAGTGACACTCACGCGCTGTCAACCCTAGTTCCCTTCCTTACCCCGTGGAGCTCTGGCGACCTCACTCACCAACAGAAACACAACACCACGAAAATGTAGTGTTATTTGACTGTGGTCTTCTGTAAAGTGGAGGTACTACCCCAGTTTGAACTGTTTCAAAAATGTATACTTACTAAAATAATTTGTTATTTATAATTTACTAGCTGACCCGGCCACGCGTTGCTGTGGTAATTTCATACTACTGACCTATAACATTGTATCTGCAGTAAAAAAAACATGACTACTTATCAAGATAAAAACTATCCTATCTCTAAAGTTGGATCAAACTGCACACGGTGTACAAATTTGATTAAAATCGGTTAAGTTGTTTAGGAGTCCATCGCGGACAATCAACGTGACACGTTATTTATATATATTAAGATGAATGAAATAATGCTAAATAAATTAATATAACTTAAGAACAAAAGAAATTCTAATTATTCACATTAACTAATTGAAAACCATTGGTAAGCGCCCACTCTCATTAAAGGGGAGTGCACGAGCGTGGGCGGCGAGGCGTTTACTGAAAATATCTGATTACATCTAATTATCGAGCGAGCGGCGCGGCGGGCGCTTCGCTCAGAACGCTCGTCTTGATTACACGGCTTTTGTTTGCCGAGATACTTGCGACTGCAACTTGCAGATTATCGGATTGCTCGACTAGACGGAACGCTCTCGACCTTTGTGTTTGTGTTCGTATACGAGTAGGTTATATCACTACTGAGGTATTCCAGGTGTAGTTAATACACCTGGAATACCTTAGTAGTGTATAATTTGTAGTAATTGGTAGTAGATACCCGGACTGTAGAGATGGTTTTGAGTGTAACATTTGGTTTTTTTGTTAGTTTACTGAAGGATTGTTACTTTTTGGCTTTGGTGTCCTTTTTTGTTGGCTGGCAACCTGTCACTATTTGGAAACACTGCATGCCCCATAATGCCAGATGTGACTTTGTGTATAAGAAATGTTACCCAAGCTTCAACCCCTCTTAAGACTATGAACGTGATGGAAACTATATATAGTATGGAATTTGTGTAAGAAGAGCCAACAGTATGTAATACTGGACTTTGAAACGGAAAAAATCGGGAGAGGTCTCCCCTTGACTTTCTCGTATATCGGAAGCGACTTAAAATTTGATGGAAACCTTATATTTTGATGTCATACATGCATGTTAAATTTTCGATCACCTATCCGAGTACCGACCATGCACTTGGTAGCTTTCGTGATCGACGGCTGAAAAATTGATAGAAACCTTATAATTTGATGTCATACATGCGTGTTAAATTTGATTGCGATAAGATAAAGTATCGTGCTAAGGCACAGACACACACACAGAGACATAATTCCAAGAACGGTATTTTTGGACTCAGGGAGGTCCAAAACGTGTAAATCTGTCAAAATCTCGAGGTTGATTTTTTTGTCGATTACAAGACTTCCTCTATGCTACGTATACGAGAAAGTAAAAAAGAACTAGGCGATGGGGATAGAACCCGTGACCTTTCGGATCACAGCGACTGCTCCTAAGCTCTTAGGACTGCTCCTTTAACGGAACTCGTGAATTTGAGATATGTTTTTTCTTATTACGCTATGAACTGACAGTATACATTTTTATGCTAAATAGCTTGCAAAAAGTAAACTCAAGGAACTTTTAAGAAACAAGTAGAGGCTCATTATTTGTCACTATAATCATCCATTAGTACCTATAGTATATGACAGTATATATTTTATTTTATTACAGTATATATTTTATATATTGTATGTGTGTATTAATATTTAAGTATGTATATTTAAGTATTTATATTTACGTAATTATTATTTGGTATTTATAATTAGTATGTAATAAGTAGATTTACGTCGCCATCTTCCCTCATAGTTACTTTTTACTTTGCAATCCTGTCCATCCTAAGGTTACCTGGAAGAGATCGCTTTTAGCGATAAGGTCGCCCGTTGTACAACTATTTTTATATATTAATATACTATTGTTAATCTGGTTGATGTATGTACAATAAAGTCATATTCTATTCTATTCTATTCTAAACGGTCTGCCCCAGAGGTCTGCCCGCAGTCACCGTAGCTAATAGACACATAATCTAGGTATGTTGAGAACTTATATTTCCTAATTACTTAAGACACTTAGCTTAAGACATACTTAAATTGTAACATGCTGTTAGATACCCGTAATATAATTTTATATAAAGACATTTTTAGGTTTACGTAAAAAAAATTTTTTTGATCTCTTGTGTCTTGCTTTTTTTATCTTCACTCGTAAGTACATCTCGACCAGTCGTTATTTCAACATTAAACCTAAGTCTATCATAGCTTATTTCACTCGATCTATTAATCCTTCCTTTAATCTTCCTTTCCCTCTATGCACACCCAAAATCATGCACATCATCTTTCCTTACTACATGCCCACTATGATGGTGAATTACCACTCAACTTGTCTGTCTCTTGTTTTACTTTTAATCGACTAATTAATTATCGATTACGAATTTTAAATATCTAATTTTGTTCTCTGTTCTCTACAGAGTCTACAGAGCACATCGTATTATGTGACACTAGATTGACACTTAATTAAGCTGTCAAAACTATGTCAAAATTCAAAGGGGGTTATTAATTTTCTCGTGTAATCGTTTTATTAGTAAATTTCAGTGAATAATTAATCAAAGTGGCACGGAAGGACGTTAAATATCAAATATGGGACGTGAAGTGTTTGAAAGAAGGACAAAAAACATTTCTAAGAAGTTTAAACGCAAAAGGCGGTTTGTATAGTTATAGGTTTGAAGTACCCTTTGATATATAATAAAGCCCTAACCTAAAGTGGGTTGCAGACCAAGAACTAAGCTAAGTTAGTTTAGTTTAGCTCGCATAGCTGACGCAGTTTTTCATACTTACTAGCTTAGTTTGCATAGTTTGCAGTCTACACACAAGTATAAAAAACTGCGTCAGTTATGCGAGCTAAACTAAAATAACTTACCTTAGTTCTTTGTCTGCAACCCGCTTATGAGTTTTGATTAATATCAATGGGTTAAGGTGGAGTATCACGGTTGAAAAATATAGCGCCGAATATTTGTGCCATGTAGATTTTCATGTTACGACGACATAACGTCGCACTTTGACCTCTTCCACTTCTGCAGATCTACTCTTACAGAAAATTATATTCAAATAGCTCTATCGGTGATTAATGTTTCCTGAGTTCACGTGGGGATTTTGGACTCCATTTTTTAACTGAATCTACTGTACATATTTTTGTTACTTTATACATTTTCACTCGACATTGTCAAAATGCGTAAGCTTTATTTGTCGCGAACGCCATTAATATACAAGAAGAAGAAGAGTTCACATGGATGAGCGCAAGCTCTCTGTGGCAATCATCAGGTTACGGCAACTAGTCACTCCCTATAATTCGCATGTTTTTATTGCAGCGGTAAGCATATGCAAAGAGTACACTAAGAACATGGATGTGATGGTAGATGTCAACCGATTGACGCAGGTGGATAAGCTGTTGAGAGAAAGAGACATCCAATATGAAGTTTCTATTTACGATACGACGAACACACAGAATCGTACTCGTAGTCCAATACCGTGTATACAGCGGCCCAGATCACCAATAAGTAAATTTTATTTTCTAATTTTCTATTAGCATTTGGCTTCGCGGGTGAATTTTGACGATTTTTTTTTTCTGTTCCTCGAGAACAGGCCTTTTCCTGGACAAAAGGTACCCGTCAATGTCCTTTTCTGTATCCCTGACAACGTGTGTACAAAATTTCATAATAAGTTCAGTCGTGAAAACACAAGGAACAAACTCACAATCGTATTACAATATTACGTGTAGGTGAATGTCAAGCTTTTGTCCAAACCTTCGACCTCAACGTGTGAGTGCCAGGTGTTAAGGTTAATTGAGAAACCAATCTCCTTAACTAGTCTATGGTTAATGCAAGATATGTCTGTGTTTTTTATAGTTTGAATTATTGTTGTCAGTCACTTTTAGAAATATACTTTTGGTTTTGTTTGCTTTATAAATATGGTTTATTATTTATATCAGAAATATTCTCATTCTAGAAAGAACAGCTTTCTGTGCGACTCGGACAAAACCGAGATCGTTGCCTGATCGAGTCTTGTTGCCTACCAACACTGCGTTTCCCGGAACATGGTCGCCACTCGAGTACCTTTCCGCCCCAATTACCGCCAGTCCACCTCGCAATGTGCCCTTTTTTTTTTTTGACGGTGGGAAATCCACTTACGGACCATACCGCACACTGGCTAGGCGTACGGCGTGTGCGGGACTCACCGGCGCGGAAAAGCGCCGGTCCTACTCCGCTAAAACCCACCGGTACCCTCCTAAGCCCTTGTGGGGGGCGTTTTGGGATCAGCGCACCAGTGTGCGCCATTACACCAAAACGCCTCCAGGGCCGGCCCGGTCCAACGATGGACCGGGCGAACCTCGCAATGTGCCCTGCCCATTTATAACATTAGAGTAAATTATAGGTACAATTTATAATAGTGGTTATTATTAAGGCTTTTCTACAATTTTATGAAGTACTTGTAAAAGCTAACCGTTGTATTGTTATTTCTAGAAAAAGCCATGGATTGGAAAGATTTCTACCCGTTACACTTAATATACAATTTCATGGATTACTTAGAAATCCAGTTTCCCTCAACCTGCACTGTTAGCGTTATTGGAAAATCTGTCGAAGGCCGCGATATTAAGGTATTCAATGGAGTTCATTATATTAGCCTTATCATTCTCATTCCATTTAAAATGTCGATGACTAAAAAATATGATCATCTTCTAATTTCTTTTCACTGGAATAAATTCGAAGGTCCTAAGTTCGATTCCCAGGGGAGTATTGTGTTTGATTTGGTTAGTATTCAGCATTGTGTCATGGAATTAGTCTTAAGATAGCCTGTTCCTCAGTAGATTAAGGTTACGGGTGAAGCTCACTTCCACTATCGCACTTTTTATCGCCCTTTTTATCACAAAAGTGCAACATCTAGGCAACCCAAATGTATGGAACATCAGACTTTTTTCGCGATTTCGATGTTGGTCCCATGGCAAGAGTTGTCTGTATTGAATGGCCCTTTCACACCTTGAAGTAGTTAAAACGGTTAAAAAATCACGGTGAAGAAACCTTTAAAATTCACATTTTTGCAGATGCTTAAAATTTCTAACAGCAATGCCCGTAATACAGCTGTGTGGTTGGATGGGGCAATACATGCGCGGGAGTGGATCAGCACCGCCGTTGTGACGTACATAGCGGATCACATCGCTAGAAACTTTGATGAGCTCTCTCTAAACATCACTAATAAAGATTGGTACTTATACAATTAGACATAGTGTAATTTTTAAGGACAGCTAAACTCTCTCTAAACATCACTAATAAAGATTGGTACTTATACAATTAGACATAGTGTAATTTTTAAGGACAGCTAAAATATGGTAAGCTTGCAACTATGAGCTTCAATCACGACTTGCTTATCCTGACCACCATGTCTTCAATAGAAACACAACACTACTCAATGTTGCAAGACTACAGTCTTCTGTAAGGCAAAGAGACTTCCTACTTACATAGCGCGACATAGCAGCAGCATACATTATGAGAGGCAAGGTACTAGCCGCTCAATTTTAGACCTTCTTAAAAAACCGTTTTGAAGAAATTAGTTAATATAACTACACATTCTATCATGCTTATAATCTCAAAATTGTCAAACAGAGCTTTGGGTAACAGGTTATACATAAAGTCACTTCTGGCAGTATGGGTTATGTCATCATCATCAACACCTCATATAATGTCCTCACCGAGGAGCTCGAGCCTACCCCATATTAGGGGCGATTAGGCCTTAGTTAACTACACTGGCCCAGTGTGGCTCGGTCGACTTCACACACAACCTAAGAATTAATTTATAGGTGTGTGCAGGATTCCTCACGATGTTTTCCTTCACCGTAAAAGCGTCGAATAAACATACATATGAATTCAAAATTTGAAAACACATTGATACGTGGCGGGGTTCAAACCAGTGCCTCCCGGGTCGGAGACAACGCCTTACGCACTACACCACCGACGCTTGTGGATGTTGTTGTTGATGGGTTATATAGTTTTTCAAAATAGCGACAAGTCGCCAGACTGTCACCTTCATAATAGGAGCCTCAAATCCAAAAAGAATTTTTGAATGTTGTTTTCTAATCTTTTAAACATTTCAAAACGTGTCACATAATAATTATTTACGAATCATTTCAGGTACTTCGTTCCTGTATTGAATCCAGATGGCTATAATCACACGCATATATTAGATAGAATGTGGCGCAAAAGCAGAGCCAGAGTTGGGAACACCATATGTGGAGTGGATTTGAACAGGAATTTTTCGTATGTAATTGAATAATTATGTTCTTCATCCAGACAGGACAAATACTAATTTACTTACGGATACTCAAACGTGTAATATTGGTCGAGCTGACTGTTCTATAGGGACAAACATCCCCAAAGACCACGCTTTAAAAACAATGAGTTACTAAACCAATTAACAAAAAATGGCTATTTTAAGTCACTGCAACCTATAAAGATCTATTGTGACTAACCTCTAAATGAGGCCTTACGTCGTTTGGGTCAGGTCGAGAATGCGTCTCCCCAAATGTTAGTTTCTTTTATGAATGAGAGGTTCACAAAAGCACAGGACGTGCATTGGTGTTTCACGTTCCTGTTGCAACAATCTGCAAACATCAGTATCGTTTAGTTTCATGTTGCAGAGATGTCTGTTCAGCTTTCAGGGCCAGTAAAAGTCCTAATCATCACGCTTAGGTTGCCCCTGTTGAGATTCAGTAGCTCGTCAGTGCGCTTACGGGAGGTATGGTTCGATTAGTGTTTTTGAGTGTGTTAACCAAGGCGTTCTTTGTCCGCTTTTGCCTCTTGGAGGAGGTGGGTTTTTAAGTATTGCTTAGTTTGTTTCTTTTAGATACCACAGAAAGGCTCTGAGGCCAAAATGTTAAATCCTTAAAAAAAAAAAAACAGCTAAATCCCTCTACATTATTACAAAAGATATAGGTTTGTCTATCACATCTGTAAGTTCTTAATTGAAACGCTATTTAAAGCGGCTCTCGTGGAATCGAACCAAACATGGCAGGCAGAGACTGAAGCTAGGTTAGTTGAGGGGAGTGCTGATGCATTTTAGGGGACTTAAACCTACTCCCGGGTCATAAGTCTCATACACTACTGGACATCATCTCTGCAACATGAAAGACCCGGCACCCGCATAATAACTAGTCGCAGATTAGTCGGCAAAAACTGCCGGCTCTTTTATTCAATCAGATTTTTTGTCACACTTATTATACCTACGTATTTTTTTCCGTACTTTTCCATATAAATTAAATTATGTCAAATCTCACACTCGTCTTAAAAAGGGCTCACAGTTTTTTATTCACGTATTAATATCATCATGCGCTATACAGCTTTTATAATTCGACCCACTGCTGGGACACAATAGGCCTCTCCTCTTTCCTTGTCATTGAAAGAGGTTTAGGCAGTAGTAGGCAGCACCACGCTTAGCCAATGCGGATTGGCGGACGGAGTACAAAGTGATCAATACCCCTTTGCTGATCCAGTGGTCGCCTTCTACGACACCCATTGGAGGATAAGCCAAGATGCTATTCCTATCTGCCGGCATCACATGGACAATGTGATGTATTTTAATTTTAAAATTAATATTGTATAAATTACACGGAAGACCAAATAAACATACATACAATCGTTTTATTTAATAGAGCTCAAGCAAATCTAAAAGAACTTTATGTAAAAATTTATTGCTATAAGTCGGCAACCTGTATTAATTTATACGATGTATTAAATCAACCAGATTTTAATATGGTGTAATAATAATATCAATTTAAATATTTAAGCCATTCTTGGGGACGTGGAGCAGCAGAAAACTCTTCGTCAGATCCATTTCATATAAACTACAGAGGTACAGCGCCCTTTTCGGAGCCCGAGACAACGGTAGTTAAAGTAAGTATGTATGCATAGGCTCATTCTGAATTATATATGTCAAAAATAGATGCCCAGGAGCTGTATTAATTTGCGTTTTCAGAATTTCATTTTGTACTCTGGAGCAGCATTTAAGATATTTCTAACGTTTCATGCGTTTAGTGAAGTGATATCATTTCCATGGTGCTATTCTAATGAGCCTTGTGCAGATTATGTAACATTGCTTGAAGGTGGAACGACTGTAGCAAAGGTAATTTAGTGCAGGTATTTCTATTTTTTAACCGACTTCAAGAAGGAGGAGGTTCGTTTCTTTACGTTTCTTTTTCTTCGATGTATGTACTTGCGAATTGGTCCGACCAAAAAAATTTCATGAATCAGTTCAGTAATTTTCTTAGAATCGTGAAAATACGCAGTCACAATATGATTTTTTCCAATTAAGTTCCTTTCGACAGTAGCCGCAGAGCGTACCGTCCCAAGTAAGGCGAAAAATCGAGTTGATATATTTGGTCACCCATTTGAGCACCAAACGCTCAAGGAAATATCGTGGCGCCATTATTATAATGTATTCTTTTATTACAGGCTATCTATGAAACGAATGGACGCATGTACAAAGTTGGGAATTTTAAAGATCTAATGTATAGTGCATGTGGTACCAGCATAGACTGGAGTTACGGTGTCGCACATATACCATTTTCTTACCTTGTAGAATTGCCAAGTAAAGAGCATAGATTCCTACTACCTAAAGAGGATATACTAGATTGCTGCAAAGAAGTCCTGAATGGCGTTAAAGCTTTAGCCCAATTCGTGGATACAAAGAAATCTGTGATGCATGCAGTGATAACTAAAAAGAAATCAATGTAGATAGTGTTATGTGATTTTGTAGTTTGTAATTTTATCAATAAATCAAATTTATATTGGAATACTAACTTTATTGTCCCTTAACTTTATATTTACACTTTACAATACATTTTCACTAAAATTTGTTCAATGTGCGTCGACATAACTCATCAAACTACTAAGAGCGTTCCAAATTTCAATACACGTGTCCAAAATCTGGTCTTTTGGGAGTTTGAATCTGTATTTTCTGCTTCTCAGTTCCACCATGTACGAGTATGGTATTTTGGCAATTCCATAGCTCCAATCGATGCTTGTTCCACAGGCATAGTAAGTCATATCTTTTGTACTCCCTACTTTATAAGTCATCCCTGTGGTCTCATATATTTCCTGTAACAGAAAATTGGTTAACAGTTGCCACTCTTGCTTGTGTAATAATGAGTTTGCACACAGTACTTCGTATTACAAATTCAAATATAGATTATGTAAATATAAAGTAATATTTACTCTAGCCATGACAGACCCCGCTTCCAATAAATGTAAATAGTCAGGGCATGGATCCTTTTTAAACCCCCATGGGAAGATAATCAGCTCAAAATAACTATGAAAAGACAGGAACACCTTGAATGGGGTTGTTGATCCTAATACTGTGTCCTAAAAGTTTATAATAATAATATTGTTAGAAAGATAAATAATAATGATGGATAAATATCGGTTTTTGTAGAGGAATAGCTCACCCTTACAGCTGCTGATTCTGGTTCAGAGAAAGGGGCTGGCCCTCTATAAAATACATTATTTGGTTCTTCAGATGAACCTACATCGCCATTTTTGCCCCAACCGTAACTGTTATGAAATTTAAAATGTTAAAGAATAGTAACTGGAATATACTAATGGCATAACAGGTGTAAATATGCAATGCAGAGTTAAATTTACCTTAAGTATTTGAAATTACACTTTGATAATTGTAAATACCTTAATAATAATGGTTTATTTGCGATTACCAAAAGACAACGGAACAGATGCTGAAATTTGGCACCTAGCTTGTGGAAATATTGTTCGTTTTAAACAAGATATGTTTTGACCTTGACCTTTGAAATTTTTCGTAGTATTGTGACTTAAATTCCTAAGCTGGCAGCAAACAAAGCCTGGTAATATCTCAGTATTAAATATACAATTATACAGGTAATGGTTTTAATGTAATTAATTCTCCGACACCTGAAGTTTCTGTTGAGGTCGACACCAAATTCTCCATTATAAAATGCCCTGTTTTTCCTCCACATGCGGTCTTGAGTGTGCGTATATTCATAGCCGTCTGGATTTAAAACTGGGACTATATGCCTGTAGTACAAAAGTAAAACTTTACGAACAGTTTTCATAATGTTAATAATAAAAGGTATCCCAACTTAAAAAATTAGGTCCATCGTGTGAATTCGTTTTTATGAAAGGGGAAGAGTGGAAGAGGCCGATAGCATGCCATGGATTCACGTGCGGGTGCCTGGTAGTATACATATATTGCAGAGAGGTCAGCCAGCCAGGAGTTTGGAACTTGGAATCCAAGTGTAGCTTTAAATAGCCTCTTTATGATGCCTCAGTGCTTACCTTCACTGCTCTTACATCTCTTTCTGCCTAGCCATTACTATTAAAAACGAAATGATAATGTACCAGACAACAGCACGTCATCATCACATCACAAACTGTCAAATTTTGCACTTTATACAAAATCCTTTTAGGTCGAAAATCAGTTGGGAGAAATTAGACATTTTGTTGTAACCTGACGTACCTGTTGTCTTTACTTTCTTGCTTATTTAAAGTTTAACTTACCAGTCTTTATTAGTAATAGAGTTGGATAGGCTTTTGAAATTTCGAACGATATTGTCTGCTATGTAAGTGACAACAGCAGTTGTTATCCATTCTCTGGGATGGATCGAGGCATCCAGCCACACTGCTGAGTTCCTGGCGTTGCTATTCGATATTTTCAACATCTAAAGAATGTCCAACATAATTATCTTGAGAAATTTATTTGTAAATATTTTTCGCAACAGCATTTAATGATGATAGGTACCTTAATATCGCGTCCTTCTACAGATTTTCCAATGACAGTTACTGTACATATTGCTGGATAATCTCTCTCTAATTCGTCAATGAAGGCATATATTACGTCCAATCTGTGATATTTTTTCCAATCCATTAGTTTTACTGAAACACGTAAACGCAATGTATTTTTTATACTAATCTTCATTTCAATTTATTTGATTCTTACTTTTCAGTTTTTTAGGTTTATGGCTCGGTGTTATTTGTTTGATACATTTTTGAACTATTCCGTTGGACACACATTTCCCTGCAAACGATACATTAAATAATGAAGAGATGTTCAAAATATGATAACGCGTTAAGGAATGAAAATGCGTGTAACGATGAAATCTAAACGAGATGATTTAGTCATGGTTATTGGCTTCTGTTTGTTGAGTTGTTGAAGTATCCTTATATCTCAATGAAAGGTTTGTTGCTTTATTGGGTTTGATGCCCTTTTTATGTAAATGACAGGCTGGCAATCAGACTCAATTTTAAGGCACTGCATGGCCTATCGCCAAATGTGGTTTTATATGTAATCAGATGTTTCCTAGGGGCTGAAACTGCATGAAGCGGACGCCCGCATGTTTCCATACAAGTGCTCCGTCGCGTGTCCCCGCGCAGATACTTTTCTATGGGAACCGCGCGGGCACCCGCTTCACGCAGTTTCAGTCCTAAGGCTCTGCTTTAACCCATTTTAGGATTATGACCGTGAGTGTAGGCACCTATGTATTTTATCTTCCTATAATAATAAATAATAAATTGTTTATTGCCAAAATAACATAAAAGGTACAGATTTCACAAGCCCCCACACTAGGTCAAGCCTGTCCTATGGGGGAAGTATACGATTTACACTTTATATTTACGGCTAACAAACTAACAGTGAAACAATTAATAAAAATACCTAGTTTTTAACTTATGTGTGTGAGTGTGAGTGCGTGTGCGTGTGTGTGTGTGTGTGCGTGTATTTGTGTGTGTATATGCAGGTAATGGATATGAGAAAGCTATTTAAAGACTTCCATAAAATTTTCTGATTTTTTGTACGTCCATTCGAGTAGGGTTCTTGAAATAAGTTTTTTTGCTTCCCTTCCTTATTGCAATCCCGCACGAATTTAGTTACTCACCTTTGCCACCTTTTCCAAATTTTGTCTGAGTGCCATTTTCAGTTTTGACGGTTTCAGAACAGCTATCAGTTTCATAATCGTTTTCAATGGATATATTGTTCTGTCTATGTTCTTTTCGTGGTCTTGATTTTGTTACTAAATTCATCTTTTTGGCACTTCTTAACTTAAATAGACATTAAATGAAATGGAAGATAATTCAGAGAAATTCTGAAATTTATTTTTGTAAAACTAAATACGGTGCACGGTGCATATATGCGTTCCTCTGATTAAACCATTATGAACAATGTTTATATTTTAATTATCTTCGAAGGAATTTACAATTGTTTCGAAATTTTACACCCTAAATTTGAAAACACTGATAATTTTCTTGTCCAAAATTTCGTTGCCGAAATGTTTTCTAGTCTTCTAATAAATGATGGCCCGTTGATTATTTACGTCAATTTGATTTATGTCATAATGCCCAACATAGACAAAAATGTTTAATTTTAGCTTAAACGTAAGTTATTATAAAATGTTTTAGCTTAAGCAACCGGCATTGTGGTATATGGAGAAAAAATAGGAAGTAATTGTTTTATTTAATTTAAATGATAAATATATCTTCTAGTTATAAATTCGACTTTTAACTGTTGCAATGTCGCTTGTCGCGAATTCGTCCAATTAAATCGGATGCGATGCGACTGGAAAATGTGAATAAATTCGTGCTCGGATTAGAAAGCCGCGGACAGAAAACTCGTCTCTCGGCCGCATTGTCGCGGTCGCGGGCAATCACGCGGCATCACGTTGGCACTGGATTATTCTGGAACATTGAAATGGAATTGGGTTCAGTAAAAGTAATGCTTAGTACTTAATAAAAAAAATACTTTTTATGACCTTTCTGATGGCCTCAATATGTCTTTGCATTTACCACTATGATATTATATTTAAAATACATATAATATCATTGATTTACCATCATAGATTGGTTATCATGGTTCGACACAGGCTGTTGACTAGACTAAGTCCCTATTCTTGAAGACGAACCACCATGGAACGTTTCTCAACAACTACTACCCAGGCAAAATAAATTCTCTAAAGTGTTGTGTAGTGAAACATGGGAAAAATAGCGTGGATTTCCGGAGGCTTTAAAAAAACATAGTTATTTCTCGTCTCGACTTTGACGTGTATACTTCTATGATATGTGTATCGCATAACTTATAAAACCACCAGACTCGAGCAGAACGAAATAACAATATAGATTTCGTCGCATACCATAACTTTTTTATTTAATTAGTTTTCAATTTAATGAATTATGTGTGGTACGTTTATAAAACTATTTTACTATCATAACAAATTCTGAAGCTATAACAATACCTGACAAATATAATTGGACAGTTATTTATAAAATAGACACTCCTTCAGTAGTTGAGGGTTTCGGGTTACGGGTGAAGCTAAATTCCTCCTTTGGCCTTAATGTTAGATGAAGGCTACAAATTTAACCAGCAACATAACAAAAGAATAGCTAGTACCATCTTATCATATCTGCCGCCTCAAAAATAGTTATAACAGCATTGTTGATGCTTTGTGTAGGCTGCAGCGTCGCGCAACCTGCATCATCGGCGACGAAGAGGTGAACAACCATCTTAAGCCTCTCCAATTGCGTTGCGATGTAGCGTCATTGAGCGCGTTCTATCGGTTTTTCCCACCATCTCCATATATTGCCCGTATAAGCAAAAAAAATACTTATTACCAGACAGAATAGTCCTGCTAACTTTTCCAGTGTACCCCATACCGCTGTGGACGCAGACAGAGTTGCTAATTGCAGCCAAATGAGATTGATTGAAACCGAACGACGGACGGCCCGGACGTGCCGTGGCAAAGTCCAAATGTTCCCTAATTTGACGTGGAAAGAATGGAAGAAATGTTTTAATTGTGTTAATTTTTTTTTACAGTAATTGAAGAACAGGAAGAGCGAAATTGGAGAAAATTTCTTTAAAGTATCCTTAAATAAATTAGCAAATTAACTAAACTGGATGCAAGTTACAAAAGTGCGTTAGAATATTAGATTTGAATAAAAAAAAAAATCTTGAATTTATTCTAATAGTGATATCAAAAGCGAGTAGGTAATTATTTTTTGATATCACACTAGAATAAATTCGAGAAAAGTGTTTATTAAAGTAAATTTTAATTTAATACTTATTTTGTAAAAGTTCTCTGTTCGTGTAATTGGTCGTCCCTCGGACGGTCGTCCCGTGATCACAAACGCCGAAAAATGTCAAAATGCGAAACTATTTATAAGCATGCCTAACTAATGTAACATCTTAATTATTATGTAGTTTTAAGATTTTACATTAGTCCAATAAGTACCTAATTATTGGGCTTTTTTTATATAAATTTATTTAGTAATTTAAGAAATACTGATTTAGTAAACAAATTAGCACAATTAAGATATTTAGAAATGGTACTTATTTCAAGACTCTTTTTAATAAGAAAATTGAAAATGCCTCACGAAGCCGAGACAATGTCTCAATGGGGAATCGAATCGTTCCCAAACAGGTCATAAAGTGCAAAGTTAATCTAGTTACCACCGGAGGGGTCATAAGTTCGGTTAGAGTAATGAACGGCCGCTCTGAAGGCACTAGAGGAGCTAATTGAAATGTACTGCGTCTTGGTTCAGCTTGTTTTCGTGATGCTATTGAATCAAACGATTTATGCCTGCACTTGTGTGAAATATGTGGTTTGTGTATTTGGGAGATACGAATCCATTTTCTAAGTTGACAATATCGATGTTTTAAGACTTAATTCGTTAACTAACTATTGCTTATGGTGAACGTAAAAATAATATATTTTCAATGTTGAAAATAGTATTTTGAAACTGTGTCTTTTTATAAGCTGAATAAAAACTTTAAATTCAAAGGGAAAATCTGCAGACCAGTTTTTCTAGGTGACTGTTGTTTTCCATGGTCAAAAAAATGTATTATTATGGAAACTTACAAACAAGTTTCATGACATTAGCACTAGGAGAGTCTAACGTCAATAAAGAACATACATTTTGTTTAAAAACTTTGATAACGGTAATTATTGCATAGGTCAGAAGATTTTGTTTATATTCCGATCCCTTTTTTATTACCAGTGAGGGTCAAATTTATATGATAGGTATCTATTTAAAAACTATATTAATGCAAGTAGTATTTTAACTAGTGGTCAATGAAAATGACACATTATTCTGAGATAGATATTTGTTTAACTATTATATTATCTGTGACTATACGTACCTAATTTCTGTGCCTTTCTTATAGAGACGTACTGGCGTGATTGATCCCAGCATTCGCATCAATATTAGTAATTAGATTTTACTTGACAAAAATCTTCGAAACAAAATTGAAATGATTGCAGAACTCATTGATCTCTCACTTAGGCCTAAAGTGAATCATGGCCTGATCAGGTGTACACAAAGCGGGCAGGTTTAGACTTAGTTTGGGAATCCGCCTACGAGCTAATGATGAAGTCCTTTTGATCAATTACCTAGACAAATGGCGCGCGGACGCACTACGAGTGTTCGATTAATTGACAGGGTGTGCTTCCGATACTGCTTCTACTCCAAATTTGAATTCGTACGGTCAACGATTTCCTTTGCGGCGTACGCGGATAACGTATAATCGCTTAAATCACCGATTCGATATCGGATATCTTGATAAATGTGAAGAAGTTTTCTAAGAATTTAGACTGGTTTGAAAATTGTATCCATTATTAAAGCTACATAAAGTATTTGAAGTACAAATGCCTTTAATTTAGTTAATATATAGGTATAGAAAACGAACATTATAATTAGTGCTGTATTTTATAAAAATATTGAGTAGTCAGATGACTAGGTACACATAGAGTGGTACGGGTTTTAATTATAAAAATATACAACATAAATGGAATTAATAAAAAGTCAAAAAGACTCTTGTCTAATCATAATTAATTATAAAAAAAGTAATTCAGTTTGGTATGGACTATCTGTCAAGGAAATACCACAACGAACTTGAAATTCATGAAACAACACATACATACATACATACGATCACGCTCGTAATCCTATGACGGGTTGAGCAGAACCTTAGGTAACATATTCTTACAAATAAAGCCACATCTGGCAGTATGTGCCACGCAGTGCCTCTAGATAGTGACAGGTTGCTAGCTTGTCGCGTACATAAAAGGGGCACCAAACCCAAAAAGTAACAATCCTTCAGTAAGCAATCTAACGCAACAGCCAACAATCAGGACAGATGTTACACTCAAAATCAGTAGTTATTAAAATTCTGCATGTCATCCAAGATACCCCGAAAACGGGTCACAAGACGTCGCAATCATAGTAAAAAAAACCAAATTATTTTTTCTTAAACGTGATAACAAACACAAAATTAACTGATAGAACCGTAGAATAAACTGACGTTAAATATGAATATAACAGACACTGTTTAAAAATATTCGTTTATATAATATGGATATAAATGGATATTTTGTTACAATCAACGAATTAGGGATATCATTCCTAAATCGTTGGACCAGCAATACCAGTTAGAGCAATGTATCACAGGTGCGTTGCCTACCTTGAAAGAAATTTTCACGTGTTCCTATAAGAGATCCATGTTGTAGTCCTTTGGAAAAACCTCGACATTGAGTTCATTCCGAAACCTAATCGTTTTCCGGTTGAAGAAGCAGTGAAATAAATTACGCAAATGCATAATATCATCGTGCTGCCTGAGTATATCACTTATCAGAATGATATTGTTTAATATTTTTTATTACTCGTTACAGCCCTTTTGACAAGCTAACCCTGTAATCCCTGACAGAGCCCAATAATGCCTTAAAGCGACTGGGGTCTGCTTTAATGTAAACCCTGTCCGTGTAAACAGGGCTTTTGTTGGCTTCCTTTGCCTACGGCGATTGTAACATACCACAGTGTAGGAAAGTGTTATAATTTCATAACACCGTTAGTTTTAGATAGTATTTTGTAGAGATATTTCGTAAAAAATTGTTTCACAAGTTTGAAATAGCTCTATTAATTAAATTTAAATGAAATACTAACTCTACATTCAAATATGGCAATTTTATAGTATTTAAACTTCCAAAATTATTTCGTTGTTTATTTTCTGTCTAAAAGAATTCTGTCGGCGTCGTGTTGGAGTGGTCAGTATAGCAGTCTACACATCAAGCGGTTTGGGTTTGAATCCTGGACCCCGATCGCGGTAAATCATTTCAAGTCGAACGCAGATGAAACACAAACGCTGTCAAAGGTACGTTTCTGTTAAGCCCTGTCCGCACAGCAATAAAATATTCGCGCGGAAATAATATCGCGTTCAATTTGAACGCGATATTATTTATCGCTGTGCGGACAGGGCTTAACAGAAACGTAACTTTGACAGCGTTTGTGTTTCATCTGCGTTTGACTTGAAATGATTTACCGCGATCGGGGCCCTAGTAGAGGCAAATGTTTGTGTTCTTCACAAAAGGGAGGAGGTTCTCAATTCGACTTAATGTTTTTTTTTGTGTGTTACCTAAGTATTAACATAACTCTTTAGTTGGTGTAATGATTTTGAAGATTCTTTTAATGAAATACTAACTCTACATTCAAATATGGCAATTTTATAGTATTTAAACTTCCAAAATTATTTCGTTGTTTATTTTCTGTCTAAAAGAATTCTGTCGGCGTCGTGTTGGAGTGGTCAGTATAGCAGTCTACACATCAAGCGGTTTGGGTTTGAATCCTGGACCCCGATCGCGGTAAATCATTTCAAGTCGAACGCAGATGAAACACAAACGCTGTCAAAGTTACGTTTCTGTTAAGCCCTGTCCGCACAGCAATAAAATATTCGCGCGGAAATAATATCGCGTTCAATTTGAACGCGATATTATTTATCGCTGTGCGGACAGGGCTTAACAGAAACGTAACTTTGACAGCGTTTGTGTTTCATCTGCGTTTGACTTGAAATGATTTACCGCGATCGGGGCCCTAGTAGAGGCAAATGTTTGTGTTCTTCACAAAAGGGAGGAGGTTCTCAATTCGACTTAATGTTTTTTTTTGTGTGTTACCTAAGTATTAACATAACTCTTTAGTTGGTGTAATGATTTTGAAGATTCTTTTAACGCTTGATTCTGATGCTTGTCATATGGTCCCATTTAAATTTGATCGACATCTGACGAGTAGTTTTGAAGTTATCCCTAGTAATGCCTACTTAATTGACATGGATAATAATATCTTTATAATTTTTTTACTTGTTTGTCTTAAAGATCTCGGGACAGTTTCCTCAAAATTTCTATACTTGCAACACTAAAAAGCAAAAAATAAAATTATTGAAAAAAAATATCCGCTGGATGCGGGCAGCGCAGGACCTTGGGGGAGGCCGATGTCCAACAGTGGGCGTTTCTCGACTGAAATGATGATGAAAAAAAAACCGCCTTCAAAATTAAAAACGGTGGATTAAAAATTTTATGTTCAAAAAAATCTAAATGTTTTACTACAACCTCAATATTTGGAATAAACGTAGTCACTTGTAGGTATATGGGACCGACCATTTTTATTTCTCCGTTTTTTATCCACTCCTTTTCATTTTGATCATCCTTACTCTAATTTACTAATCTACTGCATGTATACTATACTGTGGCCGCCGTTTAGAGGGGTGTCGGGGGATGAGACGGAATCAAAAAATTGTGTTCCCAATAAAGGACATCATTAATTCTCGCCGGTCGCCAAGCGATGGGGCTGCACTGACACCGTCTGAGACGGCGATCGATACCCGTGTGACTTGGGCCTTTGCTTCAGAGGCTTGTCGTCTTTTGTCACTTTTTCAGAAACAGTCCTTTTTTGTAAAGATTAACGTAGAAAACATGAACAGAGGAGATCCATGGTGCCGCGGTCGTGCACATGTGCGTCCTTCGTTCATTGTTAACGGCACCACAGTAATGTTAGGATACCGTATCGTTTAAGAATTATTATCTCGAGCTTCGATATCTACTACCAATGGTTGATAGACATATGCAATTGGATCTTTATATATATTTGTATAATGCACAGCCTGCCTAGCATGACCACCGAAACACGATATGATATAGCCATTTATCGCGTTGAACTGTCAAAAATTATTGGATATAACCGCCAACTTGGAATTTTATCGAAACTGCGAACATTTACAAGGCTTATACATGTTCACAGTTTCGATAAACATTCAAGATTGCTGTTATATCCAATAATTTTTGACAGTTCAACGCGATAAATGGCTATATCATATCGTGTTTCGGTGGTCATGCTAGGCGGGCTGGCTGGTAAGGTTTACAACACAGAACACAGAAAGAGTGTATTCTGTGGTTTACAAGGTTCAATATGCGTTCAAGAGTAGAAGAATTGTGTCATTTGTGAAGTTCAATCAATAGTGCCATATCTAATACATAGTTTCAAGCAGAAGGATTCAAGTTAAATAGAAATTATGCTTCCTAGTTCTTTTTATTTTATTTAGGATTTTGGTAGGTGTACGAAATATCCGCAGGGGCCTGATGGAGCCAGCCGCAGGTGACCTCGCGGCCGTATACGGCACAGCCACAAGCGGGGCGTAGAGAACGTCGACGGTTTTTAGTGGGTATGCTGGAGTCCCAGAGAGTCCTACATAACCCCAATGCGGCCCCTTTATAAATTTTTTTCCGTCGCAAAAAAAAAGGTGTACGAAATATATTATCAGGGCAACAACACTATTCAGTGAGGTTACTAACAAATGCTATTTGTTAATGACACCCTTGGTGTGTCGTTAACAATGAACAGCGTTCTTCGTAATGATCACGAAAGCTGAACTACCAACAGCGCGGTCGGTCCTCGGGTGGGTCACTGAAAAATTTTCAACTCGATTTTCGTTTGTGCTTCGGAAGGCACGTTAAGCTGGTGCTCCCAGCTGCTGCTAAAAGATAGCAGTCGTTTTCAAGGAGGCCTTAAAAATGTTATCCCAAAATCTTTAGCAGTATATTGCTGAGTTCAATACACACCGACTTCAAATAAATTGGGAGCAGGGTAGGAGAAAGAAGAACAACGTAGAAACTATGGATTTGAATATCGCAATTTAATGAAATAAAACTACAAAATTGAAAATTTTATGTAACCCCCGACATAAATTTATAGCTAAGAACCATCTCGATCACGTCAGCTTTCAGACAAAAAACCGCATCAAACTTGGTCAATTCGTTT
This sequence comes from Elophila nymphaeata, assembly GCA_955850985.1. Taxonomy (NCBI): domain Eukaryota; kingdom Metazoa; phylum Arthropoda; class Insecta; order Lepidoptera; family Crambidae; genus Elophila; species Elophila nymphaeata. Next base: position 14,732,303 of record OY039084.1, read on the forward strand.
AGGAGCTACGATGCCACAGACAGACGCACAGACAAACACCTCTCTTTTTGTGTCGGTGGCTAAAAATAGGCACCTAATGATTATTTTAACAATACAATACAGATGTTTCACGGCCCGAGTTTTGTCTGACATTATCATCATCTGCCATCTCAGTTCCCAAATTTTTTAAGGTCGGCGCGATTTTTTTTCCTTCTATAACTCTCGATCAGCCGTCAGGTCAACCGAGTTCTCGTGTGTAATTTCGCAAGAGAAAGCAGAGCTAGCGAACGGTTAAAAATTGTCTTGTCATAATAATGTAATCTATTACGTATTCAGTCTTCTTCCTCTATATTCAATCGCATTCATGTCTTCACTATCGTCACATCTTCTCATTACCGTGCCATAACCAGGCCATATCAGTCGTCGTATATATCAATATATGTGTCACTGGCCCTATTTTTATTATTTTCAAAGGGGAAACTTTTGATGTTAAAGAAAATAAACTACCTACTAAATAAAACGTAGATACTTAATTTAATAATATTTATTACTGTAATTAATATGATAAATATGATGTTAGTTTTCATGTACAAATATAGAAACTTTATAATTACTGAGCTATGGATACACAATTGATTAAGTACTAAATGTAATGACTTCGTTCGGTCAGTAACGTGAGTATAATATAGGAGTTACATCCTTTTTATTTATTATATTATATTTAACTGAAAATTATTAATTAGTATAGTAGATAAAGTTATCACAATAAAGAATGCTAAAACAAAAGCTCCCTTAGATCCCAAAAGAAATTTGGCAACTCAAATGGACAAGGTATTTAAATAATCAGTAGCTTCACATTTTCTTGTTCACATTTTCCGTCAGTCAAGGCCAATTTCGTCGGCTAATCCCCATGGTACCTAAGTATTTCTTTCAAATAATTATCCGACAAAAACATCCCAAGATTCTTGCGGAGTTCGTTAAGGCGCGCGAGCCCTCCTAAGTAGAATTAATGATTCCCTTTATTGAAAGTTCAATTTTTTGATTAGAAGACGAGGGTGGACGGCCCCTAGAATACTGTTTAAACACCGAATAACAGGGTATTTATTTGCATTCGGTCAATACCTATTTGATTTGTTTAAAGAGGCTGCGCTTTTTATGTTCGGGTACTCGACGGAAATTGCGTTTTCTTTCTATTGGATTTCCGTTTTGGCGAATAGGGATATTTTGGATATGGTGCTAGCTATCCAAACTACCTGACGCAGTTACAAAATATTATTTATAGCTAATGTTAATAATTGTATATAAATAATGCATTGAAGGGCTACGCTACTTCATAAACAATACATACAAATTTCGCTAATGTTAATTCAAAATTCGTTATTTGAAAATAAATTAAAATTTCATGATTTGAGAAGCGTCTTCTTTGCTGACCACACAATGCTCTTGACAATAATGGCATTAGTTATTAAAAAATATTCAGTCCATCTGATAGTAAGCAGTTTCCATTGGCTCTGGAACGTATTGACAATTCTTTCATCAGGTAATTACTTGCGTGATGTCCACTATAAGTCTCTAATCCTGTCCAATATACCGTCATCATCAACAGCTCATATAATGTCCCCACCGAGGGGCTCGAGTCTACCCCACATTAGGGGCGCTTAGGCCTTAGTCAACCACGCTGGCCAAGTGCGGGTTGGTCGACTTTACACACAACCTAAGAATTTCTTTATAGGTGTATGCAGGTTTCCTCGCGATGTTTTCCTTCACCGTAAAAGCGTCGATTAAACGTACATGTGAATTCAAAATTTTAAAACACATTGGTACGTGGCGGGGATCGAACCAGTGCCTCCCGGGTAGGAGACGACGCTCTTACGCTCTACGCCACCGACGCTTAATACACCGTGGAGCGTTGCAAACCTTACTGGCCTGAAGAAACACAGTACTACCTACTAGATTCCGGTCTTCTGTGGGATAGGTGTTTAAAGTTGGGTGGTCATCTGTTTTGCCCTCCACGGTAAACAAAAACAAAGCGTCTTTAGCTACAATATCTATTTACTTGTTGACTTTTTTCGTTGTCAATGAAAAAAAGCTAGACTTTCGATATAAATTAAAGTAAGGAGTAATCCGCAGCGGCCAGACGCGTCCGACGGGAGGCAATCTAATTTGGTTCCGAAGCTATCTCTCATTTGTTCAAATTATAGCCCTCACCTTACCCGAACGGTCTGTTGTGTGGATTGATTGGTTGAGGATTTTCAGTTTGAAAAGTTGTATGTAGTTACATGTATAAGGATATACTGATTGAAAGACAACAGAAGAACGAATATGGATTATTGTTATCGCTTTAGCCTTGTACTGTAAATAATATTAGTTCCTTTGTAAGGCAGAAGTAGTTTTAATAATTCATTTTGGTCTTAACCCTTAAGTAGAAACTCGTCAATTTTTTTTGAATAATATACATGCAATTGCATACATTACACATAATCACGCTCATAATCCCATAACCGATTGAGCAGAGCTTTAGCTAAAATTTGGTTTCGTATAAAGCCAAATCTGGCAGTATGGGACGTACAGTGCCAGGTTGACAGGTTTCCAGCCAGTAGCCTACATAAAAGGGGTACCATACCCAAAAATTAACAAACCTTCACAGTCCAACAAACAAAAGCCAACAACCAAGACAGATGTTACACTCTAAAATACATTAAAAATATGGTGGCAATATATTTAGCTCGTGTTAAGAAGTCTTAAAGCCTTTAGAATCAAAATAACACCACTTTAACTGCACAAAATCCATTCGGAAACAATGTACGATATTATGCGATCTCTGTTCATTTTTTTTTTCAGTTATCTAAAGTGTGCGAAACACATAAGAATCGCGTTCCAAATTCAAACAAATTGTCTATAAGGAGATAACAATGCCAGTGGCGAAGGAGTGAACATTTCGGCTAGCAGCGATAAACCTTGTTTCCATTGAGGTCTCACTCAAGTCCTATCTGTCGTGGGCAGGCGGAGTTACGCAGTGTGTATTAGTTTAACGGCAGAACTCTCACGGTGATTGGGCCACGTAATGAGAGTCGGGGATCGTGGGTAGCTATAACAATGTGGTCAAGACGTAAGCTCTGCGGAACGTATATTGGCAGTGGTGACAATACCGTCAATGGATTTGGATTGGTATATTAACGCCAATTATTGTGAATTTGTTTATAGGCCCTGTAATTGTAAGACGTGCAGATTGAGAGCGTTTTTACATTATCGGTATCGGAGACTGATACAATATTGGAGGCAAGTACCGGAATATTTAATTCATTTTGTTTGCCCTCATATCTTATCGGCTTCTGATACCGATATCGCTTCGGATAATGTGAAAACGCTCTGATTTTGATAATAAAACAAATGTAGTTAACTACTAATCTTATGCCATGGCTCTAAAAAGCTAGAGCAATCATAATTTTATCTGTATCCACATTTTTCCATAGCATGATTAGCGTATTAACATAGAACTAACTTAGAACACTTCTGGAACGTAGTTTTAAGCATACTCAACTCATGGTAAGTATGTTTATTTATCGTTCACTAATATAAATATTATCGATGAATATAAACAGTCTTCGTATGCAATTTTTAATAATAAAGTTACTCGTATTGATTCTATCAAAATTTATCAGCATAATAGCATCAAAGTCAAACGTCTATCAGTAGCAAGCTTTCGAACTTAATAAACCTTTCTTCAGTTAATTGTTGGGTGTATATACACAGCAGATAATCAATATAACTGTGCTCAACATCAATATTTGACTGATACAGGCTCGTCTTAATACCGGCTAACGAGGGCAAACATTAAAATTCTACAAGATTAAGTAGTCCTGCTAAGTAATTTTGATACTTATTAAAGGTAACACTTAGGCTTGTAAATCTTCGTGTAATGTTACTTACGGCCGACTTCAATATTCAATCCATAGATAGAGATTGCACTAATAGAGTTTTGATGCAAAGTAACCGCTATTTGTCATTTGCTAGATACAAAACTTTGGTAAACTTTTTTTATGTGCGGATAGAATTCTGAAATCAGCCGTCAAAGGCTTCACTCTTCTTAATGACAACTAATTGTAATTCTCGTGCCAAAAATACAATACCAAAAGTATGATTATAATATCTTAGTTATTTAGAACTATTATCTAGTTATAAACTAATCAGCTAAGTATGTATTTTGGATATCTCTCCATACTTTTATTGACAATTGTGGAAAATAAATTTATGTTAGAATATAGGAGTTTTTCCCGAGTTCTTGTTGTAAAAATACGTGTTGAGCGAGTCCATTTTTAACTCAATCTACCGTACAATTGTCCGTTAATTTTCACTTCATCATCATCATCATCATCAACTCATATAATATCCCCACCGAGGGGCTCACGCCTACCCCACATTGGGGGCGATTAGACCTTAGTCAACCACGCTGGCCAAGTGCGGGTTGGTCGACTTCACACACAACCTAAGAATTTCTTCATAAGTGTGTGCAGGTTTCCTCACGATGTTTTCCTTCAAGGTAAAAGCGTCTAATAAACGTACAAATGACTTCAAAATTTGATAACACATTGGTACGTTGCGGGGTTCGAACCGGTGCCTCCCGGGTGGTAGACAACGCCTTTACGAACTACGCCACCGACGCTTAATTTTCACTTGTCATTGGTAAAATGCGTATATTTGTGTGTCGCGAATTATTTAAAAGAAGGAGAAGTAGAATATATGCGACTGAAAGACATATCCATTAAAATAATGGTACGATAAAAATCCCCAAAAACATTTTCATAATCTTGCCTGAATGTTCACTAGCGTAGAAATAATCGACCCACCTCGTAAATAGCCTAACTATTAGGTTTCGATTCGAAACACATTATATAAATAAGAGTAGACAAACAAAAACTATAAGTAAACAAAATTTTAAAGTTTATTTCATAAGCATAAAATTGATTATTCGTGCAGTTTAATTGACCCTTTATCTTTAATTTTATTGTGATTATTCTCCGTATTTTATTAGCTATTCTGTGGTTTTGGTTTTCGGTTTCAAAATCCATAAACCAAAATCTGTCACAGTGAAACCTATACATTAACGAAAAGTGATTCTGTAGACCATGGAACACTGATAAAAACATGGTTAAATCTATTTTGCTATTTGAACTCTGACTTAAGCAAGTGCCAACTTTTCTTTCCTTTTATTATTTTTGAGCATCTATCCAGTAATTATTCAAATAATATAAAATAATTTTTAGGTTATGTAAAAAAGTGATCATAATTTGCCTGCCATGCTCCCAATTTTAACATATTCAATCTTAAAATAGATAAAAAATTATCTTATTTATTCTTAATCAACATTAACAACTGTCTAGCTAATAAGAATCGAACTTGATTACTATAATATAGGTAGTTGTGATAATACCTGATATGGCATGGTATAACACTCTATTTATTATATATTTTTAAAATGGAAGCTTGCAATGATCAAGATTGTTTTATTGCACTTTTTGAGAGACGATTACGTCGAGGGCGAGCTATGATGGAATTATTATATACGTTTTACATTTACCTTTTATATTGATATTAATCAATAATGTAGCTGAAGGTAAGTACTAATTCGTGACATTATATTATCCGTATACACATGCTTAGATATTACAGTTTGTATCAAATAGCTGTTTTAATTATAGATTTTTGTATTTATTTATCATACCATATTTTTCATAAGTTTGGCTGATTTAAGCCAATCAAACTTACCCTTGACCCAAAAAATGGTTATTTTGATGATTTAATTGCGACTAAAAACATTACAAAGTACAAACCGTTCATTACTTTTTCGACTTACTTTGGAATGCACGAAACTTAATTAAAACGAAATTAGGTTAATGTTGAGAAGGAAGGAACTATTCTCTAAGCAAATAGCTTTAGTAATTTGTAGAACCCAATTACCGGATTGACATAACAAGCTTGATCCTCACCCAGTGTGCCCATTAAGCGTGCCGTTCATCAGACCTGAAACGATTCTAGTAACAGTCCTACTTTTCATAGTTATCTCGGCATCCGAGAGAAGTTTGTCGATATCCGTACTAACATAACAAGATATGTTTTATCTACCAGATAAGCGTGAGCCCGTTGGCTTCACTTGTTTATTCGGAAATGCATTGGCGTTTGCCGAGTTTGTTTGGCAGTAAAAGGACCAAGATTGTTTGGTCGCGAGTAGTAACAGTGGTAAAGCGCAAGGGTGTGTTTTTGCTTTATGTTGCGTGAAATTTTATTGCCGCGGCCGGCGCCGCGTTCGCCCTGTCATTGTGGATGTCGCCTTATCGGTACACTATGTCGGATTATTGCTGGGATGTGGCAGTAACAGCAAAATTAGATGTGATGGCCTATTCGATCTCAAGTGGAGATAGGCACTTGAAAAATGTTGTTTATAAATTTTCGATGTAACAACTACGAATAAAGTTTTTTAAGTAGTTTTCAGCAGTACCTACTTGGAATCTTGTTCAGTAGTTTCATAAGGAGTTGGCGAAATACACCATACATAATTATGATGATTTGAATCCTCGACTGGTTTCGTTACAATATGAACTCCATTAACTGAGTTTTTGAAGTACAACTAAGAATCGTGCGAGTTTTTGTTGTTTATTTAAACTCGCCCAGAAATGCGCTTTTATTAATTTCGAATTAATCCCTATTTCATGAAATTTCGTTAAGACTTAGGCGGGTATTATAGAACGAGTCTTAAGAATCAAAGCCGACTTGAGCGTCGTACATCTCTATAACTTTGTGCTTGATAGAGAGTAAAAATACGATTCTCAAGACATGATTGATTTCTGAGTGTCATACTGTCATACGGGCCTTAGATTTTGAATATGCTTGTGATTTGGTTGCTGATTAGTGTAATTGGTTGACGTTAAGTCAGTCCAGTAAAGGTTAAAGATATATGGCGTTACAACTTTAGATCAGTTAGAGAGTAGCCACAGATTTACTAGTAAATAGTATATTAATTAAAATATTAATTAAAGTTTACCAGTAAATCTCTGACTGCTATAATTTAAATGTACGGACAATGATCTACTCTATAATATTTTTATGAAGGATTGCAAAACCATGTCGAAGCAGACAAAACCGCGGGCCTGAGTCGTAGCATTGTGTAAACACATTCTAGGAATCTTATATAATTTCTGTCGAAATTTGCTACCGAAAGGTTGACGTCAACTTTTAGCATCACATGAATTTTAAAGACATCCAAAAGTTGAGGGTCCCGGCATTATGCCCGAAAATCCTGGTATTTGCTTAGCATTATCCAAATGAGACGGGACTTGTAACTTTGTAAATGAGAGCGCTGGGTAAACGGGTAAACTGGGTAAACATGACGGTGGGGTATAACGTACTGTGGGTATACCCGTTACTGACCGCAGCTACGTTTGCACTGTCGTATTTGATATTAATATTTTTGTAGAATTGTAGGATTTTGTTACGTTTTCGCTTGTTCGCAAGTTTCAGTCAGTTGATTTTAGTGCATCGTGTTTTAATATTTGTACTTAAATAAAATTGGTTGTCTGTAAAGTCGGTTTACTGACGATAGTTGAACGTGACAACGTCTTAAGAAAATACTGATGGAATGGTAGCATTTTTCAAAAGAAAAATTTAATTTCATTTGTTTAATAGATTTTTGCTTGCACTTCAAGCCTTAGATGGAACGCCTCAGAGCGAGGTAACGCCGCATGCGTCATGTTTTTTCGTGCGTGCAGCCGGCTCTATCGAATTATAAGACGTTGTCACGTCAAAAATTAATGCATGGGAAAGGTAATTTCGTCCCCAACGGGTTTTTAAATTTCTATAAACAGCACGTATCGATTTATGTGTGACCAAACCCCTGAGCACCTTCATTCTTGCATTGCAAAATTGATACACGGAAAATTTATTAGTCAAAAGAATATAAGTACTTAATTGATTAAGTGACAATAAGGCTAGTTTGTATTTCACGCAAAAAAATAGTCTCGCAATTCAGAGAGGTAATGCAGCCAGTTGAGTGTTATTGGTACATTTCATGTTTCGAAGGACCTAGGCGAAGATTTTTATATAGTTAAAGACAATATACAGAACGTTGGAACAAGTTTTGAAAATATAATCTACTCGCATCTGCAGTAAAAAAAAATATGACTACTTATCAAGATAGAAACTATCCTATCTCTCAAGTTGGATCAAACTGTACACGCTGTACAAATTTGATTAAAATCGGTTAAGTAGTTTAGGAGTCCATCGCGGACAAACAACGAGACACGTAATTTGTATATATTAAGATATAGTTCTCGTGTATTACGTTAACACCCTGTTAAACGCAGCACACATTAAAAACCTCAGTACCAGGTACCTTGTCGTAATGACATGCCATATAATGTCGAAAATGAGGTCGAAAATGTCCACATGACCACGAAAAATTCGAAACAGTTTTTAAGCAAACCTCGCGACCTTTCATCAAAGAATCCGTAACATTCCTTCGCATGCACCGTTTCCCACGGGAGCTGTAACTCAAAATAGATGTTTCCGTCCCTTCACGTATGCAGGACAAGGGTTGGAGGCCAGCGGATGTCTTAAGTGACTGCCAAAGGGCTGAGGGTGCAGCAGGATATTTATATTCCCAATATATATCCGAGAGGCTTGCTAACTTGACGACAAGTTTGGTAAGGGCTCTTGTCGACTATGATTAGTTTAACGGCAAGCCCGGAGATGAGAAATGTTTGATTTCGCACATTTTATGCTTGGCTGCGATTAAGTTTCATAAGGACAACTCAAACTGTTCTAGGGAGGTCTTTTTTATTGTCGACTAGATGCCCCGGTGTACTTCGTATCACCTATTCACACGGAGTACTAAACGTCTTTGCACCTACCTATCCTAACGACATTAAAACTCTTCCTTCGCTAAAATGGCGGAACGTCAAATGTTTGACAGGCAAGTAGGCAGAACAGCAAGGAGCTTATATTTTACCTATAGAAGCTCCTTGGCAGAACAGTTTATATGGGAAAATGAAAATGTTGTTTTTTCTTGAGTAGAAAAGTAAATTGTTCGCTTTGGCGCGAAATCGTATAGCTCTCTAGTTTACGCTGCGCGCGCCGTCCGTCGTCAGTGATGCCGAGCGTAAATATTGTGGTATTATGGGTTCTTAACATTAACTAACAAATTTATTTTATTTCTCCTTATATCATAATATTAACATGTGTAACTATACAAAAATGTTTTTCGTAATGTGAGGAAATTCTGGTTAATAAAGGTAATTGCTTGATGATCTGGGATATGGGCAAATACCTATATTGGGAAAAATACAGTGTAAAATGTGCGACTTAAAGTTTTTTTGTGTCAAATGGTTGGCAGACAAGCTACTGCCGTGACACTTGCGCACTAACCCTAATCCCTAATCCCCTTCTCAATCCCGTTGAGCTGTGGCAACCAACAGAAACACAATACCACACAAATTTAGTGTTATTTCGCTTTGGTCTTCTGTAAGGTGGAGGTACTACTCTAGTTCGGGATGCTCCAAATTCGAGCGGCTAATCCGCCGTGCCTTTTTTTGACGCCGGGTAATATGCGGGACTGCCCGGGAAAAGTTCCCGGGTATACCCACTTAAATAACCCAGCGGCACGCCCGCATCGCCTTACTTGGTGAGGGGACTGGGAAACCGGCAGATCCTTTACATCCAGCCCCCCACCGGCGATTGCCCGCCTGCCGTACCTCAACTAAAACGAAGGAGGAAAGATCTCATTTGTGCATATTATTTTAATCATCACAACAGCCTCTTTATTTCGCCCCACTGCTGGGACACAATCTCCTTGATTAATCAAAGGAGGTTTAGGCCACCACGCTTGCCCAATGCGGGTTGGTAGATGGAGTATAACGTGAATACCCGTTTGCTGCCCCATCAGTCGCCTTCTACCTACGACACCCATTGGAGGATAAGAGTGTTAAGTATGGGTTTTACACCAAGAAGTTAGATAACGTGCAATGCTGGCATGTAATGTTTTTGATAGAATTTTGTATTTACTTGTCAGCGATTCGAATAAAAAGATGTCAGGAAGAAAATGCCTTTAATTTATAGGAAATATTATTCGTTTATTTTATAATATTATACTCACGTTTTCACATTCTAAAAAAGGGGTGATACTATTCTACTTTGTCAGCATCACACGGCCATATTATTTTAATGCATTTTGATATTAACATAAATTACTAAGAATAAGAGAAGGTGGATGGAGCTCCGATCGTGCGTTTTTCGTAACATTTCCGAAAACAAAGCTACTAAGCACGCAAGCGGTTGGTACTCGGATGACTGACCGAAAATTTTAATCCCGGTTTTCCCCCGTGCTTCGGAAGGCAGGTTAAGTTGGTGGTCCTGACTGCTGTTACAAGATTGCAGGCGTTGCCAAGAAGAGTTGGTGACTGGCAGGCGGTCGGTCGTAAAAATCTAATGCCAGACCTATAGTCGTATCAAAACTATCTATATGATGTCCATATCAAGAATCGAGATGCACCAACCCCAAATAAATTGGCAGCACAGAGGGTGTGGAAGACCTAGGCGATTGTTTGTCGATTAAATCTAAAATCTCCTAAAGAAGGCAGCCGGACAACTTTTTGACAATAAGAGTGTATAACGCATAGATTTATAATAACTGACGTTTACAGATTGGCATTGAATCGACTAGGGCGAGACCAAAAAAATTAACCCTTGTGTGCGTAATGCGCATGTGTGATTAAAAAATAGTATTGCAACCTGACAGTTGCTGTCTTTTTACGTGACTGACAGGCCGACTTGGGCCGCCTGCGTGGCTTAAAGTGGTCTTATCTATCTATTTAGCTCTATAATATACGCCTTAGTATGCCCTTTCTCTCTCACATTGCCAATTAAACACTAAATTACATACCGATTGCTGTTTTACACGACAATTAACATAATAAGCGCTATAGTTCTTTATTATATAAACAACTTCTAAAGATGTAGGTACTAAAATAAATAATAAATTTTTACTTATTTTCATTGTAAAGCACCGTTTTATCTCCAAAAATACTCGTTACGCCAGTCACTCGCCCACTTAAGTCGACAATGAGATTTAATTTCGCCGACAAAAGTGGGTGACGCGTCACCTATCGACACATCTATCTGTGATCGAGCGGTTCCCTGGGGCAACCGGGGCAAGTAACAGATGGGGAGAGATGCTGTTGTTGTCAAAAGAAATCCCTTGTCATTATTGGCGTCGCTTTAACTTTTTTAATGAAGGTTACACGGCGCGGCGGGTCGAAAATAGTGACTTTTTATTTTGTAACTTTGGCATGCTGAGAAACGTATTAATGTTTAGCAAGTAACATGTTTTATGTATTTTTAGTCGATATTATGAAAGGGACACGTTTGATTCACTCAAAAGTGTTCTAAGTTTTTTAAATGTTTTGAAAAATTAGGAGGGTGTTACGATAAGGGATCGTCATCATGATCATCATTTCAGCCGAGAGACTCCCACTGCTAGACATAGGCCTCTTCTAAAGATTTCCAAACCTGTGTCGTGGCTAACATGCTATTCGACCTCGACGCGCTGTGGCAATGAAGAAAAGCTATGAGGCGTTGTGGTAGATAAAAAGTACATTCCCCCTGGTCATAAAAAAAAATAACCCTAACCTCTTAGTAACTTACCCATCACTCGGCTATGTAGGTGAGCGATGGGTAGGCTAGGGTGATTATTTTTATGACCAGGTAGAGTGTACTTTTTTGTGACCACAACGCCTTATGGCTTTTTAACGACGCACAGTGCTTTGCCAGCCCAGACACAAATGTCACTATGTGGTCTTTCTGTGATTGCCTCAACGCGTTGTGAGCGTTGTCATTAGAGCCATAACACATATTTTGCCATGTGGATGTTTCACTGTGACCATAACGCGCTTTGAGATATTTACTCGCTCAATGAGCGTTTTCGGTCTTCAAGCGTAACACATACATTAAAATTTAAGTATCAACTTTAACAGAATAATTCATTCCGTTTGCCCTTTCCATGACAATCACTTTAATTCTTACGTAAGCCAAAGAACTCGCTAAATTCGACTCTAGAAAATGGCTGCTACAACAGGCGAGCTCTCCAAATATCATTTCGTGCGCCAGCTCTTGTTTTGCGCCATTGCATTTTGTAGAGATGGATATTAATTCTTTTATTCTCTTAGCCTCGCTATTTATGTCCGAAGACCAGACAAGCATTTAATTCAATAATCTACATGGAGCTAGGAAGGAAGATTTGGGGGTACTCGCGGTAAAGGACGGCATTTTTTTACTGTTAGTAGGTACATATTTAATTTTCTTGCTCCTTTTGCGTGAGCACGAACCATATCTAATGAAAAAAAATACAGATTTCGCTCGCGTGTATTTAAGTTTTACATTTTATCATTTTAGCCCAACGTAGTCATGTGAAGCCTTTTTGTTCACGAATACTGGAAAGTGTCTTAAAACGTTGGACCAAAATAACGAAATGTGAAATGTACGCAAATTTAAGCAATAGAATTAATTTCATTTCATAGGAAAACTGTATAATTTATTTAAATGTATTTTTCATATGATAGGAGATGGAAAAACAAGTTAAAACTGTAACATAAGTGGATCAGACAAATTAAACTTTTTTGACACATGAAAGTGATTTACCAAATTAACTATTTACCGTCCCACTACTACTTTATGTACTATAATGCTATTGTGGTACTTATCCTGTAAAGCAGCAATGGATACGTAATTTGCTCGCTAATACTCTAACTGTCAAAAAAGTAGCGAGCGAGATTCGTTCGCAAACTCTAGTTAAAACTATTTATGGTTTTCTAAACCTTTTTCATTTGAGTACTTTTGGCGAGAAAGCATAACGAAAAAAACTCACTTTGGCATTGTCAATAGTTAAGATGCCTTATCCATCGCTACGTGATTCTGGTTCCCAGTCCGGCTACTTAGGTTGATTGAACAAGTTTTTCCCATAAGTCGGGGGGCGCACCGTGCGCTCTAGTGTGAAATTAGCTCCGCTGTGACGGACGGACGACCGTACCGAGACTAATATGGCGTATATAGGAATCGTTCTGATTTCATTGTGATATACAAAGGTGGAGCTTTTGTTCTTAGATAACGAGATTAATATTATGCGTGTGTTGCTACTTACGTAATGCTTATGAGGGACATATAAATAATTAAGGGAACGATAAGTGGTACAACGAAATTTTAACCGATTTTCGAAGGGTGTAAATTTTTAAAAACTATGCTTGTGAATTTAGACTACATACACAACTAATCAGAATGAAAACATTTCAAAATTTGTACGTTATAGTGTACTAAAAAAATCATGTACATAGTTTTTGTTTTTACTAAAATAAAAAAAAATAAAGAGCTCTGAAACTCCAGTAGTTTCAGAGTTTTTAGATTTAGCTGTTTTCATAAAATTTTATCCATCTTGTAGATAATTTCTTCTAGGTAACTAGGTGGTAGACATGTGGGGTTGTCTGGGTAGGTACCACCGCCTTTCTTATTTCTGCCGTGAAGCAGGTCGCTGTGTTTCGGATTGAAGGGAAAGGTAGCCAGTGTAATTACTGGGCATGGGAGGCATATCATCTTAGTCCGCAGGGTGGCAACGCCCTTGCAGTGTTAAGTAATTTACCGTTAATATTGCAAGTGTCTATAGGTGACGGTAACTACTTTACACCAGGTGGGCCGCAAGCTTGTTTGCCATCTAAATAAACTAATATGAAAAAAAAAACATTACTCAAGTGAGAAAAAGTAATATCTTGAAAAGAAAATGGAGTGCAAGGAGTGCCTAGACGGGCAGCGTTGGGACGGTCTCGGTATGCTCCACACACGGGATGCTCCGCTTACTGTTAGCAAGGTCACTATAAGTAATTACAAGGCACTGACACAAAGATATAGGAAACATTAGATCGGTAACGTGAAAGAGAAAGAACACACTAACGTGTATATTAGAGCGAGATAGATAGACGATACCATTTCACGTACACGCAGGCGGCCTAAGTAGGTCTGTCAGTCTCGTAGAACGTAGAAAAGACAGCAACTGTCTGTGCAGTACTATTTTCCACGCACATATGCGCAATACTCACACATTGGTGCAATTTTTACTTTCTCGTACGTATAGAGGAAGTCTTGTAATCGTCAAAAAATTCAACCTCGAGATTTTGACGGATTTACACGTTTTGGACCTCCCTGAGTCCAAAAATATTTTTTTTTGGAATTATGTCTATGTGTGTGTCTGGGCGTTAGCACGATAACTCGAGCATGCTTTAACTTATTGCAACCAAATTTAACATGCGTGTATGACATCAAAATATAAGGTTTCTATCAACTTCTGAGCCGTCAATCACGAAAGTTAAGCAACTAAGTGCGCGGTCGGTACTCGGATGGGTGACCAAAATTTAACATGCATGTATGACATCAAAATATAAGGTTTCTATCAACCTTTGAGTCGTTTCCGGTATACGAGAAAGTCAAGGGAGACCACTCCCGATATTTTATTTTAGTTTTTGGTCTCGCCCTAAGTCGATTCATTGCGAATCTATATAATAACGTTAGTAATTATTAATCTATATGGTGTGATACTAGTAGTAACACCGGCACATTCAATTTTGTGACTCCTAAATAAGATAATTTATGAAAAATCTAAAAAAGCCACGATTTTTTGAAATGCTTTAGAAATCAATCTAATTTATGTTTACTTTTCGCTGTACCTACCCCTTAGTTTTAAAATGGATATCAGCTGGATTTTAGCCTTAAGTGACTGCTTTTACTTTTGACACACTTTAAAACACAATAAAAGAAAGAAAGCGAGTTGATAGTCATTCATTAATAATCAGCTGTATTGTTATTTAATGTTTTTTTTTTATGTTACTCAATGGCAAACAAGCTTGCGGTCCACCTGATGTTAAGTGGTCACCGCCGCCTAAAGACACTTGCAATATCAAGTGTAAATTAAACATTTAACACCGCAAGTGCGTTTGCCATCCTGGGGACTAAGATGATATGCCCTCCATGCCCAGTACACTGGCTACCTTTCCCTGCACACACACCGAACTGCTTCAAGGCAGAAATAAGAAAGGCAGTGGTACCTACCCAGACGACCCTACATATGGGTCTACCACCTAGTAAAATGTTGTATGTTGCGTGTAAAGATGCTTCTTCACGCTTTTTTTGAATGACCCAACCCAAGATTGTAAGGAGAGAACACGTATGCAGGCAGTGAATTCCATTTCTTGATTGTGCGACAAATAAATAAGTTGCCTTTCTATGTGATTTTATGTGTAATGTAACCGATTGTTACTTAAGGGCGTGCACTCGATTTATGTCAAGATTCGATTAGTCACATTTTGTGGACTATAGAGCCTAAATAAGTAAAAAATTTAGATAACATATTAAAAAGGGATACCAAAAAAAAATATAAATTGGTAAATTTTAATGACGATTTTTACAAGGTATTTAAATTAAAGTCTTTTAATATATTTATATTATTAAAATACATATAATAATGATATGATAACATGTTAAATGCACTCAGATATTATTAATAATTATTTGAAAAATGGTCTAAATCTTAGCTCTCGGCCATTTTTCGGTCGTACACCCCGGGTCTGTCTAGCTAGTGGACCTATCGCTCTGCGAACAATGTCTATGTGTGCATGGGGTTACATAGACATGTTTATCTAAAAACAGTACAGCGAAAAAAATACTATCGGTACTTCGATGAATGCACGCTCTTAAAGCTCTGCTTAGCTCCTTTTGGAATTATGAGCATGATTAAGTATAGGTATCTTTTTAACAGTTTAGTTTTAAATACCGATAACAGTTTCACGGCGAAGTAACACGCGAACCATGCGACGTTGCCTATTTCCAAACTAATCTTAGGTACGTGTTCCTCGATATCGTAGAATGTTCTAGATATCACATCCGTATTCAATGTTTCACGCCAAGTCGCAAATAACCAAACGCTAACTTGTCTACGGTACAGACGGCGGCAAAGTTCGCTCGCCTGTCCACGTGTCAACCCTGTGATCACGCCAATATTGCCAACCCTGCCACAAAAGCACTAGGCCAAGCGAAATAGAACTCTAATTCTCAGTAATAAGACAGGCTAAAGACGCTTTTGCTAAGTAGTAATGTTAAGAAAAACGTGCCATATTGGATGGACAGTGGGCATTTTATGAAACAGGATTACGCTGTGTTTTGTTATCGCGAAGAATATAATAATGTATCTCTTTTGTCGTTTGCAGTTTTTTTTATTTAGGTACGAGTACTTTTATTAACATCAAGGCCTTATTTCTATATTGTTCGGTATGGATAATCATGTGTTGTAACCACTCGGTTTGGTACGTTCGGTTCGGTTTTGGGTGGATTTAGAACACCCGGAATAGATTTCTTAGAAATTTTATATAAATTCGCGCTATGTATCGCGTTCTAACTTTCATCTTCCTTGGTTTATATTCTACGATTGTCAATGACGCGCTATAGGCCTTGGTTTTCAGAGATTTCCTGTAACATATTCAAATACAAATATAATTCCTCCGACCAACCATTGCGGAGCAAAGTAATCTAAATGGTTTGGTCCTATTTTGGTGACATTTTGTGCATTAAAGAATGGTTTAATCTGTTTTAAATTCACAATTCAGTCAGATGGAAAATGATTTTTTTAACAAGACAAGATATGTGGGATTCGCAGTATAATACACCGTGATTTTTTAACCACTACAATTAATATATCACGGTGTAAAAGTGCTAACCAGTCAATACAAACACCTCTCGCTATGGGACCAATATAGAAATCGCGAAAAATCGTTGCGTAAGTAGTTGTTGTATTTTTGTATCTATCATTCATAATTAATGTCCTCAATAATAATATATAATAAATTACCGGACATACTAATAAATTAGAATAATAACAACAAAATATAACAATTAAAACAATTTTTACTTAATAAATGCTATTACGACATAAATGAATTCCTAACTGATAAATTTATTAATTTCCGATAAATAAATAAATCCTGCCATGTTTGCTATAATCTTATATGTTTTGCTATGTAATTAATTAAACCAATTCCATAAGAAATGCGTCCTCTTCTCTTCTACATTGCGTGCCCGACTGGGTCCATAATGATCTTATAAATATTATCTACCTTTACCACCTTATTGTACATTATGGTTTGCAATAAAGATATTGAATATATTGAATAATTCGTTGGGAACAGCTGATAATATTTTGTTGTAATATCGATGTTGGCACTTTAACACCTTAAATATTTGTCATGGTTAAAAAATCACGGAGCATTTGTAACAAGAGCAGAGTACAACGAATAAATTTAATTTGATAAAACGCGGAGAAAAGTTATCACAGCGACGAAAATTTCCGGGCAGCGTATAGGCAGTAACATCTAATCGTATCGGGGTTGCTCTCCACGTCAAAGAGCAAGTTTCATTCAAAAAGACGTTTTGTGCGAACTTTGCTTATTAAGGCACAACTTTGACGGCAACGTCTTTTCATATCGTCTTCAGTAATTAATCAGATACCCAAATTGTGTTACAAAATATAAAATTAACAAACTGAAACTTTAATTTCGTAATTATTTAATTAATAATTTTGCACTTTATTTGTTTACTAGCTTCCGCCCGCGACTTCGTCCGCGTAGACATTTTACCCCTTAGGGCTGAAATTTCCAAAAATCCTTTCTTAGTGGATGCCTACAATGTATAAGGTATCTATTTGCAACATTTCAAGTCTCTAGATTCAACGTGTAAATCCGTCAAAATCTCGAGGTCAATTTTTTTGACGATTGACAGACTTCCTCTTTACGTACAGTCAGCATCAGAAGTAGATGATCACTTTAGTACCATGTCATAGCAACGCCAGCGTTTGTGCAGTAATAGTTGCGACAATTATGTATGAATTATTATTATGACAAAGTACTAAAATGATCATCTACTTTTGATGGTGACCGTACGAGAAAGTAAAAACGGTACCGCCACACATACCTATATCGACCATTCTCAGTGAACGCATTGCGTTCAGTGGCCATTCTAGTTTCCAAAGTGCGAGCTCACCACTTGAACAGCCACTGTCTTAGAGAAAAATAGCCAGTAATAAAACACTGTATATCTAATCAACGTGATACTCATAACTTAGTTACCGACCAGCAATAAATAAAGCTCGTTGATCTATCGCCGGCGTCCCTCAGGACTCTAGGGTCGCCATGTAAGGACCAAATAAATTTCCCCGGACAAAGAAATGATAAACAAACACGTGAGAGAATGAGTTATGTGCTCACAGTGATTTGTGGATGGACCGGACAAGATAAGAAGTAGATTTGTGAACGTTTGTCCACTATTATGATGTAGAGCCTTTTGATAGTGTCCAATTTGTTGTTATAATTTTATGTCGCGGCATCAAATTCACTTCGATATTCATATCTGTTTATTTATGTAAGAAGTACAATGCAGTACATTATGAACAGAACTTTGCGAGGAGGACTGACGTCCGCTGGGGCAGAAAGTTCCTCGAGTGGCAATTGCGTACCAGGAGACGCAGCGTTAGTAGGCAGCGCAGGAAAGATCGGTTTGGAGATCTAAGTCCAACAGTGGGCGTCTCTCGACTGAAATGATGATGATGAGAACGTGACACTATTATGCAACATCTACACCTGTTACATGCCTACAAAACCTTTACAAGTAGCTTTTTAAACATTAACAAACACACTGAAAAAATATGGTGTGTTAATTGGCCAAACTTGGCAATATGTAAATTCGATTTATTTGATATATTTTGAGTTGACAAATTTTCGGTCACCCATCTATGTACCAACCGCGCACTTAGTAGATTAAATTTCCTGATAACTTACATAATTTGGTACATGTTATAATAATAATAATTTAACATTACCCATACAAAAACTCTCCTCTAAGTCTATATTATATCGTATAGTATCGTCTCGATAGCTATTAAAGGATTAGCGTGGGGTACAAAGCGATGGCATTTTGTTCCTGCCCCTTGTCCAGACTGCCCCCCTGTCCCTTCCACCCCCTTCCCTCAAGACCTTTGTACATTTGCATAGCTTTGGAGCTTAGATTTTTTGCTTTCGTTAAGTTCTTAAAGGATAAAGAAAGGAGCGATTTACACTTTACTTTCTTTTGCTTTTAGACGGTACCTTTTATGGAAGAGGTTTTTTAATATTCATCTGCTTTGTAATGCTTGAAACATATACTTAGTAATTTTTTATAATAATACTTAATCATGGCCAAAGACAAATAAGTTCATTTATTTCACCG
This sequence comes from Elophila nymphaeata, assembly GCA_955850985.1. Lineage (NCBI taxonomy): Eukaryota > Metazoa > Arthropoda > Insecta > Lepidoptera > Crambidae > Elophila > Elophila nymphaeata. Next base: position 14,751,617 of record OY039084.1, read on the forward strand.
AGCACGTTTCAGTGACATGTGAGCGAAATTTCATTAGGATTGGTTTTCATGTACTCGGATGGGTGATCAAAAATGTTTGACCTCTATTTTCCTCTGATTCGGAAGGCACGTTAAGTTTCTCTCGACCTTCAATGACCTAACAAACAAAAGCCAACAGCCAGGACAGAACTTACACGTGTGTAATCTCAGAAGTCGGGGTCCTATTATCTTTGACTACCTACATTTATTTGAACAAATGCTCAAGCGTAAAAATGGCACAAATCAGCTTAAATCGAATTAAGCTATTTAAGTTATAAAATGATTTAAGCTGACTATGGCATAAATGGATTAATTTATTTTTAAAATATAAAAATACCTTCAAACGGACAACGGACTGCCAAGAACGCTCATATTACTTAGCCGCGCTTCGAATAAGCTCTTAAGTCCGCTTTACTTAACTATTAATTCGCACTGGTTCGCGTACAGAGGTTGTTGCATATTCATATGGATGGTTTAGATAGCTAAGGTATATACTTCGTGTATCTACTTATACTATAGGACAACCTACAGACTTATTCTTCTGTTTGCTTCTATAACAAAAGGCAACCGACTGATCTGATCAACACATAGTTCAACTACAAAACGAATCGCGCTGAAATTTGTCACGCAGATACTTATTATGACGTAGGCATCCGTCGAGAAAGGATTTTCTAAAGTGCACTCTGGAAGGGATTGAAATGGCGGCGGTTCAAAGTCTGAAGCCGCATGCAAAAGCTAGTGTGTCTTTAATTTTCTTTTAGTTTTATTAACAGCATATTATATGGTCTTCACATTTTGTGAGTATAAGTTATTGTAATTTTCAAGATTGGATCTGTTTTTCAAGATTGGATCTGTTTTTTTTTCTGAATCTGTAATAGGTTCGACGATCGAACTAGTGAGAACAAAGGATTTTTTTCATTTGAAGCGTTATTCTTGTTATCTTAATACCTACGTAGGCAATCAAAACCAATCTCTATTAGGTCTGTATATTGATTCCATGGCCATTACTAGAATGCGTCATCATAACATACCTCTGCACCGTGCTGCCAATGCCGGTGCATATCATAAATACCTCGGCATCCGATACGTGACTGGCGCGATTGGCACGCTGGGTTCTCGCCGACTTGGCTATAACCACTATATTAATATAGCATTCCAATTGAATGCACCTGTCGAGTATACAATATGTTGTTATGTTTCAGCGTGTCAAAGGTAACAATTAATTATCAAAAAAAGAAATCTGATAGCAAAAACTTCAGAAACTCTCAACTAAACATTGGAAATAAAGGGTTATATTAGGAAATTGAATTATTTCTATATCTATAATATAAAAATGAATCGCAAATGTGTTGGTAAGCGCATAACTCAACAACGACTAGACCAATTTGGCCAATTCTTTTTTAATATGTTCGTTGAAGTTCAAGGATGGTTTTTACGGCGAGAAAAAATCGAATAATTGCCGGAAAAACCACAAAAACAGCCTTTTTCTTTTTCCCATATAAATGTTTTCTAACTAAAACGTAGTCAATTTGAGCTTTATTGCTATTGTATAAAGTTCATATTAAATTACAAGCACTCACTGTTGTCTAAGCAATGTAGGAACGTTCAGAACGGTAAAATACGTAGGAACAAAAAACTGCCACATTAAAAATCTTTATGACAGGATGAAGTCTGTCGGGTCCGCTAGTTTGTAATAAAATGAACTTTATTTTGTTTTAATTTTAAATGGATTGCGCAATTACTTTATTATGTTATCGCATTATTATAACATTTCTCTTCGGTCCAGAAACACTGGGCGATTTGTAAAATACTTACATTACTTATCGATGACTTTTTAGTGAAATAGCGAGATAAGGGTCTCTTTAATTTTGATTAAAGTAAATCTATGTTAATAAAAATGATTGATATATCATGACTTAGTTGTGAAAGCGTAACAAACAAATTCGTATTCGCATTTATAATAATAGGTTGGGGAAAAAGTTTCTTCGCATTTTTTAAGAAAATTCAAAACATTTTTTAATATAGTTTATTTACATTTAACTAAAGTATGTAGGTACCATTTTTTTCGATAACTTTTTGCCATCTTGTAGGTAGGGACATGATCCCATTGCTATAGAAATTTTGGGACTTCTGGTCAAAATACCGCGACAAGTGGTTTTGGCAGTCCTCTCGTGGTGTTAACCTGACACTGCCTAAAGAATTCTGAAGAGACCGAAACAGATGGAAATCTGAAGGTGCAAGGTCAGGACTATACGGCGGATGCATTAACACCTCCCAGCCAAACTCTCTTAATTTTTGCTGAGTGGCTAAAGATGTGTGAGGTCTAGCGTTATTATGATGAAAAACCACACCCCTTCTGTTGATTAATTCCAGCCGCTTTCTCTCAACTTCTTGCTTTAATCTCATCAGTTGTTCGCAGTAGAGTTCAGAATCGATGGTCCTGCCTGGTGGTAACAGCTCATAATGAATAATGCCCTTCCAATCCCACCACACACACAGCATCACCTTGTTGCGAGTTAACCCGGGTTTCGCCACAGTCTGTAAAGCCTGACCGGCCTTTGACCACGACCTTTTTCGCACGTTCTTGTCGTACGTGATCCACTTTTCATCACCAGTTATCAGCTTCTTCAAAAATGGTTCGGTTTCATTACGTCGTAATAAAGAATCACAAATGAGTAGACGGTTCATTAGGTTTCTTTCAGTGAGCTCGTGAGGTACCCAAATGTGGAGCTTTTTTGTGTACCCAGTTTTTTTCAAATGCGCCAAAACTGTTTTGTGGTCAATTCCCAGTTCTTCAGCTACGTCGTAACTACTGCCATGCCGATCTTGCTCCACTTTTTCAAAAATGGCATCCATTTTATCTGTAATAGGGCGACCAGAGCGACGTGCATCTTTGACATCAAAATTTCCGGATTGAAAACGCTTAAACCAAATTTATGCTACTCTCACAGACACTGCACTAGGTCCATAAACATCGCAAATTTTTTTCGCGGCTTGCGTTGCATTTTTACCTTTTTTGTAGTAAAATTTTAAAATGTATCGAATTTCTTCATTAGATTTACTCATCTTGGCGGTACGAAAAACAAATGAAAATCACACATTTTCTAATTTGAATTTGGAATTATGTTCTTTAAAATTTAAACTTTCAATGATACCAAAACCAGCCAGATACAAATAGTATAGCCAAAGAGATTTTATTACAAGTTTATACATACTATAATGCGAAAAGACTTTTTCCCCAACCTAATATATCAGTAAGTAATGATGTTGACCGCTTATCATAATAATTATAAAATATCTTATTGTAAAAAAAATCTTTTTATAATTGTAGCTACATTAAGAACATAGGTGAGATGTTGATTTCTATCTTTAAATATAAAAATAAATACTGACTGATTGACTGACTGACATATCAACGCACAGCCCAAACCGCTGGGCCTAGAGATTCCAAATTTGGTACGTAGATTCCTTATGAGGTCCAGGGGTGCACTAAGAAAGGATTTTTGGAAATTCACCCTCTAAGGTGGTGAAAGGTTTGTATGAAAATCCGTCATTTTTAAAGTAAAATCCATAAAACTTTCGGTTAGAAATTAAGAAAGAGGTTTTTTAAGATTTTTGGAAATTCAATCCCGAAGGGGGTAAAATAAGGGATGGAAGTTTGTATGGAAATCTGTCATTATTTAACGTAAAATCGATGAAAATTCGCATATGGCGCTTAGGTTAGAAGAAATAATACGAAAATTTAAATGGTGCCCGAAATAACCATTCTACGCGGACGAAGTCTCGGGCAAAAGCTAGTTTATTACAAAAATTATTGTCATGAATTTCTGTAACTGCTCTTTTTCTATATGAATAGAAAAAAACTAAGCTGTAAATTCAAAACTAACATTCATATTTCGCAGCAAAATATTCAAAGCAATATTTTCTTATACAAAACAGCGCAAGACGGATTGCGTATTCCGAACGGACCATATCACAAAATGGATAAATTGTAAAGATAAGGCGTGTTCACATTGATGCATATCGCGGCGAGTGACAAGTGTTAGCGTAAGATGTATCGCTACTCGGGCGGGGAGCATAAATCATAAGAGCCCCAACGGGTCGAAGTTACCCCTTCTTAATATACTGCGAGAAAAACTGACCCGACCGGTCGCTGGACAGGGAAACACACTTTGCACGGTTCGTTCGCCTCGGGTGTGATAGCCCTTATTTTCCGCTTCTTCTATGCAGCTTGTGTTCCAGAAGAGGGGAGTTTGCGCACGTGTGAGTTTTGTCAAATCATTTCTTTTAGTATTTTTTAAATGCTGTGAAAACTACAAAATGTAAGAATGTCGGAACGATGTAGGGATGGTTTAGTTTGATTGTTACACAAGTAACTTTTAGTCTTGAAAATAATAAAACATTATGATACACGTGAACTTGGTTGCTCATTCATTACACTTGTTAAAAAATTGGTTACTAACATATACTAACGAATAAAAATTAAAAATACGTTATTGCAAGAAACATAATATACATTTATTGTGAGTAAGCAAGCCTGTACATCAATACCAGTTCCAAATGTTTACGTGTGGTATCTTGTTAATAGCTTTTAGTTTTAATTTCCCGTGTCTTTATAGTCGTAATGCTGTTAGCTATCCAGAGATAGAAAATAAATAAATATATTATGATTTAACTAACATATTTAAAATAAGTACAATTTTTATAACATTATCAATGTAGGTTTATGTTACGAATAATGCTCGAAGATGAAATGAGCCTCGGTTTACCCGGGATTAGTAATACAAGTTTTTTGTTTAGAGTCCAAAATACTTAATAAATCCCAAATCAAAGTTTATGTAAATTATTATTTGAATTCTTCCCAAAAAATTGGGTAATGCTAAAGCCCGGGTAAGCTTAAGTAACATATACCTATAACACAAAGGAAGAGTATTTTAAATTCCTAAAACCAATAATAAGTCATCAAGATTACTTCACCCAGTTGATAAAACTCACAACTTAAATATCATAAAGGGCAATACATACATACATTTGCAAAAACTACCGCAATCCTTTATCACACCGTCAAAGGTCGCAGGCGGCACCTCCGTGGACCATAAATCAAGGCTGGAGGAAATTGCCGGCGACGGGGGAGAACGGGATTTAATTAAATCTTGCATCGAACTCCTGAGGCCTGCCTAACGAACGACCATTGTATTTAAATAATGCGTGTGTAGACTTTTTGTGAATCGAATCACGGGTGAATGGGTCCAATAGACCTGAATTAGGCGCGTACCGTGTTCGGGGATCATGCGTCAATTTTTAAATGAGATGTTAAGACAATTTGTTCAAAAAAGTTTTTTTTTTAAATCTTAAAGTGATAAGTTAATAGTCACTGGGCTCTTTTTTTACCAGTGATATATGTAGGGGTTGAGAGTCAGCAACAGTTACCAACTTGAGTAAACATAATATATCAGGTAAAGCTTGCAGTTTATTCGTGCATAGTTGACATCAAAGAGGTAAATAATAAACAACTCGGTATCCTAGATACCTTACGCAGACACATATTCGTAAGTCGAATATAACTTAAGGCCAGATACAAATTAACACCATTAAGATCACATATCTCACAATATACAAATCGAATATTTTTATGTAAGTAATGAATAGATTCAAAAAGTAATGGACCTATTCAGTAGAATTTTGGAATGTAACATTTTCACTGAGAAAAATTATCGGTCTCACCATTATCTCAGCCGGAAGATGTACATTAAGAAATACAATTTCGACGTCTCCTAAGTATACAGAGTCAACGGTACTTTTGAAAATTTTACAGGAGAGCGATTAGAAGAGCGAAAGAGTGAAATTTCAAATATTAATAAAATAAAGAAAAAAATACTAATCACATTAAACTAAATATATTAAACCCTTCCAACAGGGCAAAATAAAATTCATATCATTTTATTAATTTAAGAGATATTGCAGTTACACTAGTATACATCGATTATTATTATTTGTATGTTAAAAATGAACCAACCACCACTTACATTTTTTATACGTCGCTTTATTGAATCTACGGTTTGGGAAAGAATTATTAAATAAGTGTGGTAAAAATATTTTTATATCCTTATTAGATTTCTTATTTGCTCAAAAAAGATTTTTAAATTGTTAGCTTTTTGTACCAGTGTTATATAGAGCAAATATTTTTATGTTTTCGTGGAAGTAATGAATAGGTTCAAAAAGTAATGGACCTATATAGTAAAATTTGGGAATGCTTCATTTTCACTAAAAATTATCGGTCTCATCATTATCTTAGCCGAAAGACGTCCATTGTTGGACATAGGCATCCCCCAAGCATCGGTACTGCGCTACCCGCATACAGCCGCTTCTCGCGACCTTTACCAGATCGTCGGTACCTACAAGGTCGACACTAGGTGACATAAGTGAAATAAGGTTTTTATGAAGGATTGATGTACGCGGGAAGCCCAGTAAAGGGAATTGTGGCGCCAAGGAAGGGCTACGTCCTTCAGGGGGACGGACGCACACTGCAGACTTGTAGGTTCTTGACGTTATTTTATATATATATATATAATATATAATATATATATATATTATATTTTATATATTATATATATATATATATATTCACAGGTGAATCAAGAGTTTTATCAATAAACTTAGACATACAATTACAGATTCACACTTATAAAACTAAATTAGGAAATAAATTTGAGACACAGTTACAATGATTTCCAATCCTGAGGTTCCAATCTTGAAAATTACAATAAATTATACCTACACAAAAAGGTTAAAACCTCAGTTAAGACCATATTATATATGCTGTTAACAAAGCTAAAAGAAAATAAAAATGAGTGCATACACAATAAGCAACTCCACACATTAAAGTTTATACTACGGTAAAATAGAGTAATAATAATAGGTACTTCTATATAAAAAAAGTAACAAATATACATATTTCATGTTTCAAAAAATAAGTTAAAAGTTTGCATCTCACCACATCACATTCAGAATTAAAAATATCTATATCCAGCCCACCGATCAAATCATTAAAACATCTGCCCGCTCGAAGTAGGAAAGAATTTTGCATATAATTGGTATTAGAAAATGGTTCATGTATTGGATTAAGATATCTTAAGTTATTTTTCATTGTTACGGTTTTTATTGCCCATGAGATACCTTAATGCATAATTGATGCGCACATCGTTTTGTAAAAAGAGATAGTTACTGGTCAGAGTTCGTGGTGTAGCTATGTTTAATATTGTAAAGCATCCATCAGCTTTTGACTTAACGAATTACGGTAACAAAGAATTACTTAGCTAGAACAACTAGAACAAATTCGTAAGGTTCTCCCAAGTATTAGGCAGGTTCAGATTCCATGTCACGACACGATATTAATTTTTCGTTTAATAAAAAAAATATTCACAGTAATTTAACGACAAATTTTACTGCTTTATTTTATCCTTTTTCTTAATTCCTATTCAACCCTTTAATACATTCTCACCTTACCACTTACATTTTCACAACGGTTTCTATTTCATTCGGGGGGCACTAAATAAGGCTTTATTACGTAAATAATACCCTCAAAATATTCTTGCTAATTAATATAAGAGCCTGCCTATTAAGGGGATGGCTGAAATTTACAAGCTTGTTAGCCTCTTAAGGTTGGGGTAAGAGTAGCGTATTTATTATCGTTATTTGTCGATTTGTTTTGACTACCATAGTTAAGGAGCGTACAGCATCTAGGAAATTTTGTTATGTGTCTGTGTTCAGCTTTTAGAAAGCTCTTAGTGCATTTGCAATAAAATTTATAATCGTAGTAGGTATATAGTAATCTTAGGTTTTAGGATTATTTTAGTGTACTTTTTATAAATTTTAAGGTCGCAGTACACTTATCAACTCGGAACTTAAGGGACCAGGATGTTTACAAATCATACAAGCCCTCTTATGCATATTTAATGTCCACTCAGATCACAATAACTATTCAGGCTTTAAGGGAAGCGAAGTCCCTCGCGCCACCCTGCGAATATATTCTTACCTACAGATTCACACGGTGCACTTCGTCAGCCTTAAATCTATGGACAATTAAAATCTTAAATTTATTAATAATAAACTTTATTTGTTTGTTACAACACACATAAACTAAGCAGGTAGATAAAATATAATTATATAAATATACAAAAAGATATTTTTTTACAAAATTATGACATGCACGTGTGAGTGTGTGCAGCGGCAAGTCAAATAGGCGACAGTTCAGCGCAATGTTTGCTCAAAACGTTCATGAACAAACCGCGTTTTTCAACTTTGAACCTGGTCTTACTAATACGACAGCTTCCTCGCGAATTCAAATCGCAAATTAATTCTATGTATTCCATGATAATGAGGCATTTAAAAATCAATCTAGTTAATTTCTGTGATATCACGAGCTATACTTAATATGGAATATTGTTTTTCCAATGTAATTCTTCTCTCGCGAGTTCAATTCCAGTATCAGTGGCAGTTTTTTATTTATTGGTTTTGGTTAAAAGTAATTAAGGAATTGTTCTTAAAGAGTTTCGGAACTTTTCTTCAAAAATTTGATAAGCATATATTCTTGAAAAGAGTGTGAAAAACACGTTTCTGTGGTCACCACGGAGAAGTGGCACAAAAGTTTTCAAAATTGGTTTAATCAAATGAAAAAGTGCATTTACGCAAAGGGAGAATATATAAGTTTCCCGTTCAGGTATCATTACTTCTCAGAAATCGATCCTTATTAATAACACTATCGAATGGTGTATTAATACAGGCTGTGTTTTTTTTTCAAAATCCGATTCCTGGCTAGGATTATTAATTTTTCAAAAATCCAATGATGCAGTTTTTGTGTTCATCTAAATCGGGTTCGCGAGTCCTTTGAGCATTTTTCGATATTCCTTTTAGTTTAGCATTAGCCCTGAAGGCCCACTTGAAAAATTCACTCTGTATATTCTCGAATCTTTGATATTTATACAAGATTAATTTTAGAAAAATGCACTGAAAAAAATCGACTTGCCTCAGGCGGGACTCGAACCCGCACCTTCCACAATCCGGGTGGACGCGTTGACCAATTTCGCCACCAAGGCACTGCTTTTCGCTGTCGAAATTTGTCAGTGCTTGGTGCTTATGTTTTTATGGTAAACATCGTTTCATCAAATCTTTGAAATTTGCACTTCCAAGACCCGAACGAAATATTTTTGCAAATATTTGACGCCCAGCTAAGATGAAACTACCTTACATTATGGAATAATTTTATTTTTGCGTTTACAAACGCGTAAATATAATACTAGAAAAATGCACTGAAAAAAATCGACTTGCCTCAGGCGGGACTCGAACCCGCACCTTCCACAATCCGGGTGGACGCGTTGACCAATTTCGCCACCGAGGCACTGCTTTTCGCTGTCGAAATTTGTCAGTGCTTGGTGCTTATGTTTTTATGGTAAACATCGTTTCATCAAATCTTTGAAATTTGCACTTCCAAGACCCGAACGAAATATTTTTGCAAATATTTGACGCCCAGCTAAGATGAAACTGGAAGGTGCGGGTTCGAGTCCCGCCTGAGGCAAGTCGATTTTTTTCAGTGCATTTTTCTAGTATTATATTTACGCGTTTGTAAACGCAAAAATAAAATTATTCCATAATGTAAGGTAGTTTCATCTTAGCTGGGCGTCAAATATTTGCAAAAATATTTCGTTCGGGTCTTGGAAGTGCAAATTTCAAAGATTTGATGAAACGATGTTTACCATAAAAACATAAGCACCAAGCACTGACAAATTTCGACAGCGAAAAGCAGTGCCTCGGTGGCGAAATTGGTCAAAGCGTCCACCCGGATTGTGGAAGGTGCGGGTTCGAGTCCCGCCTGAGGCAAGTCGATTTTTTTCAGTGCATTTTTCTAGTATTATATTTACGCGTTTGTAAACGCAATAATAAAATTATTCCATAATGTAAGGTAGTTTCATCTTAGCTGGGCGTCAAATATTTGCAAAAATATTTCGTTCGGGTCTTGGAAGTGCAAATTTCAAAGATTTGATGAAACGATGTTTACCATAAAAACATAAGCACCAAGCACTGACAAATTTCGACAGCGAAAAGCAGTGCCTCGGTGGCGAAATTGGTCAACGCGTCCACCCGGATTGTGGAAGGTGCGGGTTCGAGTCCCGCCTGAGTAAAGTCGATTTTTTTCAGTGCATTTTTCTAGTATTATATTTACGCGTTTGTAAACGCAAAAATAAAATTATTCCATAAGATTAATTTTGTAATACATCAACCACAGAACACAGAAACCTCTTTCTGTGTTCTGTGACATCAACAACCTTCAAACCACTTGAAGATCTCATCAATACAAGTAACTTTTTCAATAGAAGCAACACTAAAATCGCGTAAAATATTTATGCTATTCCATACAAACTTACAAACGTACTCGTCTGAAATGTATGGTAGATTTTTTTTTCAGATGTATTACAAATAATCCTGCAAAACTAATTGACACATTTTTTAAATTAATTATCCCTAATACAAATTCTTAATGATAGCTACTTAATATGGGCTACATAATTACTGAGGCTTGGTAAAAAAATCTTATGCATAGTTATTTTTAAAAGTCGTGGTGCACGCGTTCTGCATAATTTGGATTTGAGAGAGAAAGCAATGAAATTGTATCACAGGTTTCCAAAAGTTTATTTACTAGAGTTTTATAAAAGGGAAATAATAAACCAAGCAACTAAATAATCCAGAATGAGCGACTAAAAATAATAAATGGTTAATCATTTGTTAGTTGCCTATTTATGATTTTTTTGTCTCATACTTAGTATTTGCATAATTATGTTTAGGTTGATCTGCTGACTAGTTAAATACCATCGGTTATAAAATATTATTCTACTGCCACTATAATAGGTATTGCCTTCAAACATTGTACTATCGCGGTCATCGTAATGTTCCACCTTAAGGGTCGTTTTTGTATTACACTGTCGACGACTACCCTTAGCCTGTTGACCAATAGAATTCTGAGTGAAGATCCCAGAGTGATGCAATACAATTGCCTTAGCAAACATTGCCGTAAAGACATCTGGTTGCAATTTGTTAAAACAATGACCTTTTTTTTATAAATTCCAACCGGATGCCTTACAGAACAAAAGAGGGTCTTCTATTGGTCAACAATAATAGAAGGCGGGATCAACAGAAAGGGCTCGCTTCAAACGAAAAATTTTTAAACTGTAAAGTTTAGCAAGACCCTGATAGTACATTTAAAAAAAAAATATGCATGCATTTATAATACTTGATATTTTTTTTGAAGTAAAACTTCTTTAGGCGCGACTAGGGGGTAACTCAGATTTTTCTAACGGAAGTAACGCTCAGTATTCTATAGTCTGTGTAGTTTCCGCTATTTAAAAATAGTAATTTCGATTGGTCGTAAGTATCTGTCATATATTTTTTTTTTCAGTTAAAATTTAATCATTTCAGTGATCTACGTCAAAGAAGTTTTACTTCAATCGCGCGTAAAGGTTACACGCACACAATTTTTTTATTTATTTAGACTTAGGCGTTTCTTCTATGAAATTATTTCAGATGTATTGATGGTTATCGCTACTAGCAATTTTTGCAGGTGACATCGAACCGTTGCGGTTTCGACCGTGCCACTTAATGAAACAGATATTGGCGACTCGAAGACGAGCTCCTACCCTCTCCCCCCACCCCAGGAGTCGCGGGAAAGGGACAAAATATATTTATACAAAGTCAAAGACGGCCGCCGAGTGGGATAGCTGTATTCATTATGAATATAATGCGGTCGCGGTTGTGTCCGTGCGTCTACGGGCGCGCGTGTGTGCGCGTTTCTCAGCCGAATCAATAAATTCATCTTCGCGAAGGACCGTGGCCAGTTTTGAGTTATCTTTTATCCTCAAAAGTAATAACTTCAACTTACTCTCTATAATATATCGCAGGAATTTTTAGAATTAATAGAATGAAAATCTGGCAAAAGATAAACAAAACATTTAGATACTAATAGTTACAAAATATATATTCCCTTATATAGGTCAGTATAATTTTCTATAATCTACTTATTTTTTTGCGATCTTTGGTAACACTTAAAATGAAACTTTTACGGAGTCTGGTTTAATAAGGTACTTACTTACTTTATATTTCTTGCCTCCTAATTTAAGTGTGTTAATTACAATTAAAGGCAATAAGAAACACTTTGTGACATGCTGTAATCGTTGTCTGATTTTATTACTGGATAAAATAAAAGTATATCACTGTATATAACGCGTATGATATAAGAAATTCAAAAAAGTCCCTCACCGTGACGTGGATCGATAGCGTGACGCAAACGTCTCGCATTGTGGTTGGTTTGCGGTCGTTAGGGCGTGGCTTGCGGTTATATTTACTGCGTGCTATTGGTCGATCACCTGACCTTTGCGGTTAGTCCTGCGGTTTCTAAGATTTTCACCCTCGGAAAAATAGATAGAGGAAAATATATGGCGCGCTCGCCGTTGATTGGTCGCCCAGTAATTTTGCGGTTAACCGCGATACGCGATTCGTTAAGATGATAATGGGTGGTTTGGTTCAATTGGAAGGATTTGTCGCGGGCTTGTTTGGCGGGAGCGCTACTGGTCGGTGCGGTTACAGGTGGTGATTTTGATTAGCGCTCGAGTCGGCTAATCGACATGTCGGTCCCGCCGCAATAGGACTGGCTGTTTAGTTCGTTTGCGTCCATCTCAATTTGCATTTGACTCGGAATATTTTAGTAAAGTAGGTACAATTACAGCGTATTACATTTTGTTACTAATAAGATGTTTGTTGATTTCGAATAAAGAATACAAAGACATCGGCTCTCTAAAGTTATTAGTGCTTGTAATTTATGTAAAGAAATACACAAAATATATATCAAAATAGCTTAGCGCCCTCTCTCGGCGCAGCGGCGAACTCCTTCCTTGCTATTTTTAATAAAACTCCTTCAAGTGCGAACCTTTCGTTTTCTTCCCTTTCTTAAGAAAGCAACTCAGTCTAAGAAAGTTCAACACCCCTGCCCAACACACACAAACGAAGCTACCCCAAGAAAGCGCCTCCGTTGTGTAGCTCATTACAAAAGGTCGTAAGTGACTTGTTCAGCTAGAAAGCTTGCGCCATTTTGTTTTTACGTTTTAGAGCGGTGCTCCTTTCCAGCACAGTGGCTTTGAATTTAAAACCATGTGTCTTTAGGTCTGTTTTGCTTCGGACTTCGAGTTTCCATTTTCAGTTCCAAAATCGAAACGGCGTAACACAGGGAAATTTTAATGGAAAATGAAATCTTTGTGCTAGATAATTTAAGCTGTTTTTCTATGACACTGAAAGCATATTTGCAACTTTAATATTGACGAAGATTTTTGGTAACTTTTCCTTGTTTTTGTGTGAGTGAATGTGCTACTGGCGCGTAAAAAAGCGTCAAGTAGTAACAGCAGCGCTAGTGCGCTTATGTTACGCGGAAGTGTCAAGAGATGGCGCCACGTGTATTGTGGTTAGTCAACCTAGGAACTCGTTTGAAAGACGAGACAAACTGCTTTTAGGAGATTAGTTTGCGTGATCACAATATGAGCGTATATTTTAGTCGCGTTGGTAATTTTGTATGTTGGAAAACGTAATTTATTTCAGTAAATTATAAAATCAAAGGTAAGTAGCTATATATTTAGGTACCGTATAATTACTGATTTTTATACAAGGTGTATGGTACATGGGGTAAGAAGCGGGCACCTACCCATGCTAACATAGTCATATATATACATAAATACTACGGTAATATCAAAAACTTTAAATTGTAAAAAAAATTTTTGAATTCTTCAGTTCGATTAAAAAAACAAATTGTAGGGAAAATTTAAAAAATATATTTACAATTTTGAATTTTTAGTATCATTATAGTATTTATATGACTATGTTAGCATGGGTAGGTGCCCGCGGTGATCCTTGAGTCCAAGCGCATACTTGTCGGCTGGAGTTCCGCCCAGGTGCGAATGCTTGAGCCTCGAAAGTTGAAGTGCTTTAGATGCCTAGAACACGGGCATACAAAACAGCGATGCACGTCCACAGTAGATCGCAGTGGGTTGTGCTTCCGTTGCGCCCAACCTGGGCACAGGGCCGCTGAATGTAGTGCCAAACCGTGCTGTCCCCTCTGCGAGGCTGTAAAGAAGCCTGCAGATCACACAGTCGGCGGCAGAAATTGCCCCGCTTACAGCAAGAACAAGTACAGAGCCACTGTAAGGATCCCAGCGGCCAAACAACTGGTGCAAAGAGCTAAACCCATAGAGGAGGCTATAATAACCGCCCACCCTAATGGCTCTAAGACAACACATTAGCTTTCTTCAGGGAAACCTTAACCACTGCGCTGCGGCACAAAATCTTCTAATGCAGTCTCAGCGTGAGTGGGGTATAGACGTTTGCGTAGTGGCAGAGCCTTACTTTGCCGTGCCTAGCACGCACTGGGCTACTGATCTTCATATGTTAGTGGCTGTCGTGAGTTCAACCAACTCGCCTGCCTTACAGGTTATCGAAAGAGGATCCGGATTTGTCGTCGTCCGACACAACGAGCTAACGATCGTCGGAGTTTATTTTTCGCCTAATAGATCGAGAGCGGAATTTGAAGCCTACCTGGCAGAACTAGCAAGTGCAATTGGCAGAGTGCTGCCGCGTCATGTTCTCATCATGGGTGACCTAAATGCGAAATCTAGGGCGTGGGGCTCCCCTATCACTAATGCTCGCGGCAATATAGTTGTTGAATGGTTGGCAAGTGCCGGTTTAACTATTTTAAATCAAGGCAACCACTACACCTGTGTCAGGCAGCGGGGTGGGTCCATCGTTGACGTCACCTTTGCGTCCCCCGCTGTCGCTGACCTCGTATCTAACTGGCGAGTGGATCTGGACGCGGAAACACTGTCCGATCATCGATACATCCGGTTTGATATTGCCCCTTCACGGAGCAGCAGTACCCAAAATGCTTATCAGCACTTCCCGAGGTGGGCTATATCCAAATTAAACCGGGACCTGGCGATTGAGGCCTCTTTGGTAGAAGAATGGAATCCACGATCACGTACATTTGGAGTCGATGAAGAGGCGGTGAGCTTCGGGGAAGCCATGTCACGGATCTGCGATTCGTCTATGCCGAGAGCAGGCCCACGCCCAACGAAACGTCAGGTATACTGGTGGAGCCCTGTCATTGCAGAACTTCGTAGAGATTGCATTGTGAAACGCAGGGCTTATACCCGCTATCGTCGAAGACGCCGCCGTGAGCAAATGGAGGAGGCTCGCCTCTATGAGATCCTTGGAGAGGCTCGAAGACAGCTGCAGCTTGCGATTAGTAGAGCCAAAACTGCGGCCCGTGAAGAGCTTCTCGAAGACCTCAATCGAGACCCATGGGGTAGACCCTATAGAATGGTTCGAAGCAAGTTGGTTTGTGGGCCCCCAGTCACCGAGACACTAGCCCCCTCATTCCTTCGAGAGATTGTCACTGCGCTGTTTCCGGAGTGTGGAGAATTTACTCCACCTATGATGGCATCTCCCCCCACGGAGGCGGGGTGCCATGACAGTGGTTCTTTGCAAATTTCTGAGTCTGAATTTGACCGCGCATTAGAAAAGCTGCGAGCCAAGAAAACGGCCCCGGGACCTGATGGCATTCATGGCCGCGTTTTAGCGATGGCTGTCGGGCCCCTGAAGAGTCGTCTGCGAAGTCTTTATGATGCCTGTTTTGAGGAGGGTACCTTTCCCGCAGCCTGGAAAGTTGGACGCCTAGTACTCCTTCAGAAGCCCGGCAAACCGGTCAACTGCGCATCGGCTTATAGGCCGATTGTACTGCTGGACGAAGCTGGTAAGCTCCTAGAGAGAGTAGTGGCTCAGAGGCTCGCAAAACATTTGGGTAACATAGGACCAAACTTGGTTGAGTGGCAATTCGGTTTTCGCGAGGGGAGATCCACGATTGATGCAATTCAACTCGTACGCACCGTTGCAAAAGAGGAGGTAGCCAAGAGCAGGGTCTTGCTTGCAGTGTCCTTTGACATAGCAAACGCTTTTAACACCCTGCCCTTCAGCTGCATTGAGGCAGCTCTCAGATTCCACAGAGTGCCCGAATACTTATGCCGTTTCCTTCACTCGTACTTACGGGGCCGTTCTGTTCAGTGTGCTGATCGCGATGGTGTGCTGATTGAGCGTCCCATGATGTGTGGTGTCCCACAGGGATCGGTCTTAGGCCCGATCCTGTGGAACATTGGTTATAACTGGGCGTTGCGAGGTGCCCTGCTAAGAGGATTGAGTCTTGTGTGTTATGCAGATGATACTCTCCTCTTAGCTCGGGCGGAGCATTATGAGGAGGCAGTGTGCCTAGCTGCTGTTGGGAGTGAGGCACTGGTCCAGCGCATTGAAAGTCTGGGCCTAAAGTGCGCACTAGCAAAAACCGAGGCAATACTGTTCCATGGCCCCCGCAAGAAACCACCGAGTGATGCGCACATTTTACTACGCAGGGTTCGAGTACCAGTTGCCGCACACATGCGCTACCTAGGGCTAGTACTCGACTCCCGTTGGAACTTTACGGAGCATTTCAGCCGCCTTTGCCCAAAACTAATTAAAACTGTTGGGAGCCTTGGTCGACTTCTTCCCAATGTTGGAGGACCCAATACCACCTGCCGCCGTCTTTACACGGGCGTGGTGCGGTCCATGGCCTTGTATGGCTCACCTGTGTGGGCGGAGACCTTGTCGTCAAAAGCTAAGACCCTTCTGCGAAGACCGCAGCGGGCCATGGCCAACAGGGTCATACGCGGCTACCACACGGTGTCATATGAGGCTGCGTGTGTCATCGCGGGGACCCCACCTTGGGATCTCGACGCATCTGCGCTGGCCGATATATATAAAAGGTCTGCAGAAGCCCGCAGAGAAGGAGTCCGGCCGTCACCAGAGCTACTCCGGCAGTGGCGCGAAAGGGCCCAACAGCTGACTACAGAAGAGTGGCGACGACGGCTTGAGGTGCCGACTAGTGGCCACTGGACTATATCGGGAATACGGCCACATCTGACTGAGTGGGCGCAGCGGCAGCATGGTTCCCTCACTTACCGGCTTGTGCAGGTGTTGTCCGGGCACGGTTGCTTCGGCCACTTCCTGCACAGGATCGGGAGGGAGTCGAATTCTCGCTGTCACGAGTGCGGATATGCTGATGACACTGCGCTGCACACACTGATAACCTGTCCAGAGTGGTCTCAGCAGCGCAGCAGCGTCATTGCAGTGTGTGGATCGGACCTCTCACTGTCGATCATTGTAAAGGCTATGATCGACAGTGCGACGTCCTGGGAGGTAGTGGCCACCTTCTGTGAGCAAGTTATGCTCCAAAAGGAGGCAGCGGAACGGGCGCGAGAGAGTGACCCCCTTGCAGCCCCAAACCGCCGGAAGCGTACGGGAAGGCGGAGAAGGCTGTTCACGACGCTCCAGCTACCGTAGTCGGGGCGGCAGGTGATGGGATAGGGCCCCAAAGCTTGCCAATATGCTCTCGTGAGTAAGAGGGCATTCAAGATCCCTAGAATGCCCTCCTTACCCCAAGAGTGGGAGTAGAGGCCTGTTGAGCCAACCGCAGACGGTCCGTGCGGATGAATAAACGTTCCCGCGCAACCGCCGATATGCGGAGAGTAGGGATCCGACAGTTTTTAGTGGGTATGCCAACCTTTAGGGTTGGTGACTCCCACATAACCCTGGTGGGGCCCTATTCCCGCTGCAGGTACGTATAAAACGTTTTCTGTCGAAAAAAAAAAAAAAAAAAAAAAAAAAAAAAAAGGTGCCGGCTTCATACCCCATGTACCAAACACCTTGTATATTGGCAATGAATTGACTCTGGCGAGACCAAAAAATGTACCATGTGTGAGTAATGCGCATGTGTGCGTGAAAAATAGTACTGCAGTCTGATATTGCTGTCTTTTCTACGTCACTGACAGGCCTACTTAGGCCGCCTGCGTGTACGTGAAATGGTCTCGTCTATCTCTCTCGCTCTAATATACCCGTTAGAATGCTCTTTGTCTTTCATATTGAAGATCTACGACCGGTGTAGAAGCAATAAATCACTACATAGTATAAAACAAAGTCGCTATCCGCCGTCTGTCTGTCCTTATGTATGCTTAGATCTTTAAAACTACGCAACGGATTTTGATGCGGTTTTTTTAATAGATAGAGTGATTCTTAAGGAAGGTTTATAATATGTATAATACATGGTTCATAATATGTAATATTTACATGAGCATTGCACCCGTGCGAAGCCGGGGCGGGTCGCTAGTATACAATAAATACAATTGTTGCGTCATGGTCGCGTTGCGTATGGAGCCTAACAATGATAACTTAATAATAATAATAACGTTAACGAAATAGCTCCACATATCCCACATAATCCTGTTCATCTTACACTGAAAAAAATAATGGTTAAACAAGTTACAATCTTGCTTGATTGGAAAAAATTTGATTGGGTCATTCAAGAAAATATCAAAAACAAATTATCACGGTATTTTGTCGCAATAAAGCTGAAATGTTTGAACGTGTATCAAGTCAAATGTGTTGAATTTATTAAGTTTACTTTATTGATGTCGAGACATGGTAAAATTTTATCATCAACTTATTTATATTTGTCAAGTTGCTATATTGATACTACAAATCACTAGTTTATTTTAAAAAGAATATTATTATTTTAAACAATATAGCCTATTGGTTTCAAATAATTTTATTATTGAAAGAATAAAGTTTCATAATTCATTCGATCACTCAACTTTATAACAATGAACGCGCGCTTTTTTGTTTGAAAGATGTACGTTGACAGTTCAAATAACTATCTTCCTTCTTTATATCTTGCACTTTCAATCAAACGTGTTTCAGTTCATTTTGATCTCCGAGCCGTTGCAGTGTGCATCTTCTTGTAAATTCGTGTTTGTGCCTAAAATATTACAAATAATATAAAAGTACGGTGTTTGCGATTGAATTGAAGTATTCAGTATCACCGTAAGATGGATGAAGTGATGGATTTACTCAAAGCCTGGGGGCTCCCGGAGTTGGGGCCACTTTTCGCAAGTAAGTACCTACCTATATTTTGTTCCTGCTTCCTAATTTCCTATTTTCCACACTTGCTCACAAGTCTATTATGCTGTGCAGTGTGAGGATTTGGTGCAATAATTAACCGATTAGTTTCGACTCCCGATACTAATATGTTACGTAGATTACCTAAACATGGGTTCACTCTACACTATATCTGGTATCTTTAACTTGACACAGCTCAATGGTTTCATCTCTTAAGACAATATCGATTTAGAGAATAGATAGAGTAATTACCCACTTAACTTACTCGATTTTATAAGTTATATTAAGGTTCAATTCTCAAAAGGCATTGAACTTTAATAAAACTAGTAAATGCCAAGTGACACTATAGCTAGTACTCCCCCTTAGAGTAGATACCTGCTCCCCTGTCAGTCTGTGTGTCATAACATAAGGGATGTATCTTTTGTACCGTAAAGTCATTTGTATATTATACAGCACGATTAAATACTCTGCCTGCTATAATAACATAATAAAATTGGAAAATGATTTGTTACAGGTCCTTTCTGTATTATTGAAAAATAATTTCGAGACTTCTGGGTTATTGAGGTATAAAGGAAAAACTTTAGAAAACCAAAATTCTTCGACGAAAAAACGTTTCTGAAACAGTAATGTAGAATGTAAGAAAGTTTTGAATTTGTATTGTTATTTTTTATTATTTTAGTTTGTAATAAAGTTTCAAAATATGAAGAGTTTTATGCTGTAGATTGTTTGTATATTTATAATATGTTGTGTATGTTATAGCCATATTTACTCTTGAAACAGAAAAGCTTTTTTTTAGTATTTACTATGTATTTGAAATTTATAATAATACAGACAGACGTATAAATATCAAATAAAAGTCTTTTATTTACAGTCCTCTATACAGTTAAAATAAACATGAGCGAATTATTGTATTTATTAGCCTATATAGTATAGATATATAGATCATTATAACCTAATAAGATCAATCAAGCTACTTGTTTAGACTAAACTCTAATTGATAAAGAAAAATAAGTGACTATATTACAGCCATCAGAAAACTTTATTAAGATTACCTAGTCTAAGTAACATGCACAAAATCCAGTTGATAATATTAATGACATAACTTAATTATGTCGATAATTATTTGTTTCACATTATCATTATAATATAATAAGGTGAATCAAGCTACTCATTTAGACCTTACTTTACATTATATAAATAAATAAGTGACTTTATTATAGTCATCACAAAACTTCATTACGATTTTAAAGTCTTAGTAAAATTTACAAGGTGCATTTGATAATAATAATGACCAGGCTTGATTATGCCGACAATTACTTATTTGAATCTACATTGTTTGTTGTTCAGTTTTTCAATCAAGATGACTTGATTTCCGCGAACACAAAACTTTGTACGCTCGTATATAAACAAGTTACTTGATACCCATAAATATTTTTTTAATTTATGCTATCAAGTTTTTTTTTCAGTGTACAACTTAATTTATCACACACCACACTTACTTGGTGACAGCCCGTAAATGTGGTATTAACCAGCTATAGGCTGAAAAATAATAACATGGAATAATAATAACTTTTATTTGAGACTTTCGTTCATAGCGTCAGTAACAATGTTAATCTTAAGAGCTAGTGTTAGTAGATACGTTAACTTTAAACAAATTCATTGTAATATCTTGGCGTGGAGCTGTACATAACGACACTTATTGGAGAGTTCCACCGGTCTACAAGCACATTCAGCATCCGGCCGGAGGCTCCTCGGAGCAGAGACAGCATGGAGGCGCACCTTTTTTTCTCATAATCGCATAGTAATAATCCATGTGCGCCTCCGCAAACATCTTTGAGGCACTACATCGCCACGGCAGTCCCAACAGAACCCTAATTGCGTTATTATATTGGACCCGCCAATCGCTGTATTCCCGCTGCATGTAATCAGCTTAAAGGCTGCAGGTGTAAAAAGACTGGCAGTATGCTTTAAAAAGCGTGATCTTAACTGGTTTCCTACACCTTGCAAACCTTCGAGCCTTCATATTGCAGCGCACAGCCAGCGACCTGCGTTCCCTCTCTATATCACATGACCCAGTGGCCCAAATATTTAAACTTATTGACCCTACGCAGGGGTATGCCACAGAATGAGACTCCCGGTATATTCTCTTTAAACTCTTTTCTAGAGGTCTTCACAGTCGTAATCCCAGAAGAGTTGAGCACAGCATATAACGTGTGGGTTAATTAATCATAAGGCTACGTCTGGCCGAACAGACTTTTCAGGCGGCATTGTTGCCAATATGCCGCCTGAAAAGAGTTGTAAAACTATAATAATGTAAAACTCAAACAATCAGACGACATTCAGCAATAAATCACCCGACGAAAATTATCAATGAATACTGATTAGACTTGTCGGTTTTAATTAAACAACGAGGGAGAATACTATGAATGGGAATGTTTTAATTATCGTCGGGCCTAGCGTAAATTTCCCACGACTGCGATAAAGAATAACACCGCTGTCTTAAACCTCGCTAAGAGTTACTGCAATTGGACAGGGTTGTCGCTACTGTGTAAAGGTAAAAATGTTTTTTTTATTCATTTAAACATTTCAATCGAATAAACCCTTAGATGGTTTTTCTTCTTGTGTATTTACTGGACTGCCTTAGTACAAGCATCCTGGGATAAACGAGAATT
The DNA here is from genome assembly GCA_955850985.1 of Elophila nymphaeata. Taxonomy (NCBI): domain Eukaryota; kingdom Metazoa; phylum Arthropoda; class Insecta; order Lepidoptera; family Crambidae; genus Elophila; species Elophila nymphaeata. The sequence continues at coordinate 14,773,372 of OY039084.1, forward strand.
AAGCACTGCCACTAGTAGATACTATGTTTCTTTGGTAACCAACCTAAGTACCTACATTAAGTATGGATTGAAATATAGGATATGTACCTTTTATTCCGGCAAAATCCACGCGGGCGACGACGCTTCGACCAAATACAGCTAAGGATTTATTATTTTGTCTCACGTGATTAGACTACTGTGACGATTACAGAAAAATCCATTTAACAGAAAGTATTTCAGTTTTCTTTTCTAATTCGATAGAGGACCAAGATAATAGAGGATAACAGTTGAATAATTTGACAAAACTCACAAGACGTTTAGCTATAAAGTGGCATAACATTTGCAGGCTTATTTATTTTTAAAATTTTATTTTCATTAAAATTAGCGCTCCGTCCGCGATTTCGTCCGCGTAGAGTTTTATTTTAATATAGATTATAGCCTTTCTCGATAAATAGACTGTCCGAAACAGAAATTATTTTCCAATTTGAATCAGTAGGTACTGAGTTCCTGATATTAGCGCGTTCAACCAAACAAAGGAGTTCCTGCCGAGTTCTTGTTGTAAAAACACGTGTTGAGACTTGAGAAACTCCATTTTAATTTATTTAAAAGAAGAAGAAGAAACAAACATACTCTTCTGCTTTTTAATATTTGTATGTGCCACGGGATCCCTTTATTTTGAATTATGTTTTTATTCCTAAATAGCGCTGTGTCCGCGACGAGTTTTTTTAAAACGCCACATTCAGCAGTATGGCCCATGCAGTACCTCAAAACGTTGACAGGTTGCTACTCAGACGCCTACATAAAAGGGTTATCAAACACAAAAATTAACATACCCTTATTAAACCCAACAACCTGGACAGATTTTATACTATAAAGGTCACAGCACACTTATCAGCTCGAGGTCCGTATCGTCTCTTTTTTTACTTTAAAAACCGGGAGTGGTCTCTCCTTGACTTTCTCGTATACCGGAAACTACTCAAAGATTGATAGAAATCTTGTATTTTGATGTCATGGGTACCTATCAAAATACAGATTTTTTTGTCATCGAATTTCATTTCACCGAAAACTATTACACGATTTTCAATATCTATTTTTCTTGATTGATCGACTAGCTAATGATCACCGTTTCATATTATAAAATAAGCTTTCATAAAAAAAATGTTTCAAAGTTGTGGTGCTTACCACAATAACGGTCTATCGAACTAACATTTCATAATATAAACTATTAAGTTATCGATAACACTATTTATAAAAACATGTTTCAATATTTAACGTTACACATTGTAATGTTTCGTTTAACAACATTCCATCGCAGTAACGTTTCATCGAACGATACATTTGCCTGTTGACGTTTGACGATAAAAACTGTTGAGGTTAGTTCTTAATTTAAAAATTAATTCTTAATTTGCAAGTAGGTACACACCATGCAAGCAAGCATACAGCATGCAAGCATGCAAACAAGCATGCAACATGCAAGCAAACATGCAGCAAGCAATATAATGCTCCGCTCGCTTCGCTCGCTCCGCTATGCTTGGTCACAAGTCTAACCTAACCTAACCTAGGTTTATTTTCGTATTAATGGTTTTTCTTTATAGCGGGGGGCCTCAGGCCCCCCGACCCCCCCGAGCAGGGGGGCCAGCCCCCCTGCACCCCCCGGCAAGCATCTTGCAGGCATACATACAACATGCAATGCAAGCATGCATACATCATGCAATGCAAACATGCATACAGCATGCATGTAGCATGCCAGAATACAACAAGCAATCTCCGTTAGCTTCGGTTACACCGCTGCTGACTGCCTGTTGTTCTAAATCTAACCTAGTTAGGTTGATCAAGTTAATCCATGTTGTTGATTAAGTTAATCCATAGGTTTTCGTTACAGGGAAACAAAAATGATTACGAGTAATTACATAAAAAAAAAGTATTTTCGATGTACACTGTACTATTCTTGATGTATATATTATTAAACTATTATTATCGGCTCCTTCGTGCACCGCGTTCGTCAGGTCCGCCCAATTATATCCTCTTCACAAACGTCACTTCTCTATTCCACCACAGTGCGCAAAGTAGACGACAGCCATACATCCGACGTACACTACATACACTAACTTTAGTGTAGTAAAAATTGATGTTTCAACTATTCTGCAATCTGAAACTTACGTGGAAACAAAATTATGGGTAACAAAACATCGATTTAACATTATTTCGATAAAATAAATAAAATAGGAAAAGAATTTCCGATGGAATGAGCTTGTAGATAACAACTATTCGAGGAAATGAAATTGCGATGTAACCTGATTCTAGGAGTTGTTAAGTATTGTATAAAAAGATCTGCGAATAGTTTTATGGGGAATGAAAATCGATGAAGTTAATTGCGATAAAGTGATGGGTTCCCTGATGTCATACATGCATGATAAATTTTGGTCACCCATCCGAATACCAACCGCGCACTTGGTTGCTTAACTTTCGTGATCGACGGCTTAAAGTTGATAGAAACCTTATATTTTGATGTCATACCCGCATGTTAAATTTGGTTGCAATAAGTTAAAACATACTCGAGTTATCGTACTAACGCACAGACACACAGACACACACAAATACCTACATAATTCCAAAAACGGGTTTTTTGGACTCAGGGAGGTCCAGGAGGTGTAAATCCATCAAAATCTAAGGTCAAATTTTTTGACGATTACAAGACTTCCTCTATACTACGTATACGAGAAAGTAAAAATCAATTATTTGTGAGGAAGCAGCCCTAGGCGACTCAAGTCGACGCGGCCGGCCCCGTTCCCTACGGAGCCATTACGCGGTCTCCGCCTGATTACCACTGCCTTGATTTCAACCCTTCTTTCGCTGCAGAACCTCTTTAGTGCCGGGTAGGGTGTTAACGCATGATTTTTATTTGCAATAAAATCTTTGAAGTTGTAATTTAAGACAAAACTGTTTTAGTACAGTAGTATGTAAGATCTTTGGTAGTCGTTACGTTGGATTAGTTATGACGTGTCCCTATTTATTAAAAACATCTACCTACCTATTGGTTTTGGCATTGTTGTATGGCTTCATTTTAGAAGAACCTTAGCATTTCATTTTAACTGCTTTTGTTGCTTAGTGTTCTGCTCGCAGTGCTCTGACCAAGAAGTCCCAGTTCGGTCCTCTGGAGGTACAGTCACAAGAAATTTATATTCTATATTAATATTTTATAGAGGAGAGATTTGTATGTTTGTAACAAAAAAACTAAAAAACGGGACCGATTTCCAAAATTCTTTTTCTATTACAATGCTACATATTTCCTGAGTGACCTAAGCTTTTTATTTGATTAAATACAAAAAAACTCCACTCGTACGAAGTTGCGGGGGGAGTGCTATAATATTATTGAATTCTATTATGGCATTCGCAAATCTTAAAGATTTTGCATTTTGCCAATGTCAAGTGAAAACCTAATTATAGTTACAAAAAAATTGTACGATAGATTTTGGTTAAAAACGGAGTCTCTCAACACGTGTTTTTACTACAAGAACTCGGGAGAAACTCCTGCTATGATATAAATATGTATCAATGTTTACATGTAGTCACTGTTATTGCGTAGGTAATAAAGATGTTGTCTTTTCAATAAATTATAGTGGGTACATTTTTAATATTAGAAAAAATACACTGAAAAAATCAGCATCTTCAGCAATCCGGGCGGCTGCGAGAGCAGCTGCCCGGATTGCAGAAGATGTTGGGTTCGATTCCCGGGTCGATTTTTTTTAGTATATTTTTTCTAGTATTAAAAATATTTACGCGTTTGCAAACGCAAAAATTATGCCATAGTGGGTACATGTTATTGCTCGTGACTCTACTATAGCTTGTGCTAATTTTGGAGAGTAGTCTGAGTAGTTGACTTGTTCTAATTGTTACCAGATTACCTAATTCCGCTGTCATAATGAGTTCTAATCGTAGCATTTCAGCTGATGGTGACAAAACATCCTCCTCAAACTAATCTCCTCGTTCTATTGAGGAATCCTTCGTCCGGAAGCTTCGTGTAATGTTAAAAAAACATTTTTAACATTACGTTATGTGAGACAAAAGCGAAGTGCTTTCCCGTCGTAGATTATAAATCGGATTAAGTACACCGATTAGATGTTATTTATCAAAATAAGTTAGTTTGCTTACAAAAATATGATTACCGATTTAGCACTGTTACATTCCGGATTTATTATATTACCTTAGTAAAATCTTTAGACATATAATAATGCTGGACTTCAAACTAGGATTACCTGTATTGTGAAGATCAATCTTCTCATTTAAGTTAGATACAACAATAAATATGAAATGGCGTGCGTTTGTTTGTTTCCGTATATGTGTACCTATTATTTAATTTTTATGTGCCTGCACGGGGAACGTCTTGCTGGCGCAAATAATTATGACTTACAACTACCGTAGATTTGATGCCGCTGGTTACTTAAAAATAAAATAAGTAGGTATGTACAAAAAGACTAAATCGAGGAAAACAATTGACAAATTTTAATTATTACGTGGAAATAATAAATACACAAGAATTCTTTCAAATTAAATTATCTCTCATAATGCGTCACACATTCGCGAACAGACACACTCCGCTATAATTACATTCATTAAACCGCCTTCCAAATAACAAAGTAGACTCAGAAAATAAACGACATTCGCTCACTTATTGCAATAATTGGCGTCTTAGTCCAAACAAAAGCTAGGGGTGTAATTAAAAGGGTTTGTATGAAAGACGTAATTACAAATACATGGGAGGTACAGAACCAACTTGTGAGGCGGTTTAAAAGAGAACTTAAACGTATTTGTAAAGAAAGAATATATTGCTTAGACAAAATAGATCTTATGTCTATTGGGTGAAGCATCAGCAGTGCTGCTTTCTGGGTTAAGAATAAGTTGGTATTTCGGTTGTCTTCACGTAGGCAATTAGAGGAGTACAAAGGATTACACATATAGAAAACGCTATTTCAGAGAATAAAGGGGATTTAAAGAAAATGCGAGGTTGCAGCGCAGTGAATGTTAACACGACGCAAATGGACTTTGTTATTAGTTGAATACCGAAGTAGTAGGTAGACTATATACATACATACATATACGATCTCGCTAGTAGTCCCAACAGGGGTTGAGCAGAGCCTTAGGTAAAATCGTTAGTCGTTACTTACACATAAAGCTAAAGGTGCCTTAAAAATAGTGACAGGTTACCAGTGTCGCCTTCATAAAAAGGGTGCCAAACCCAAAAACTACAATCCTTGATTATACAATTTTTTTGTACTCATTTTGGAGGATGTCTCTGATGACGTTCTCTGCATCATCGGGGGTTTTGGTGAAGACGATGACCCCACAGAACATAGATGATGACCCCTCTAGCCTGTTAATCGAATCACCCCAAAGAGGATTTCTGACCGGTGAGCATCTCCTGCGGGATAGTCTATGCACCAATTAGGATCTTTAAGGCATTCGAGTCGGACGGGGTTCAGCAAAGAAACAAACAAAAGCACACTACTAGGACAGATGTTACACTCAAAATCATCTCAGCAGTCCGGGTATAATATAAAATAAAAACATAAAATGAACTCTGGCTAACGATTTAAAAAGTTAGGTCAGAATTAAATATACCAATTCGTGCTTTTTATAGAATGAAAGAACTTAGGAGGTGGCGAAAGGATAACTAATAAATCACATAAATTTTCAATAAATGGGCGACAACTATACAATATATTTATTGAACCACTGTATTTATTTTATTTTATTTATTTGGGAATACAAACAATTGTACATTAAAGTTCTAGTAATAATGCTTACATAATATTAAAATGTAGTCAATGTACAGTCCACAATATATTCTACACAGTACTAATTACAGATAAAGGCATGCTTAAACAATTACCTATGTAGGCACGTCAGTGATACAAAAAAAAAAGAACAGTAGATTATTATGTAAATAGGTATATCATGTATCACATAACATTATTTTGTAAATAGGTATAACTTTAATTATGTAATAATTGGATACTTGACAACGTTATCTATTGATTTTGGAGGTGTATTTAATACTGCAGCATTATAGCATTCTCATGAAAAAATTCGCACTGTACACTAATTTTTATTCTTAAAGCTTACTGACAAAACATGCACACAAAAGTGGCTACTTTTGGCAGTGGACTGTTTTGTGAGTAAACAACGGAACATAAAACAATGTACAATGATTTAGTAAATGTTAGTGGTGTTTTGAAGGACCTAGTTGCGCAATTATTGAGAAATGGTTTGATTTAGTAGCAATAAAATAATATCAATTGGCGGTAGTTTTGGCTTACCTTGAACGAATATTACAATGTTCTGGAAATAATAGCTATATTTACAAGTAAATACATATCTTTAGTACAAATTCTTCTGTTTGTGTATTTGGCACTGAAACTCCTAAAAGGTTAGACCGACTATGATGATATTTTTTATGAGAATGGCTTAGATTCAGAATGAGATCAGATATCACATGTTTTTTTAACAGTGCAACGTCTCTCGGGCGCGCCGCTAGTTTACATAATAATATTTTTTAATGAAACTGCTGTAAATAATGGCCATGTGATGCCGGCAGAGTAGAATAGCATCACACAATATACTCCAATGCGTTTCGTAGAAGGCGACTGATGGATCAGCAAAGGGCTATTGATTACCGTCCATCAATCCGCATTGAGCAAGTGTGGTGAACTACTGCCTAAACCTCCTTCGATGACAAGTAGAGACCTTGTGTCTCAGCAATGGGTCGAATTATAAAGGCTGTATGACAAGCTCGAAATGGCTATACATACAGGTATTAGATTGTGTTCCTTCATGGACTATATATAATAATATTAGACGGATCACATATCAGTTTTAAAGGCTTGATACTAGCTTAAATAGGTATTAGAAAAATGCACTGAAAAAAATCGACTTGCCTCAGGCGGGACTCGAACCCGCACCTTCCACAATCCGGGTGGACACGTTGACCAATTTCGCCACCGAGGCACTGCTTTTCGCTGTCGAAATTTGTCAGTGCTTGGTGCTTATGTTTTTATGGTAAACGTCGTTTCATCAAATCTTTGAAATTTGCACTTCCAAGACCCGAACGAAATATTTTTGCAAATATTTGACGCCCAGCTAAGATGAAACTACCTTACATTATGGAATAATTTCTGGAATTATGGATGATGATTTATGGAATTTGGGCGTCAAATATTTGCAAAAATATTTCGTTCGGGTCTTGGAAGTGCAAATTTCAAAGATTTGATGAAACGATGTTTACCATAAAAACATAAGCACCAAGCACTGACAAATTTCGACAGCGAAAAGCAGTGCCTCGGTGGCGAAATTGGTCAACGCGTCCACCCGGATTGTGGAAGGTGCTGGTTTGGCAAGTCGATTTTTTTCAGTTCATTTTTCTAGTATTATATTTACGCGTTTGTAAACGCAAAAATAAAATTATTCCTTAAATAGGTATCATACCTGATTTTTTTAAAAGCTTACTTAATTATCAACGTCACACCTAAGCCCTCATGAGCTCGGGCAACGTAATCTACGAATTAAATATTCTTAAACCGGGAAAAGCTCTTAGCATCAAATTGCACACGTGTACCCAAAGACTGTCCTGACGCGGTACAAATGAAGCTCCACAATTAGGGCGGGTACACACTGGTAGGCACGCCGCATTTGCCGGTGTCACGTACCGACCACCTCGCACTTAATTTTCGCAGGGGGCCAGCGGGGCGGGGGACGTGCGGTTTTAAATTACACCCCCCAGGGGGGATTGCAGTTCGACAGTGCTCGTCTAACGGATAGTTTGGTGATGATTGGAATTTGTAATGGGATCGACTTTTTGAGGAATTCCTGGAATATTGGTTGGTGCTTTTACTGCAGATTTGGAAAATTCTGAAAATTATTAGCCTTTTTTTGTATTCGTATGCGTTGAACTGGGCAATTACACCTAGCTCATTAGGTTAATGAAACCGCTTATTACTAGGACGGCACGATATCATGCCATAATACCGGTTTGATTACCACGACCTGATTAACGCGAGTTCTCACATATTAAATAGATATGTATCATGTAGGTAGGTAATACTTTTTTCAAACAGACGTTTACATGTTGCGGGTATAGTGTGACATCTGTCCTGGTTGTTGTTTCTGAAGGTTTGTTACTTAATGGGTTTGTTGCCCATTTACAGGCTAGTAACCTGTTACTTTCCTGTTACGTTACGGGCTTTCACCCTTATGTTGTCGACATTCCTCCAATTCGCACGAAGCGATTTGCTTCAGCTTTCATTATGCGAACTGCTAAGGAGTGGAACTCCTTGCCGAGGTCTGTTTTCCCGGATCAGTATAATCTGGACATCTTTAAGGCCAGAGTGAACAAACATCTTCTAGGCGAGCGTGTACCACCATAGGCCTCATCATCGCTTTCCATAAGGCGAGATTGTGGTCAAACGCCCAGCCTATTTAACATAAAAAAAAACTATTTTGAGGCACTGCATGGCCCATACTACTAGATGTGGCTATATGTGTAATCAAATATTACATTACGCAGTGCTCAAGCCCTTATGAAATTACTCATTTATTGATCCTATACCATCCAATATACCATCGTTTTGCTCCTTCTCCAGGTTTCATGATGTTTCCAGGTTTCCATGTTTCCATCGCATCTTCGTATCCTTCTTAATATCTCATCCTTCACTGTCCATGGGATCAGATTTTTTAATTTCCTTCTGCTCTTCATTTGCGATTCTCACCCAATATGCATTACGTCATGTCACGTAATGACAAACACTAGCTGTTTTTTTTTGTTTCTATTTATTTATTTATTATATACATTAACTATGGCATCCATTTTAAATTTTTGCCAATGTAGTGAAACATAAGTAAAATAATAGAAGTGTACGTGTGTTGCTACAGTATTTCGTATCATATTTTTTTTCTGTTTTGTGAGCAATTTGTGAGCGTATAACGTATCACATACTGTAATATCATTGCCTACCTATATTATAAAGTTGTTAAATATTCATGAGCAATCGCCAACCTGCTCCTGATTTTATGTAGAATGGCGTAACGTAATAGAATATGTTTTTACTGTATATACGTAGTACTTATACGTAGTATAGAGGATGTCTTGTAATCGTTAAAAAATTCGACCTCGAGATTTTGACGGATTTACACGTTTTGGATCCCCCTGATTCCAAAAATACCGTTTTTGGAATGATGTCTGTGTGTGTGTCTGTGTGTTAGCACGATAACTAGAGTTATGCTTTAACTTATTGCAACCAAATTTAACATGCATGTATGGCATCAAAATACATATAAGGTTTCTATCAACTTTTGAGTCATCGAGCACGAAAGTTAAGCAACCAAGCGCGCGGTCGGTACTCGGATGGGTGACAAATATAAGGTTTCTATCAACTTTTCAGTCGTTTCAGTCGAGACCACTCCCGATTTTTCTTACACTTCTCGATCAGCCGTCAAATCAACAATAACACCTTTTTTGTCATACCTATCATCTTTGACACAGTCTATCCATCTTTTCATCGGCATTGTTACATGTTCACTTAGATTAGGTATAATCTAAGCATGTTCATTATCTCTTCATAATATAATGTGTGCATACCGTACCAATCTTTTACCTCTCAGTTTTTCATGCACTGGTGCTATGTACTTTCAAACTTCCTCTAATGTTAGTAATTCCTCACTTTGTTCATTCTTGATACTCCACACATCCATCGCAGTATTCTCATCTCAGCCACATGTCGTTTTTCATCCCTTCGCTTTAACGCCCCACTTTCTGGTCCATATCGGACGACCGGTCTTTATGACGGTTTTATAGATTTTCGCTTTAAATTTTCATGAATAATATCAACATACGAGTATATAGACTTTGAATGGAGGAAACGTATAATTGGACGCGTCGCCGAGGCCTAAATGTCTGCGTATTTAATGCTAAAAATCAATAATTAAGCGATGTATGTAATTAATACCCTGTCCCGGGTGCCTGCACTGCATGCATTATGCCGGGCGCATTATCTGTACGGCCACCATGAGTGTCTGGTCTATTTCGGACAGTAATTATTATAACCTACCAGATAGCACTCTCATTAGCATTTTTACACTGTAGCGGCTACATCACAGTGCTACATAGATAGTTAATATCGAGTAACCGAGAAATAGTTGATCAGCGAAAAGTACAAATGCAAACACGGAGCCAAGATACGATACAGAAACGTCACAATATGTATGCAAACCTAAATCGCGCTTACAAAGTTTCCGAGGTACATCAGTATATACAACTGCCAACGATGTACAGTCGGGCCACCAAGCGAACACCTAGCTCGGCGGAAGATCTTCCCTTTTCGCTGAAGATGTGGCTAACCCAGCCACATCCTACAACACTTTAATATTTCATTGGATTTAAGGAAGTAAATAAGTGCATTCAACGGCATTTCAGGCCCCCAGACTTAAATTATGTCAACATAGTATTCTCTTTTTCCTTAAATTTTCTAGTACGAGTATTACGGTTTACAACGTTAATTATAAGCTACGGTGGCTGTTTACTATCAACCCTCTTGAACGTTTGGTTGTCAATCTTTTTGATATCATAAAACTAAATTTATTCACAAACGTGATCCAGAGGTTTATTTTATAACCTAAAAAGTATAATATCTGTTTAATTTTTTTTGGCGTTTTCATAAAGTTTTTGGGATAACATATATTTGAAGTTCTAATATTAATTTTATTATGAATAATAATTTACAAAATAACATCCAAACTTTTACCTCGTCTGGTACAAATTGAAATGGTTAAAACTGAATTGTCTTCGGAAATATGTGAGCATGGTGTCTCTATTATAGTCGAGGGCTAAAATGCGTTGGCTGCATTATGAAAATGACGCCATGATAAGCCGTATCGTCATTCGCTCGCGTTTCGCACTTATGTCTGTCAGATGTCTAAAAATTTATTGCAAACACGTTAATGTACTTAATGTAGGTTTGTTGAAAGCTTTCAATTAAGTTACGCTAAAAGTTGACTGTATGAAACCCTTTTGAAATAACAGCTATTCAGTGTAATTTAAAGTTGAAATTCTGATAGATTACATTTGGTAATTGTAATACCAATATACTAGATAGTATGGAATTATTGTAATAATGTAGTTGATGTAGAAGTATGAATTCATACAACTCTGAACTCATTTATATGAGCACCATAGATAAATAATAATTATTATAGCTCTTTATGTATATTATACCCATACTTACTCGCTATTTTACTTTCTCGTATACGTAGAAAAAATAAAGTCTTGTAATCGTCAAAAAATTCGACCTCGAGATTTTGACGGATTTACACGTTTTGGACCTCTCTGAGTTCAAAAAACCCGTTTTTGGAATTATGTCTGTGTGTTTGTGCGTCATCACGATAACTCGAGTATGCTTTAACTTATTGCAACCAAATTTAACATGCATGTATAACATCAAAATATAAGGTTTCTATCAACTTTTGAGTCATCGATCACGAAAGTTAAGCAACCAAGTGCGCGGTCTTTACTCGAATGGGTGACCAAAATTTAACATGCATGTTTAACATCAAAATATGAGGTTTCTATCAACTTTTAAGTCGTTTCCGGTATACGATAAAGTTAATGGGAGACCACTCCCGATTTTTATCTACTAATATTGTAAAGAGGAAAGATTTGATTGTTTTTTTGTACGCATTGAATAGGCTCCGAAATTACCGGATCGGTGTTGATGAAATTTTGTATATATTGTAAGATATTGTAGTTTTTCGCGCAATAATTGACATTAACGCAAGCGATGTCGCTTGCGACCACTAGTACTAACAATATAAAAAAACTAAATTAACGGTTTTTTAATGTACATGTAACATATGGTTTGTGGAATAGTGCCATGTAAGGTCGCCCAAGATTAGGCGGGTCAGTTGTCTGCTGTCTACATATATAAATTTACTCCATCGTCCTCCATTCGACTGTTATATGTAATAATAAACATAATTAAAGCAAAAAAATGCCTTTTTTCCGAATAATTATGTAACTGTATAATGCCAAAGAAAATATTTCTTTAAAGAAATGGTAATTTACATAAAAGTCTTCAGCTTACAGTGGTTAGGTAGGGCTACAAATATTAGGATTGCGGTGCTTTAGGTCTAAAGTTATTAGGGATAGCGTGCCTTCGGGCTACACATATTAGGAATAATGTTCTTTAGAGGTATAGTGATTCGGGGTTTCAATTATTGGTATTAAGTATAACAGTCCCTCCATTCATCAAGAGGATCCTTTATCCACTTATGAAGGATGTTCAATACTAGGCGGCAGTTTCCATACCACACGATGTCTCTTGCGGATATATGCTATTTGATAGAATTTTTGGAAATTTTGTCAACAGATTCGAGCAGTTTATTCCTAAACTCTGTTCTCCGCTTGGTCATTAAAAAATATTGAGGGTCCATATGAAAAAAGTCTGGTAGATATTTCTTAGTGGTTTTTTTTGTAATAAGCCGTTTGGACCTTTATAAGTATACGGGTTTTCTGATCCTTTCCTAATATGAATCTAAGTGTCCATGCTTCACAGGTGTAGACCAATAAATAGCTACATTGAAATGTTCCTAGCAAAAATATAAAATTTAATACGCAACTTAAAATGATTTTCGATTCCCGATATTCGAACATTATGGCGATAATAATTATGATAGTAGCGTTATTTCCTGCTATCTGACCCCATACAGTAGTTTTCACTCCGCCGAGCGTGAAAATATTGATTGTTGTAATTAATTGCAAACACTCCGATGCTGAAATGAGTAACAATTTAAACAAAGAGCTTATTATTTGATTTAGGATGATCGTTGTGTGGCAATGCATCTGGTTGGGATGTGTTGATGGAGGAAATTGAAACGGTACGTGTTGATTTTAGTTTGCCAAAGTGCAATGTTTTTGGCACCTATTCAATGGGCATAAGGGTTACATTCTATAAAAAAAGAAAACTCGACTGTGAATAATAATGATACCTACAATGTACCTTTTTTTTTGACGGGGAGGTCAAATGCATTTACGCATCGTCCCTGCGGGGTGGTGCCAACCGCAGGGGATATGTGGGACTCGAGGTAAAGGCGTTCCCTCCATACCCACTAAACATCCTCCCCGGCCTGACCTCCAGTGCGCTATTGCGGGACGGCTCGGGATCTACGCACGTAAGCGCAACTACACCGAGACCGTCCCAACGCTGCCCGTCTAGGCACTCTTTGTGCACCAATTGGTGGCCAGCAGCCCACAGGGGCTACCGACTAACGCCAGCCCCTGTGGGCCGCTGGCCGACGCCGGCCGTATAGGCCGCCTCCTCTCCGACGGCTGGTCGACCTGGCGCGTCCTCCTGACGAGGACACCGGGAGCAGCCTTCGGACCGCACCCGGGGGACTTCGGGCGCGGTCGTGGCCCTGAAAAGGGACGTCCGAAACTAGCCGTGGTGGGAAAACAAAAACAACTCGACGATGGCATGTGACTTCGAATGCCAAGGGGACTTGACATCAAAAGCCCACACCCGCCGAGAAAGTTTCCCCACCACCTTACCACAGTCCGCACGTGGATCTCACCTACATTGTACCTACTCGAAAAATATGTCGTAAAAGGTGAATAAAGGTTTTAGCACACTTATCAGCTCTATCAGAAAGGTAATGATTTTAGCAATCTATGTATATATGTTTGTATTTACGTATGTTTCACTGTAGCGCCTAAACTATTCATCCGATTTTGATGAATGAGGTGTCAATCAATTCGTTATAAGCTACTTTAACAAGAGAAGGTGTTTGAGGATTTTCCCTTGTAACCGAGTTAATTAAATTCCTTTGTAGTTTGTACACAAAATCTTGTTGTAGTTGCTAAGCAATGTGAAATGGCCAAAAATGGAACTACGACTATCATGTCAAAATAATGTTTGATTGTAGGTTTCTATTGAAATCGAGTGCCGTTTAAGTCGGGTTATAATGTTTTACACTTTTAGCTTGTTATTATGGAAAAATGATGAGCTACGTTCCGTAGCTGTTTCGTAGCCGCCATTCCGTAGCATTCATAGTAAAAAAGGCGTTCCCTTTCCGAGTTGATAAGTTTGCTATGACCTTAAGATGATTCTGACCTGACAATACTCGCACTGTCGTTTCATGTCACCTTTCACAGACGTCTTTCTCTTGACTTTACGAACATGACTAGCAAGTAGGAGAAACAGCTTCGTCAAATCAAATCACATAATAATACATATTTACAAACACGTACCTTTGTATCTTACATACCTTGAAGTTCAAATGTCTACCGATCGTGCAACTAGCTTGCAATTGAAATACAGGCCATCGTCATCATCATTATCAACAGCTCATATAATGTTCCCACCGAGGGGCTCGAGCCTACCCCACATAAGGGGCGATTAGGCCTATTCAACCACGTTGGCCAACTGCGGGTTGGTCGACTCACACCTAAAAATTTTCTTCATAGCTGTGTGCAGGTTTCTTCACGATGTTTTCCTTCACCGTAAAATTCTCGATTAAACGTACATATGAATACAAAATTTTAAAATACATTGGTACGTGGCGGGGATCGAACCAGTGCCTCGGTTGGAGACAACGCCCTTACGCACAACGCCGCTGACGCTTCTTGACTTGAAATGCAGGACGTCTGTCTAAAACTCCATGGCCGCTCTCGTGGAACTATGACCACATTACCTACGTACTGACAAAGTACCTACAACGATACGAAAATGTAGAGTGCAAATTAGAAGAATTGCTAATGAAGTTACGAGTTCACGCCGCGCCGTTTTAAGGGTGTTGGTTGGTTTGGAAAAAATAGTTCGATATCTAGTATTAGCATTTCAAAGTAAAACATTTCGTATATTTATTGATCCCGTTATAGGTGTTGGTACTATTTACTGTTAAATTATAAGTTTACTTACTAATATTTAATTCCTAATGAGTCAAAGTTTGTAAAGGCATTTCTAATTCATAGATTGATATAACATTACTATCCCCTCCTTTACCTATTCGCATAAAAGAAACATTTGATTGAGGTAATTATCAGACGTCCAACTCTGAAGCATCAGTGTGTCCCACTTACTGAAATGCAGCATCATTCAGCAATTTATCTCTGCCCTGCGAACGCTAATCCTCATTAATTACTTGGCAATTTTAAATCTCATTATTGCCGAACAAATCGGTCTGGCATCGATTTTTCCCTCTGTGCCTGTTGGGTGGATTCGCATATATTATCGTTTACGCTCAGGTGACAATCGGCGCGGCACAATTTGGTGAAAATTCGGATAATTAGATAACCTTGGCTTTGGTTAAACACGCTTTTGGTTTATATTTGAAGCATGTGCATGGAAAGTAACGTGGTAATGTGTTGTAATTCTTGCAACACATAAAGTAATGATTTTTTCAACTTTAATTTTTTAGGCAGCAGTACTAAACTATAAGCCAAGATATATCGTAAAAGAATAATTTAATGACATTCTATTTGGTTATAAAGACACTATTAGAAAGAAGGAAAAATAAAAAAAAAACCGCCTGCTAAACTAAATACAGAGAAATAAAAATTTTATTTAAAAAATCTAAATGTTTTTTTTCCTAATAGTGTCTTCTCTGTTTTTAGTATTTTTTTTTGGTTTTTTTAGTGTTTTAAATATGGAAATGCATTATTAAAGATAACTCAAAAAGTACTCGTCAGATGTCTATCAAATTTAAATGGGACCACATAACAAGCACCAGCTTCCAAATATTAAAATAATGTTCAAAATCAGTACACAAAGAGTTATGAGGTAAGATACACAAAAATAAATGAATTGAGAACCTCCTTTTTTTGAAGTCGGTTTAAAAATTAAATACATCTGCTTTTATCGTGATATGAAATGAAATCATGAATCACTTCAATAATTTCATATTTAATAAAATCTCCCATGTTCTTGAGAATTCAATTTTACATTTGTTACGGTCGCTTTGTTGGGGCCGTGGTCACCAGAGGTCGAGTCAAGGTACATAGTATTTCGACAGTTACTATTGTTCCTAATTATCCAAGCGAATAATGCAATGCGAAAATTCTAATTTACATAAAATTGATTGAAATATTAAATTGGCTTAGATATAAAAGTTTTAGGCATGCTGTATGTTGTATGTAGGTGTATAAATTCCACAAGAATAGTAAGAAAAGTTCCCTCTGTTCAGCTGAGTGAATTAATTGCAAATTAATGACACAAAATATGTCTAATTGCACCTAAGTGCAAGGAGTCCACGGTGAAATGAGGACACCTTAAATTCCACTTTTTTCACGCAGGTGAACATAGTACTAAATCCATTTGATATAAAGTGGAAAATCGATTGAAAATATTTGACAAATGGTTGTAACCTGACGTGCTCTTGTCGGAGCACAATGATGGTGTCAACACTGTATTTCTACTTATTTATTTTGCATTATTAACTTCATATTTTTCCAGTTTTTTATGCAACTCATGGCGGCCCTACCGGCAGTGGGCGTGCGTCCGTCTGTCCATCGCATTGGCGCAAATTAATGAGGGTGGGATATTTATTTCAGAGGTTCGTTTGCCGATGCCAAAATATCAGCCAGCTTCGAAGTGCGACAGGTAATATGCAAATGTTTCTACCGGTAATGAGCTCATTAGGCTGAACTGCCAGTCATAGTAATTGATGCTAGTCGAATTTAAATAATGAGCTTTAAGAGATAAAGTACATTTTTGTGTTACAACAACATTATAATGCTCATACCTAGCATAAAGTGTCGGTGTTGGTGAATATTTTAAAAAGAGAAATAACGAAAATATGCACTGTATGTGAAATATAATCAGGTCAGTATAGTGATGATTAAAATCGTCGGAAAGGCTTGTTGAAACGATACACACATAAAATATGAAGATGACTATACAACTATGACGTTCTCAGTCACAGTATTTAATTTCATAGAAGTTTAAAAAATAAATAGTTAAAATAATATATTTTAGACTTTGCATCTGTAGATTTATTAGTTATTATAACTTATCTACTTCCTAAGAAAAAATGTCACTTATAACATTTTTTTCGTTAATTAAAGATTTGTGATATAGGTTTTCAATTAGACCCCTAAATGATGTTTATGTTAGGTTAATGTTCACAAATGCCTGACTAAATTTTAGTTTACTTCTGCTTCAGATTTTAGGTAACACGAAAAAGTAAAACGTATTTGCGAAAGGTGAAGCTGTCAGTCTTCAATACCAGAGTCAAACACTTACCGTAGAGACACGATGTTTAATGACTCCATTTCTATTCACTGTAATTAAAATGTCTGCATTTTACTTCACAACAAAACATCGTAAACTCTGCTGGGAAAAATTTGATAGGTGTATGACCATAGTCATGCATTCTTTAAAAGTTTATTATTATTTTGGGGCTACTTACGTCTCTGCGACCCATTAAGGTCTATTGTGACTAGCCTCCAATCCGCGGCACCCGCATGGCATTCATGGTGTTAAGAACTATAGTCTTATATACCGCGGGTGCTTAGGCCATCATGTTTTTCATATTCGTTGTGACGTTGCTCTATAACTTCATGATGTTATAGGTATGTGTATGTCATACATATTAGCTGGAGAGTGAAGATTTGTTCCACGAATATCATATTAATACAAGAGGTTGCAACATTAGAAACAACAGACGTAATGAGTTCCAAATGCAATACCAATGTTAAAACACCGATTGTCATTTTGTTAGCCAACGAAATATCGAACATCCTAATGATTAAAAAGTTCACTACGTCGACAGCTTAAATGAATCGAGATTTACTGATCGAACATTGGCAACTCACGTACATATGTCCTCTCTCTCAAAGGGGGACGGTTTTTCATATTATTAAATAACTAGATGTTGTAAACAAATAAATAAAATATTTAATGTACCAATTTAGCATCCCTAAAATTATATTTGTGATAGTTTCCATTTTACTCACAGCAGTCAAAGATAGAGTTGTCAATTATGAGTCTCTATTAATAATAGTCGAATTCGATCGATGGAATTTCTACTGAATTCTTGATTATTCGTTCCTGTTCGTATTGACTCTTTGTCATTAATAGTCTAACATGTAAATAATTTACTATTACTCTTCAAAGTTAGTTATCGGAATATTTTTGTTGTCTAATGAAATCTCTCAAATTCATTCATATTAGGTACTCAAAATATCTAAAATATCATTCTAAATTTTGAATATTGTATCATTGACTTGTTTTTCTGTCGATTATTCGTTACAATTCAAATTTTCACAGGTAACAGGGAAGTTTAATAAATTTAAAAGACGTTCTTATATTTTATACAATTTATTTTAATGTAAAATTATTTCCGCTACTTGCAGTGAACAGAAATACAACGACAAGCTGAAATCATAAAATTTGTCAGTTGCTTTGCAAGCCACAATATTGTTAATGATTAATTTAAAATTAACGCTAATAAGGATAAAAGTTAAATATTGCACTCGAAGTAATTTAATTATAATAAGATTACTCAAAAATTAACGGTAAATGATTGACTTTGACTTTACTGAAGAACCAAGTCTACTAGCAAAGCACAAAAGACCTTTGTCCGTGTTTTAACATTAAAGAAATATACTGCTCCATAAAATAGGCAAAAATAATCTATGGAACATTCAGTAAATTTTTACAGCAGAATTTACTGAATGTTCCATAGATTATTTTTGCCTATTGCATTATCTGCAATAGGCAAAAATAATGCATTATCTGCTGTAAAATAGGTATAAGACGGAAGATTCGGTTCGGTTTATTTATGCAGACTATCTATGAAGATTTCTTGCACTTTGCTAATGACTGAATTGTCACAGTAATGAAGAATCATGTAAGAGCGTATAAGGACAAGAGGGTGGGTAAATCGAACAATTCTTGTACCATATGAGTTTTGCACAATTTCGCTGCCGCTCTCGCAAAATAGAAAAATGAGCATGCAAATATCGGCTTATTTCCCTGTAGGTAGACTTTACAGAAGCTAGGTTGTTGCAGGCTCGTTTATGTCATTTTTTCTATGTAATGGAGTCTACACACCAAACACGCCGCCACTTGCCGACACAGGCGCGATGTCGGTGGCTTTATTTCAAGAAGCATGCTTTATTTCAAGAATCACCCGGCATCTTTTGGCAACATGTCGGTGGCATATCTGCGACCGTTAATTTGCCCGCTGACACTCGAACTACCAAAAAAGTTGCTTTCTACGTTGCTTTTTCTAAGTCGCCGACATAGCCGTCAACAAAAAGTCGACAACTCATGTAGGCAGTCGGCGGCTTTGGTGTGTTGACTCCATAAAGTGTAACTTCAGTGTGCGTGCTTCAGCTCATATTTGAATGTTTATTATGTCATGCGGGAGCAGTGTTAAATAAACTATGTCCTTTATAGTTACTGGCTATGCTGCTACGGAATTTATGCATACCAAATATGAATAGTTTTAAACTACACTCAGTTCATCCGTGATCATGGCGCATGTAACTGCGCCGAAATATCGGATTAACCAAAAATCAAGTACGTGGTTCATATCCCGTTTTCCTTCATTTAATCAAATTTGAATAATTTATTTAAAAAGAACTAACCGAATCCTTTCTTTTACCCACTATCTTGGCCGACGTTAACCAACTTCTACCTAATCAACAAAAACACTTTTGGCACTTTCAACAACAAAATAAAACTAGACGCGAATTCAAAACGACAAATCTAAACAATCATAAAGAAAAACCGCGGATAGATTTATTTACAAAATGGACTTCACTTAATTAACAGAGTTTTTTAAATTACTAATTTAGTATACATCTACTCAACTTTATAATTCCACATCTATTGCACTTTACAAGATGCATTTACAACAACTTATTCACAATTTTATTTACACGTCCAAAAGATTTTCGGTTTATGCTACGAACCCTATTGCACATAAATAAATTTAAAAATTAACTCTGAACCTAACTTTAATATACTTACAAAAACAATTTTAATCTGTTTTTATACAAGTTACTGTTACTCTGTCTTTTGTAATGTTGTTTTTTTATCATAATATCTATTATCAAAGTTTTTTGTATCATATTCGTTTTAAAATGAGAATGATCTTAATTTTTTAGCAAATCAAAAACATATATTTTATATATCAATTTAAGGCATATGTAGACTAAGTAGAATTGAACTGAATTATGGTCAACGTATTGATTGTTGGTAGTAATAATTAATTTTGGTAAAGTAACAATTTATTTTTGTTTATCATAGGTAAATTGTAACACAAAACCGTAATAAATACTTACGTAATTATGTCAAATTTAAACTGCAACTTATTACGGAGTCTGTAATTTAGGCAATATTCTACTGTATGTGATAGAACATAGAATGGGACAGGGTCAATGACATAAAATCTTATCATTTAATGACCCTTGACCTTTGTCCCAATGTCACACAAATAATCAAATTCTCACTGCTGTAGGCTACAATTTTTACACAATTACTCAGGAATCGTAGGATTACAATAAAAAAAAATAAGCTGATTATAACAGTGGAAATGGTCGAACTTTTACTATCATCAATTGAATACAGTTAAATGATTAAATGTATTAAAGCAGGCCTTCCTATTAATTTTCTTATTCCGAATATCATTATCTATGTAACGTCTCAATTTAATGAATAAAATTGAAAGTAATAATAGCAGAGTTTATTCCAATTGTGCAATAGGGTATTGAAATGGATATCGAATAATAAAAGAACAATAACTTTATCACCTATAAGTGAATAGAACTCGTATAATTTCAGGACGGGAACTTTAAAACGTAGATACAAATTTCGCTAACCACCACTTTACCGATACACTTATTTTACATTTACATAATTACAATAACGTCATACCTAATTAGGTATCTATTTCGTTGCACTATTTTCTATCGTATAAAACTACTCATGACTTCTTCTTTCCCTTCAACAAAAAGTCTCGACATGAATAACAATATTTCGTCCATAAACTTCGTTTCGAATATTATAAAAAAATATAAAACATAGAAGATTTTCTTAACTAAAATATTTGGAATAAATTTTGTTTGTCTGAAATGGCACCACTAAATATTATTGTATTTTTAGGCCTTTCTTTAGAATTGAGACGAAAATAAGAAAGAAGAGTCATTTTGTTTTCAATATGGCCGCCAGACAGTATTACTGTCTGGTTGAGGGTTGCCTCGCTGCCCTAAGTTATTTACCCTACCATCCTCGCCTCTGGCTGCAGCAGCAGCACAGGAATTGCCACCACCTAGCAACAACTCTTGCCCATGATTTCCATGCTGCCTGTGGTTGTTCGTCGTCGAAGAAATCTGATCCATCATAGTCTGAAGCTCGTTGTGATGATTTTGTGTGGAGTGTATTGAGTTCGAATGTAACGGATGGAAATTGTGGGTTTGATTCGCAGCTGTATACAACTGACTATAAAGCAAACTGGCAGGAAGAACTGGGTATAGAGAATTGTTGCAGTTACTGCTTGCATACGAAGAGTTCTGCGTCCCCATTAGGGATGGGAAATTTGATGTGTTTGAATGGTTGTGACCTACGTTCGTTGTGCTGTTGGAGGTAAGTAGGTCGTCTTGCACTGGAGATTCGGGTTGCGAGCTGTTGTCACTTAAGGACCTAGGTCCTGTTGAGAGGCTGTAGTCAGCATTGTTGTTGTAGCGAGGCAGCAAGCTTCCATGGTGGGACGGTGATGAACCTACCAGTCCAGATAGCTGCTGGTCTAAATCCACGCCTGTCGTGTCCGGTAGAACTGGAGACAATTATTAACTGGTTAAAAACGGAATAAAGAATCCAAATTACTGTCAAAAAATATTACTGGAGATGTTAAGTGGGGGTCCCCTATGTGAGTTCGAAACATTATACTGCGAAACTCATTACACAACTGTAAACCGACAGGATAATACGGCGAGTACGTCTCCATACAAATGGAGAAAACTTTTTCCTACTAAAAACATTCTAATACGTCATAAAGGTCGGATAAGAAATAGGTTATCCGACCTTTATGACGTATTAGAATGTTTTTAATAAAAAGAAGAAATACAGACGTAGAAAGAAAAAATATGCCTGTACGTTTTCCTTTTTTCAAAATTGGACATATATTTAAAGTTATTTTATGGAATAATTTTATTTTTTGCGTTTACAAACGCGTAAATATTAATACTAGAAAAATGCACTGAAAAAAACTTTTTTTTTTCATTGAATTTTTCTAGTATTAAAGTTATTTTTATTAAAAATTTATTTAAAAAAAGGAAAATCCAAAGAATAAATTATTTTTTAATAAAAAAACCGCCTTCAAAACTAAAATGCAAGTGATAACATTTATACCAAATATTGAAGTTGGCACCGAACTTAAAAAACATTAAAAAAAAAAAAAATCTCCGTTTTATGTTTGAAGGCATTTTTTTTATTTAAAAATATTTTTTATGACCAAGCATGTGTTGAGTATTTCAAGTGCCTAGATTAACCATGAATCTACCAAAGTTGCTCATTAAAATATAACGAAATGTCTGGTATTAATATCTTAGTGGGGATTTCTAAAATGAACTAAATATCTTTGGGCTGTGATGGCGGCAAAAAATGCAGTGTTATGATTTCAAATTCTGTAATAGCCTTAAGTAGCACCTACTGGTATGTCAGAAGCATGTTTCGGGTAGTATTTTTGACGGCGCGAAAGGCACATATCGAATGAATTCGTCTGTCGGCTCGGTGCGATCCGATCGCTGTAAATTATACCGGGAGCTGGTTAATGTTCGAAACGCCTGTGCGTTTAAGGAGGATGTCGGTCGTAAAACACGCTGGTGGATTTAATTTCGACCAAAGGATTTAATGAGTCACCTGATTGTAAATCAAAGTCAAGCATTTTGTTTGGGTATGGCTTTTTGATATTCGTAATGTATTTGATTGTATGCCCGTCAAAATTATCATTATTTCATACGTCGTTGAAGACAGAAATAACTGGGTTAAATTGCTAATTCCTCTTCGAAAATAAAGCCGTCTATGAACTAGTTAGCTAATTACCTTTATAGTTAGATTCTCAAGTGTCCCCAGTTTTCCCAAAATTTTAGTAATTTTCAAAAACTTTTTAGTAATTTTCTTAAATGGCTCGAAATTTTGAGTGAAAGATAATATAAGAAATGATATACACCGTGTTCCTGAGGATATAAATTAACTTTAATAATAATAATAATAAAATTGTTTATTGCTCTCATAGTTATTACATAGTGCATAGAATAATTATAAAGTTAAAAGATACACAGTATAATTTAGTAATAACAGCAATCGGCAGTAGCTCAGCATATGCTGACGTAGGTAACAAGACCCGGTCAGCGCTGTTTTTCAGCCACTCCCGCTTCTCTAAGTTGTTCAGAGACAAAGTCACGAGGGCTGGGGATCTAATACCTTTGTAAGCAATTTAAAAAAAAAAAGAGAACAATGGAATATTGGATGGATGGAAGTAGATTCCCTTGCATAAAAAAAGATACATTATAAATTTATCATAATTATTGGAACTCCTTTATACGCCTTTGTATGTTGTGTGTGTGTGTATGTATGTGTGTGTGCATGTGTGTGTGTGTGTGTGTGTGTGTGTGTGTGGCATTGGTTATTTGAAATAATCTTTCAGGGGCAGATACTTCTTATAAGTATGATTTTTTTACATATCGTACAAAGGAAGTAGTAGTTTAAATAGCATAGTTTTTAAGTTATTAGTAATTTTAGCTTATCCAATTTAATTGTGTTGTGCAGTGAGAAAGAGTCTTTATCTGTGAGATGTTGCCACTTTGTGCAAGCAAAACTCAAACTGAATTTCAAGAAAAGAACGTAAGAAAAGTTTCGAAAAGTTCATGAGGACATGTGGACCAAAGTTTCAAATGCGACGTTGCCAGCTCAGGTAAAGAGTAATTCTTTTTAGATGAATTATATCTAAGCATTTATTTTGTATGAAAATAAAAAATGTTAAAGAAATTGGACTTCATAAAAGCGTTCATAGTAAAAAAAATATCAATGTCGAAGTTAATGTATAACCTCAGGAACACGGTGTATAACATGTTGTACTGAAGTGCGGCTGCTCGTCCTGATACCATTAACTGTCAAATTGCATCATCAAAATATTGTCAATTATTATTGTAAGAATTGGAATATATTAGACAGTTTTGAGAAGACTAACCAGCAGCCGTCTGCAGATTTTTTTTAGATTAAAGATTTAATTTTTTACATACCTGTATTATTCGCCGTGAAGTCTTGGGTTGGGGTTTGGTCTGGGACGGACCCCGAGAAGCCCAGCGCGGGGGGGTTGAACTGTGAAGCAGTGGGTGCCGCACACGAGGGTAGGTACGCCGGGTACGCGCCCGCACCGCCGTACCCCCAATGCGTGTTGCTCGAACTCAGGCCAAATTGGCTCATATCTATGTGGAAAAAGATGTTTTAATTACCTGTTTCATTTGTCATTATTATGTGGCGAATAGATTTTAAGACTGTCTTCGTTACTCCTTTTGCCAATCCATTGTCATTCAGTCCTTACAAAGGTAACTACTAATACTAATTTTATATTCCTGTAGGAATGAACAGATAGATATATTGCTAAAAGAAACCAAATAATACCAAGATAGCGTAGTGAAGTGCTAAGAATTTAATCTTTATAAGTGTAATGAACTAAATGTTCTCTTGGTCGTTGGTATCTCCTATCACCTCTACATACTAACTTAACTTTTGAATAAAAAATCGAAGAGAAATTATTAATAAATTTAATAATAAATAAAAACTATTTCTCTTACTCGTTAAAATTTAAGTATAAGTCTTCTAACAAATGAACCACCGGTGGCAGCCACGCGCCACGACATTTGGTGCCGCGAAAAAGAAAGTGGTTAGTGGCTGTCATACGGTAGTCGGTGGCGGCCACCTGTGGCCCATTTTTGCGGAGCCTAAGGCGTTGAAATTAATCCGGTGCTTCTAATGTTATTGGAAATAACTCAACAGTTGTTGAAGATGCAATTATCTTCAACATTGTTAGGCATACGCACAGATAAATCAATCTAAGGAGATCGGTCGAATCGCCGAGTTCATAGGAAGACCGAGTGTCGCGATCAGCGGCCGTACTACATAACATGGTTCTAGTTGAGCATGCCGTAATATACACTATTCATTGCGCGCGTCTTAAGGACTGTGAAGCGATGAAAGTTAAGCACAGCCGCAAAGGAGATCGGTCGAATCGCTGAGTTACGTATTCACATGACTTTATCGGAAGGCGAAGTGGCGGAAATGTATGCCCTGTTGTCACAAGTTAAACGCCGGCTTGGCCTATCTCCTTGTATTATTAAATCTGTGGGCATACGTCAGTTTAAAATGAGTGATATAAAGTATACCTAACGTATTTCCAAGGCCTTCTCAAGGTAGGTATTGTTCAGTACATATAGCGATTCTATTGTTGAAAATGTAACTTATATAATCGATATCATAAGCTGACCCATATTTTGAAAGTACACTTTTTTCGTTAGGTAATAAAATATAGTTATGATTTACGAAGCACTTAGTTATAACTAAGTATAAATAAATAAATCCAACAGATAAAAATCTCTGCATAGGCTTTCTTAATTCAATCAATTAAGACTAGTTGCATTACCTCGCCGGATCGCGAGACAATTTTTTTTTGTGCGAAATAATAAATTTTGTGGACTAAGTATGGGCCTGAAATAGCTATACTTAGTTATTCATTCATAAATTTCCTTTCTATTTTTTTTATGAAATAAGTATAATTGTGTGGTACATTTTTCATACATTTTAGATAATGTGTGAATAATTATTTAGAAATTTCCAAGTCAAATTCAACAAAATCATGCTTTAAGCTAATTCGAATCCACGAAAAACGCACCAGGCCCGCTTATAAAGATACCGGCTGGACAAACGCCGATCGGCCTCGCCAACTTTATTTTTTCGAGAGTATTACAGCCTTTTATTTTTCGGTATCACGGATCCGTTTTTGGCCGGTGATCGGCCGACTCGGTTTTTATATGCGCGCGTCCGCCGCGTCGATTTGCGAATGTTTTTTTCGCGTTTTGAGCCGCATGAGTTGTTTTGGGTAGCCAGGATTTGGACTCGATGCATGCTTGTTCGATTGCGTTCGCAGTCATCCGGATTCTCTTTTTGGTGGACTGATTGAATCCGCGCTCTAGTGAACGTAGTTTAGCGTATCGCCGCACGGTTTGGTGACTCATTCACTTTTGAGCTGTGCGCCGCGTTATAAGGTTTTCTACGCGATTCCAATTTAGTTTCCCAGTTTGCAGGCTTTACCTTTTTTCGGTTACGTTTTCATGAGGCTTACTTTGCTTTGAATGCTGGGAAGGGAAGTTTTGCGTTGGTCGTGTCAAATGGGTTTTGGCCGCGTGTCTTAACTTGTGCTCTTAATAAATAACTCTAAACTGAATTCTCTAATTGTTCTTACGTTATTTACAAAGCACATCCTTATTTAAACTTAACACTTATTTAATGACAATGAATAATATCTAGGAACACTTAAATTATTTCAATACGAAACCAGACAGTTCGACTTTCGTTTTTGTTACACTGAGTTAATTTTCTGTTCAGTGCCAATGTCTTTTACAATTCCTTGTGTACCTAATTATTCTATACTTTGGAGTTTCACCCGAGCTCTTGTTGTAAAACACGTGTTGAGAGACTCTATTTTTAACTCAAATCAACCGTAAAATTTCTGTTACTTTAGTTACATTTTCACTTGACATTGGCAAAATGCGTTCGTTTAATGTATCGCGACGCTATTAATTAAGAATAGAATAGAATATACTATTCTCGTAAAATATACAATTAATTATAATTTTATTTTTAAAAGCATATTAAGATAAATACATAGACTGTTAAATAAAGAAATGCAAAATTTTAAAAAGTCCTGTCATGTGAATTCATACTTTTGCTACTATTCGAAGCTACATAATATTTGATTTGACCCAAATAATTTCTTCTAATCTAAATTTTCTTACTGCGTCATAAGTTAACGCATGTCAAACATTAGTGAAGATTAATTAATAGGAACTTACTTTGGCACGTTGTGATAGGCGGCATACGAAACCCGCCCAGCGGGTCCGGCGGGAAGGGGAATGGGCGCTGACCGAAGGCGAAGTGGAACTGCTGCTGCTGCCCTAGGAGAGACAACACTACATCAGTACGATAGGGCTGTTCTTTGGTACTAACAACAGACGCCTTTGCCATGGAGTTTAGCGCCATCGTGGTGGAGTGGTCGTAACGCTGTCTACACATCAAGCGGTCCGGGTTAGATTAAAGGTTAATTACAAAAATACCTAATTTATAATAATAATCTAATATGTTTTCCACGCTCAGACTAATAATCTAGCCCAAATTAATTATCATTAAGTACTTGTGTTATAGATACTAGATAACGGAGAAATTTAACATAGTTATCAGTATACATATTTTTATAAATAAACTTAAATAAATACATAAAACAACCATGACTCGTGAACAAATGTTCGTATTCATCATACAAATATTTGTTCCTACCAGGACTCGAGCAAATATTTGTATGATGAACACGATCACCAATTTCACGCTATAAGTAGAGTTAATTAAGTAAACGTTATTTTCATAAAGTTATCATTTTAACGTGAATGTGAGTAACGGTAGTTTAGTATCATCATAACAGCCTTTATAATTCGGCCCACTGCTGGGACACAAGACTCGTCCTTGTCGTCGAAGGAGGTTTAAGCAGTAGTCCACGACCATTGTCCATTGCGGATTGGTGGGCGGAGTATAAGTTTATCAATAGCCCTTTGCTGATCCATTAGTCGCCTTCTGCGACACCCGTTGGAGGATATGGGGTGATGCTATTCTACTCTGCCGGCATCACACGGCTAGTTCTAATTTGTTTTGTTATAATTATAAGTTTTTTTAGGAATTGCAAGTATTGGATGCCTACATATCTACTGTTAATTATATAATTAAATAAAGAGTTACTTTTACGGATTTTACTCGCATGTATACAGTTTGTTTGCTATATGGTATAACAAGTGGACTCATACCCTTGCAAACACAAGCGTACATTTTAAATTTCTCCATACTAATAGTTTGACCAGTAAAACAAAAACTATGGGAAATATAACAATTTGACATTTTTCAAAAGAGCGATAGCGCAGTTATTCGATAACTATGTTTTTTTAAAGAATGGCACATTACGTTTTGTTATTACGTTTTTATTTGCAGTCATTAGATCAATAACGCCACGTGTAAACTTAATTTTCAGTTTTCTATAGCCCCAAACGCCGTAACTGTCGTGTCGAACAAGAGTGTCGATCTCCCCCAGACACTCGATAATTCATCGACACTTCGGAAACCCCTTCAGCAAGTGTACGAATTAGTGAGCCGACAACCCTTCCGAGAGAAATTAGACACATTTTGTCCTTGGCGCGCTCGAAGAATGCTTGTGTGAAACGGTACCTATTTCCAATTTACGCTCTATATGAGCTTAGTATGATTCACAGTAGTTCGCTGAAGAACGTTTCGCCGAAATGTCTATAGTCATTAATACAAATGTACCTGTTATAAAGTATCTCTCACTCCACTCCGCTTGGTACAAAATAAATGGCACTAATATGTTTAAAATTAGAAAATATTCTAAAAAAAAATTGACTTGTCCAGGGCAGGAATCGAACACAGCATCTTCCGCAATGCGGGTCGATCGGTCCAAATCGATCCAAATCGATTGTATACACTATAATATAATAATAAAAATGAATAAATTCGTTTGACACGGCTATTGCCTTTCTCCCTTTCTTCCTTTTTTCCGTGTCTTTTTAAGTCTGTTCCATACTTTTTAAATAAACCTTTGCCCTTTCAATTCACCTTTCTCTTTGTTAACCTCAACAATTATTGTGCCTGACGGTATATTTTCATCTTATTTTTGAATATATTCAAACAAAATCTTCATATTATGCAATGTAGGGAGTTGGAGTTAATAGATTCGGTACCATCAATTAAATCAGTTGATCGTGTTATTCTCTTTTCATGAAACTTAAATTTTAACAGTTATATTTGCAATGTTGATAGATAATGTAACTAATATGACTAGTCTGAGACCAGAATTAATAATCTATTAATAATCTTCAGAACTTATGAGTGAAAAATACAAATTAAAATTACCTACTTAGGCGAGATATTTTCTAATAGTTTTTTGAGTAAGAGATATTTTACTGTTTATTGCTCTTGGCTAAAGAATGATTTATAAATATGAGTGTTTAGGTACAGCAATAGTAGAGACTTTCATGGAAAGATAGTATACGCAAACAATAATTAATATTATAATATATTTCCACCATAACGCCAATTACTTAGCCCAAATTAAGTATCATTAAAAACTTGTTATATTGGATACTTAGATAACGGTGAAATATACATAATACCTAATCTAGATATTTTATAAAATAAATAAACAGGTATGACTTGTGAACAAATGTTCGCCTTCATCGCACACACATTTGGACTACCAGGATTCGAACCCTGACCGCCGATGTTTAGGCAGTGTTCTGGCCACTCCACTACAACAACGTCGAGTTTGTTATAGTAATAATAATACATCGAGATAATGATACAATCAGGCTGAGGCCAGCGATAGAGAGGCGTCGCCGGCGAATTTTCTCACAACTAAATTTTGCTTAACGTTTCTGCAGTGCGACCACCGACATAATTATGTTTAGATGAGTTTGCTTTTACAAAATCGCCGTCTCTGTCGCCGTACCAGTGCTCACAATATCAAAAGGGCACAATTGGCAGCATGTGCCATACAGTATACTAAAAAAAGTGACAGGTTGCTAGCCCGTCGCCTAAGCAAAAAGAGTCATCGAACCCAAAAGCCCAAACCGCTTAGTGAACTAACAAACAAAAGTGCAACAACAAGGAAAGATGTCACACTCCAAATCACACAGTAATCCAGGTAAATATTTCTTAGCATTGCATTATATTAAAAAAAAATGCTGAGTTAACGAAATAAAGTCGAGGGTTTTTTTTATAATAATTGTAAAAGATGACGACATTGTATTTAGATTTAAGACCTTTATGTTTTATGTAAGTCAAATATTTAGGTGTTTGCATTCGCATTCCTCCGAAACGACTCTACCAATTTTTATAATATTTTGTGTTATTTCATAGGTATGAGAATACATCGTAAAGTATATTTCAAACCGCTAAAAAGAAAAATATATATATATGATGGCAAAACAATGTTAGCTGGGTCAGTTAGTAAAGTATATCACTATTACTATGTAGCGTTGATTTTGAAAACTTTGAAAATATGAAACATTTTCCTTGATAATTGGACCATGGAAGGCTAATTAAATTCCGCCGATACTCGATTCCAATTCACGATTCAGCACTTCCGAATTGCGTTGCAGTCCAATTGACGTCAATAATCAAGGTCATCTACACGCGTTTATAATTTACAAAACACTGTGTTTGGAAAATGAACCTTAAAAACTGGATTTTCCTATCAGATTTGGGGATAGTGGACTGACGGACAGTCAGTGGTAGTTGGTGACCCTCTATTGAATCAGAGGTTCTGGATTTGCGACTAAGTGGAGGCTAATGTTCGAGAAATTTTCGTTACCGTCAACTCTTCAATGTTCTCATGATATTTTTCAGATTTCAAAAACATTGTCCATAGGTTAGTAACAAAATTAACTTATAAATAGTGGATAGTAGTAACTTAACTTCATTTGAATCGACTTCAAAATCAAAAAATATAAAACTCCGCCTTCAAAACCAAATCCGGAGAAATAAAAAAAAAATGTTTATAAAAATCTAAATGTTTTTTGAGGTTGGTGCCAACCTTAATATAATATATAAGTATAGAAATTTTCAGAAAACTAAATCGAGATCTTTTAGACAAACAAGTAATAAAATAAAATGATAACGATATCATCGATGTCAATTAAATAGACATTTTTAGAGATAACTCAAAAACTACTCGTCAGATGTCGCTCAAATTTAAATGGGACTACATGAGAAGCACCAGCTTCCAAACGTTAAAAGAATAAGTATGTTAAATCAATATATTTATTGGACATCATCAAGAAGTTGGTGAATTTTTAAGTAATAATAATAGGTATATATTAAACTCACACCTGTCTTTTGTTTCAGGCCACACATTAGCCTCATTATTCTCGCATCCAAAACCACTATCCAACTACACGACCCTAGGTAATACAGCGCTTACAGCGCTAAACTGTACGTAGCTAAGCTTTGATAAACGCCGACGCAGGTGTCTGTCGCCAATCAACAAATTATTCAAGCGACAAGCCCATATTGTCTCGGCGACAGATCACAGGCGACGTAATTCAATCTCGCCCCTGCGGGGTTGTGTAATAAAATATTTCGGCTGTCGCTCCTGGTTAACAATCAAGTTTACTTGTGAGTTTGTTTACTTTAATTGTCGCAACGGAAATATCGTAATAACGGAAAAATCTTAACAACGGAAACACGATGTTATTTGCAATGATCGGTTACAGAAGTTTGTTATTATTTTGTATATTCAGTTACTGTTTTAATAGCAACCACGACGTATTCAGACTATGGTCTGTTAATTAGAAAAAATCTACAGCTTTCCTTCAAATACTCTCAAATTTTTCTTATGGAAGTTTTACATCAAAAACAAATTATTAATCGCTTTGCAATTAGAATAACTTGCATAATACTTATAGTCCAAGATCCCAAAGCTGCCAGACGTGACTTACTTTCTCAAAAATGGAATGCGTGTAAGAGAATAGCGATTCTATGTAAATTGATCGCACGAATACTTGTTTAGTTGGTCATACGGCCAATTGACAGATATCAAGTGCTAAAGGTGACTTGAAAATAGGTTGAAAATAGGACTCACTTTTCTTAAACTCTGAAGGCTGATTTTCATATATGTTTTTCAGGGGGTTAACGATTTACATACAATTATATTATAGACAAGACCTCCCAGATACAGTATTAAAAATGACACAAATAATAACACTTCTAATTTTCTATACGCAAACTGCTGTTTTTAAATGACATTGCTGATTTTTGTAGGAGTTATGAGTTAAAAATATTTTATGTTTCTGGGAGCCGTTTTGGCACTTCGGATTTTTAATGGCTGATTGTATTTTGATTTGAAATAGTCCCTGAATAATATATATAAAAATCAGCCGTAAGAATTTAAGTGGAGTAAGTACGATTTTTACTTTCCTTCAGCACCTGATATCTGTTGATTGGCCGACTGACCAACTTAGCGAGTATGTGTGTGTTCAACGTACTTAGAAACACTACTCTATTAGACACATTTCATCTTTGAAAAAATAGATAACGTCTGGCAGCTATAGGCTCTATGATGTCTGAATTTCAAGATTGATTTTTACAGATTGACAAGATTGTTCATCTATAACGTTTATGAAATCAAATAAACATTTGATGAAAGAAAGTACACAGGAAAATAAGTTTGCATTCACTTATAAAACTGATATTCTTATTTTTATGCTAATTTTTCTTTTATAGGAGATTATAGAAAATATTAAAAAAATATAGAAATTATTTAGAAATAACATAATAAAATGATAACAATAAAAAAAAATAAAAAAAGACAATACTTCTCTTTCCTCTAAAGTTAGTAAACATGAGAACCCATTTTGGATTGACATCAAAAAAAGGAGATTCTCAATTCGTATTCATTCAGTCTTAGAATAGTGCCAATACGCAATCACAATATGAGTTTTTCCAACTTTATGCGTAGATAAAAAAACAAAAGTTGTTAACCAACTTCGATGATTCTTTTTTCGTTTCTAAAGATCAAAGTCGATAGTTATGGATTGTAGTATTATATTATTTTCTAAAATAACAGACATAATCCTGTCTTATGTGAGTTGTAAACTGATTTTTATAAGTATCAACGTTATTATAAAGTTACTACTACACCACTAAAAAGTGAATAATATAATTATTTTACTAGAAAAATGCACTGAAAAAAATCGACATTATATTTACGCGTTTGTAAACGCAAAAATAAAATTATTCCATAATGTAAGGTAGTTTCATCTTAGCTGGGCGTCAAATATTTGCAAAAATATTTCGTTCGGGTCTTGGAAGTGCAAATTTCAAAGATTTGATGAAACGATGTTTACCATAAAAACATAAGCACCAAGCACTGACAAATTTCGACAGCGAAAAGCAGTGCCTCGGTTGCGAAATTGGTCAACGCGTCCACCCGGATTGTGGAAGGTGCGGGTTCGAGTCCCGCCTGAGGCAAGTCGATTTTTTTCAGTGCATTTTTCTAGTATTATATTTACGCGTTTGTAAACGCAAAAATAAAATTATTCCATAATTATTTTAAATAAAAAAACTGCCTCCAAACCTAAAAATGGAGAAATAAAAGCTTTATAAATATTAAAAAATCTTAAAGTAAATATGCCAACTATGTTTTTTTTTGAGGTTGGTGGTAACTTCAATGTTTGTAATAAACGTTGTAACTTTTTAGCTTTTTTCTTTAGCACCGACCTCAAAAAAATCATAGTTTGAAATATAAAACTTTTATTTATCCGTTTTTGGTTTTGAAGGCGGCTTTTTAAAGATATTTTAATGTAAATTATAATCTACTTATAGATAGAAATAAATTCAAATTTCATTTTAATTGAAAATAGCTAGCTCATAAAACTCACAAAATATTAGGTAAACTATGTAACATTAACCCCATCTATCCATCACCTTTTATAAGCAAAATCATCAAAATTTCGTATATTAACGTACATTACTTAGAGAAACCCATTAACGAGTTACTTAACATTTTAAAATCTATTACAAGATACCCTCTTTGCGGTAAATGCCTATCAGAGGCTGAATCTTTTATAAGGCACCATTATTTCATACCTCCCCTTCGCTATACCCACGGTATTCACATACGTGTTCAGTGAATGCCGCTATTCGCGATAATAGTTTCTAATCTTAGTAATTATGACTGAAAGTTATTTACAATGAATGTCTGACCAGAATTAGGCACTGTACCAATGATCAAAGCATTCGTTTCGTTTCATTAAATTTCAACTTGGTATTTTATCAAATAGTTAATGTAAACGAAAAGTAGGGCACAGCATAGTAGCTGCTCATATTCTGAAATTTGTGGGTAGGGCAGTTCCGCCTTAGTGCTTTTCCACACGTGCCGGCAACCGGGCAGCTGGAGCCGGGTACCCGGTGTAAAATGTACCCAAATTATGCCGGTACGTATAAAAGCCACCATGTGATGCCGGCGGAGTAGAATAGCATCACCACATATCATCCAATGATTGTCGTAGAAGACGACTAAAGGATCAGCAAAGATCACGGTAAGGTAGAAGTTACATTTTATTGTAACTTTAGATACATGTTCTTTCACTTGACATTGGCAAACTGCGTGAGCTTTAAGTGTCGCGATGCCACTAATTAAAAATAGAATAGAATACAACGTTGATCGACTTCTGAGTCCTACGATACTACAGAGAACACCACATTAGCCAACTTCGGCTTGCTAACCTGGCCCTGTAGACAAAGTAACATATAGAAACGGTAACGGATTGAATTAAGCAATCGTTTAATGACGTGGCCAATCGTAGTTCTAAGTAAGCTGGTAGGGAAAGCTGAGACGTTGTAGATAACCAATCAATAAGGAATATGATGACTAATTTCGATATCTTATCGTTATGAAACGATTGCCACTTGTCTGCCCCCTGGTGGTGTGTTTCCCCTTTTGAAAACCCTATTGTAGGAAGAGGAGTTATGTGAACATCTCTATTGCCACAGAATTTTGTTTCTTATTATAAGTCATATAAATGAAATAACAAATTTCTTTGATTGCCTTGGTATAATAATCACAATTTGTCAGTGACAACTCAAGCCGGCAATTAAGAATGAATGAGAAGATGGGATTAGAAAAAAATGTTATTTAGAACACTCGCCGTGGTTAATCGATAGAACGACCTCTACGAGGCAATATCTCGCTGTGACTCTAGTCCGAGAATGATGATCACCTCTATATCTGAAATACAGCACTAACAGACAGTAACGTGTTTTTCAAGAATCGGGCGTTCTAATTTCGAATGGTTTCGAATTGTCGAAATGGTAAACCCGGAGTGGGTTTACCATTCGAAATTAGAAAGAACGTTTACCATTCGAAATTAGAACCTTATTATAAAATAGGGCCTAAAGTTAGTCATGTTTAAAACTGATGTGAACCCTGTAT
Organism: Elophila nymphaeata; assembly: GCA_955850985.1. NCBI lineage: Eukaryota > Metazoa > Arthropoda > Insecta > Lepidoptera > Crambidae > Elophila > Elophila nymphaeata. Next base: position 14,808,664 of record OY039084.1, read on the forward strand.
TTCATTCAGCCAATAAAAGTGACAGCATCGCGGTTTTAAACAATAACTAACTTTAGTCCATGTTTTATAAACTGGGGAACTGTGACCTGGTCACTCCTCTCCTAAGTCTATGAATATATAACGCAACCATTACTGATCTATCAAAACACAGCTCAAACCACTGAAAGGATTGCCCTGATTAGTCATTATTTTAGATGCCTAATACACAGGTAAACACATTTACTTAGTTTAGGTGTCAAATTAATTAAGAACTCTTCGACCTGAATTTTTATTATATAATTCTCGTACTTAGCATTAATTCATTATTATTTTCTTCATCACTATATATTTGTAATTTGCTTAGATTTTGCTATCTTATTTAGACTTAATTCTGAGAGATAGGAGAGTTTGGGGAGGCCTTTGCCCAACAGTAAGATGATATAGGCTAATTAAAAAAAAATTAGACTAAGTTTATAAATAAATAAATTAGACCTTATCTTTATCTTATTTGGCACGCAGATAGTTATTATGACTGAGGCATCCGCTAAGAAAGGATTTTCCAAAATTCACAACGGGGGCGAAGCCGCGGGCAAAAGCTAGTATTAAATAAAATGAAAAAAAATCCTTTCTTAAAATCTTCAATTAAATCTAAAATGAGTTTGCAGTCTGCAAGTTTAAAGAACTAGCGAATGCCGTCATTGAGATTTTCCGATGCGCCGAGTTTAATACAACCGTAGCGCACATGTTCGATTCCCGCGCCAGTCTCCAGTGTATAAATCAACTGCTACAATTACACACTTTCATGGCAAGTTGGAATTAGAAACTGTCATTTGCACCGTTCGAGGGGGTCGGGTGGAGGGGGGATGGAGGGAAAAATAGGGAGCGGGCAAGGGCTCCTGTGGACCTGATTAAAGGATTACATGAGGGTGGCGTCCGGTCTAGTTAGATTTATTATGCCAAGTATTTCTACTAGTCAGTCCAGCTTCATGTAGCCATATTTAATTTTGGACCTTAATTTACAAAGATCGATAAGGGTGAAGAGTTTTTACAATGTGTTTATTTATGAAGTAACGTGACTTTAATACGCTCTCAACTATTAAAAGATGTTGGCTTGTCTAGAACTTCAGGAAGTTCTGTACTGGGACGCGTATCTAAGGCGTATACATCTACAAAGCTAGTTGCTAGCGTCAATCCACTTGTCGGTGCTTATCGGAACTGATAATTGCTACATCAAGCAAGCTGATATATGTAGGGGCTGTCTGTCTATAGTACCTTGCCTGGAAAATCCGCGCTGATCAGAGCAGGTCGGCACTTTCCAGTGGACCATTCGGAACTTATCGGCGCTTTTTCCACAAAGCGTTAGCAGTGCTGAAAAGCGTTGGCAAAATAGCGCCAGGAACCAGAATTCTTTATGTATACGCCCTTAAGCGGGCCGTATGTTTGATTGCGAACCACACAAGTTACAACACATCCTATAAAACCTTACGTTATGACTTATTTGCTAGTGTGTGTGAAGTGACAGATAAAAATTTTAATACGAGTTGAATTGTCAGTCAATAAACAATTGATTTCGGGCTCTTGATTTTGTTAAAACTATAACACACAGAAATTCACGGTACGAGCAAATTTGGAGACAATTTCCTTTTTAACAATACTACTTAATATGAGTCAGAAGTTTTTATGCAGATTTCACTATCGTTTCTTCAAGATATATGTATGTTAAGTTTTTTACATAATTTTAGGATTTATTAAAAAAGAAAAATGTATTTGATTAAAAGATTTTGTCTTCTTTGGTTTTCCTTAAACACATTCTATTTAGCTTAGATTGTACTCGTATATTAAGTTTCTTACCTACATTTTTACTCAATAATTGATAAAGCATTTGTTTGTTCATTTTATAGTTAATCTTAATGATGTGCCGTTTAATTATTGCAATCTCTAATATTATCATTGTTTATTAAAAGACACAAGACTTCGCCAAATTTTTCTAAAAAACGAGAAATTAAAGAAACCGAGTTATTGTTTGAAAGAAAGGGTTTCAATTTAAACTGTTTTGGGAAACAAACCTAGTGTCCGTAGGTAATTTTCTTCTAAATATCTTTAAAGATATGAACAAGCATAAAAATAAGTTATCACGTGAACTAAACAAAAGTTTATAGCTTAGCGTAAACGTTAGCGCCAGAACGCGGGTGGTCTGCGCCCGCGCACCTAAAATAGCCAACTATAACCTGCCTTAAGAAAAACATCTTTAATAGTCCCGATTAATGTCCTAGGCTACTGTTTAAAGCCCACCACCCACACGGAAAGAGTTATTATTGAAACTTCATCTTTATAGTAGTAAAGCAAGAACTGTTTTTGCTTGTACCGGTTAAAGGAAGGATATAATGTTTGTGATATTCGAAACGCAGCTATTTGTGTAGCATGAAGTGAGGGAGTGTATTGTGTATCAACATAATCATTGTGCACTGTTTGATGAATTTAAGGGTGTTATAAATCAATGGAAATATGGGTAAGCAACATAATTTTTAAAATTTTATAATTTTATGATAATATTTTAAGAAACCCATCAAAATAATAAGATTTTACTAATTTAAAATTAAATATTATTCATATTTTATAATGCATTCCCGTTTCAAGCTTATTTGAGAGTGAAGACAAGTTTAAATATTCTTTTTAAACGATTTCAAAATAAAAAAGGATGTTATAACCTCCTTTCAATGTTGTAATTCAAATAATAAGCATATTTTTTGGAACAACAGTGAAGCGAACGCCTCGTTTTCTTAGTGACTGATACACACTTACCGCTCTACCTCAAAAACTCTTTCAAATTATTTTTTTCATAATTCTTCTTGGACAAGTGCTGATTGCTATTATTTGTGTGTTTTTTTTATATTTTTTGAACTTGCTAGTTTTTTAACTTATTTTATACGAATAAGCATAAACTATAATATCTATCTGTAAGGCTAAAACAGTTGGTATGAGCGTCGAAATATCTTTATGTTGCATTTTAATTATTGGTTTATAATTAAAGTAGAATGTTATTACAGGAACAAAAATTTTTATGCTCATTGTAAGAGAAGTAACGCAATGTTCTAAGGAATTATTTTACATGATGCCAACAGGTACTTTCTATCGCCGCACCGCTCGCCATCGCCAGAGAATTCATCCTCACACACTGGAACCGACTCACGTACTGTGCGTTTTAGAAGAAGTTTTAGTCTTTCGCGTACGCTGCAGTTGTGAAATGGACCCTATTGAGCTTTTCCCTAAGGACTACAACATGGCTATCTTCAAGAAAGGCGTGAAAAAGTGTCTGCTACGTCGGCAACGCACGTGTGATACCCCTGGTATTGCAAGTGTCTATATACTTACCGCTGTAACGTGGTACTATAACATTGTCATGTTATAGTACCATCGTCATCATTTTTACTAGCAATATTTTAAAAAGTTAAAAAATCAATCAAATTCAAATCATCATTCATCATGACATTTGGTTCATTTTCGCGGTATTTGACTCATTACATTACTGACTGTGTCCTAGCGAACACCGTTATTCTTATCATAACCAAGGGTCTCACTCTTGACCTATGCGAATACGTACATAACTAAATGATATCAAGGCACTATAAATTGTAAACCTTTTGAAAAGCCTTTTATATTTTTGTGTATCAGTTTTAAGTGTTTTATTGTTTAGTTTTTACAGTGTGTTTTATTCATTTCAGAGTGCCTTTTATATACCACTAGCGACCCGCCCCGGCTTCGCACGGGTGCAATGCTTATGTAAATATGCATGTATTATACATATAAACCTTCCTTAAGAATCACTCTATCTATTAAAATAAAACGCATCAAAATCCGTTGCGTAGTTTTAAAGATCTAAGCATACATAGGGGCAGACAGACGGCAGATAGCGACTTTGTTTTATACTATGTAGTGATATAGATCTTGTTTACTACCACAAATAAAAATAGTGACGAAAAGCGTGTTTTATTAGTGGACCATACTGACAGTGTTGGACCATAGGGCACGACGTTACACCGCTTACCATCAGGCGGGCCTTAGGCTTGTTTGCCACCAATGTGGTATAAAAAAAAGAAATCTACACATGTGTTACAATTTTCACCAACAACTCTCTTGCTAGACGATTTTCTCCGTTTTCGCTCACTATTTTCCACGCGTTAATTTCGAATCTCAAAATCGCGGTGAGTGAATTAATTATCACACGAGCGGCATAACACAGATATCGAGAGCATAGGCACAGCGATCTGTTCGCAGCCGTCGCAACTTAGAATTAAATAATTTATCGGGCGAAGGGCTTAATAAATCAATATGCAGGGCTGCACACATGGGGTGGGCCCTTTCTTCGCTAATTAATTACTCAGCCGATTCATTACACTGCCTCCTTTACCTCGCATCCATCTTGTACGGATAGCGTGGCTAAGTCAGTTTGAAACTGGCGTGTGTGTTTTTAAAATTGATTTAAATTTCTTGAATTACTGACACAAGAAACAAAGTTTGCTTTCTTACAACGAAAGCGCTGTTGTAAGAATGCAAACATTGTTTTCTGTGATTTTTATTTACCTACAATCGGTTAGTTCTAAAAAATAGGTTACCTGTAAAGTATTCCGTGGGTTTTGAAATTGGGTGATTTCATAAATTTATGTGTATCTTTTTCGAATTTCTACTTTGCCACTTCTTGTCTTTGTCGCTTGAGTCGTTATATTGATAAAAAACGCCAAAAGGCATTTTTGTAGAGAAATTTCGTTTACAATAAAATCATTTATATACAAATTTAAACAAGAAAAAAACTACAATTTATTTTATAACTTTCTTTTTTGTAAAATTAATATTTTTAATATACGAGCGCAGCCATCGAGCAATGAGCGTAACAAAGGATTACTCACATATGAAAATATATAAATCTGACAACCAAAAATTTATGTATTTAGCATGTTTTTAGGAGGAGCATTAGAAGATTTTCATATACCTTGTGTGTACGTTAGTTAGCTGATAACTCTAGTAACATGATATATTTTCAATTTAAAGTATAGTATAACCGAGCTAAATTGTTGTATAAAGTACCGGAGAAAATAGGCGCCAGTTTATTGCTCTTGAAAAAACATGCACTTTTTTCCGGCGACTTTTTCTGTTTTTTTTTATTCTGGTGTTTAACAGCCGAGGGGTATTAAATGACTTGTACTTACATAATACCCACGCCTGTTGCAGTAAAGACCGTACAACTAAAATCATCACATATCAAAATAATATAAATTTTATATAGCCATTTTAAAACACACAGCACTACAAGAACAATGCTTAACCCTTCCTCAGTGCGAAGGGGTCTCAGACCCACTATCCTCGCAATTATTTTAATTTCTCCACGTGAAGGATCGATTGAGCATTAGGTGTGATTCGGAGCGGGACTTTCAGACCCGTCATTTGTTACCGTCACAGCTTCCCGTAACTATTTAAATTGCTTTGTTTATAGAGCTATGTAGAGGCCGTGGTGTCTTAGAATGCGAGTCGGGTATCGTGGTGTATATATTCAGTTACTCTCGTGTGATAAAATCATGGATGGGTCATTACATTGTCATGAACTTATTACATTTTTAGTTTAAATAGATTTGTAGATATAAATTTATAGACTTATTATCATGGACCTTTATTATTATCAATTTAATTCCACCAAAAACATTTTAATATAAAACGTTGTCAAAATGAGACCATTTTTTTTATAGTACGAGGTGACAAACAATCTTGCGGTCCACCTGGTGTTAAGTGGTTACCGTCGCCTATAGACACTTGCAATATAAAGGGTAAATTATTCGTTTCGCTACCGCTAAATGGGCGTAAGGTTAAAATGTATCTACTGTTAATTACGTAACATAAAATTTTTTGGTGTGTAACAAACGTAATTGTTATTTTCTTACTTCAAAATAATTATGATTATAAAGGGATTATTTTGCACGTTATCATTTTCAAAAGTAAGGATTGACCGTCAATAGAAAACACACAAACTTATTCCCCTATAGTAAGTTCTAGCTGCGGGAAACGCCTCGATCTACTGCCCTACTGACACTGAAATGGAAATGTTTTTCTTCTCGGTATAGATCGAGATAATATTGATACGACAACGAGAAACATGACAAAATAAGATTTTTTTTTTAACTAAAAGACTACTTTTTTACAATGATTGATTTTCTCTGACAGATGAGTCGACAATTTTACTACTCCGAGAATTGCCGAGAAAAACTTTTGATTTCTCCACCTCGTGAAAGCCTTGGGGGCTGAGTCAAGTGCCTATCATTTCATAACGTTATGATATCGAAATTCGCCATCATAGGTCATATTGCTTGGTTATCTACAGCGTCTTAGCTTTCGCTACCAACTTACTTAGAGCTACGATTGTCCACGTGATTTAACGACGTCTTAGGTCAATCACATACATTTTGTACTTATAAAACGTCGTCGTTATAGTTTCTATTTGTTGCTTTGTCTACGGGCCCTGTTAACCGAAGAGATTTAGGACCTAATATCACTTAGTGTCATGAAGAGAAAGAGTCGCGTTGTCAAACTATGCTCATCATATCGACACGATATATGCAATTAGACACAGACAAGTTTATCTATCTATACTTGAGCCAAATTCGGTAAAGAATAAATGTTAACAAATCAAAACGTCATTTTGTAAAGGTTTGTCCTTTTCACTCGCTGCCTTTAATTGCTCATTACTCATACGAAAATGACAGCGGTTGGTTTACATTTATTCTCGAATCTGGCTCAAGTAAATACGAGTCCCGTGCCTTGTGCTATCGCGGGGGTGAAACACAATAAGTAAAAAAAATGCTTTCCACACTTTCTAATTAGAAATACGGTTTTACGAAAATTACAAAAATAAAATAAAAAAGATTATCTCTACACGTTAAATAGGTTAATAGAGACACTGTAGAGTATCTACACTATCTAAGTTAAGCAAAGTTAAGCAACCAAGTGCGCGGTCGGGTCGGTACTCGTATGGGTGACCAAAATTTAACATGCATGTATGACATCAAAATATAAGGTTTCTATCAACTTTTGAGTCCTTTCCGGTATACGAGAAAGTCAAGGGGAGACCAGAGATCACAGAGATCCAGAAGTGAAGTCACAGAGATCCAGTCTCAACTTATCGTGCGCGTATAGTATCACTTAATTATGAAAACTAAATATTTCAACCAAAAATTACTACCATAAATTTCTTCACAGTGAGCAAATAACAATAATTAATTAGAGCCCTTTTGAAATGTAAGCTCGTGATAATAGAAGGAGCCACCGGCCTTAGTTTTACGCTCACTGAACTCGAAAAGGTAAAATCTGCCAAGAGTCGGCAATTATTAATAAATTACCTTCATTAAAGCCGGTGTTTTCGAATGTTTTGTGGTCGCGCCCGTTTGTGTTTTCGAGTGTTCGGTAATTTGAACCTTTGATGTTAGATTCAAGTTTCCGTATTTTAGTAGATACAGATGTGTACGTGTTGGAATAATTGAAAAAGTTGTATCTAAACGCTAGTTTTAACGCGTAAAAATACTGATGTTTCGAGAACGAACGTGATGCGATTTAATTTATTTTACTCGAACTTCATCCAAAATTGCTAGGTATAATAAAAGAATACATACAGTATATCAATCGGCTCTTTTGGTACGTCTCATAATGTTGGTGGGATATTATTGTTTCAACGAATATTCACTTTAATGAAACATATTTCACAGAAACGTTTGTTATGTACCTACAAGGCTAAATGATAGGAAGGTTCATTTTTTATTTTTGGGTTATTTTTTATCATGCGGAGTTAACTGTTTTTAGGAGAGTCTACTGTGAGTAACGGACTTACATGTTTTTTTAAATATTACGAGATGGCAAACAAGCTCGCGGTCCACCTGGCGGTTGGTGGTTACAGTGGTTACCGTCGCCTATAGACACTTGCAATATTAAGGGTAAATAACTTAACACTGCAAGTGCGTTGCCATCCTGAGGACTAGAATGATATGCCTTCCATGCCCAGTAATTAGTGTGTTATGTTAGTTTTCAATGTAAGTATTTGGCGTATTGATTATTCTATGAAACGATAATATGAGAAAATTTTATGTAAAACGAAATTCTGTTAAGCTTTGAAATATGACACACAGTCTTAGCGCACAAAAATATTCAATGAGGTGTTGCCAAGGAGAGGTTACTTATTCTTAGTAATACTAACTGGTTTTGGAACGGGGTTCCCTGGGCCCATCGACGGTGACTTTGATGGCCTTATTATACGTCGTGACTTGCGGCGGAGACGTTGATATCGTGATGGTGAGCGTGAATGACTTTCCTGAAACAAATGACAAACATTTTAAAATTGGATAGTAATTGCAACTTAAGTTAGAAGATACTCGTACGACTCGATGTTATGAGGATATGTAGGTAAGTGAGATTACGCGTCTAAGTTTGTTTAGAATCATTTACAAATTTTATTTTTACTCCTACCCTACTTCGCAATTTATTTGGAGTTGGTGCAGTACGTTTTGTCATTCTTTTCTTGTCTATTATATACTCTTCTTCTTTCATATAATTACTGACACATGCTGCGATCTGCCTTCGTCTCCATCCCTGAACATTTACGTAACAGGGGTTCTTTCTCCTACCGTGCCCATCTAAATGATTCTCTTTATTTTTTTTTTGTTATTGGAGGTACCTATTCTATAACTTCCTCTATTATACTCCTTCAGTATTTTATCAATTCTTATCACATCACTCACCCATCTCAACATTCTTTTGTCACAACATCATGCGTTTGTGTTTACTCCTACTTTTTAAAGAAAATACGCGGTTTTTATGTTTCTGGATGTTTTCATAAATTTTTAGACCATCTTCAAATAATTATTAAAACTATCTGAGTGCATTTAACAATGTTATAATATATTTTGTATGTCTAGCATTATAATTTTTTTAATAATAATTACCTTTATTATCTGAGTTTATTTTCGAATATACTTATTGGAAAGAGCCTTATTAATAAATCTGTTTATATTGGTATCCCTTTTTAATAAAATATGTTGTCTCATTCTTTTCAATTAAGACTCAATAGTGGTTTACGATACTAGTTTAGAAAAACAGCTTTTGCAGAGTATTTTTTGCCATTCTTATGCTTGTATTTCATCTAAAAGATAGCTTTACAAAGCTATAAGTGAACATTAAAATACCTCTCTATAGCGGTTTTTATCACGACCTTATTATTTTATATTTATCATATAATTTAGTACCAAAAATCTGTTCACATCGCTTCAAAGTTAGGTTTGCAAAAAACACAAATAGTGAAAAATTTTGACGTAAGTCGACTGCAATTCCCTTGGTGTAAGTAACAGGGTACTGCCGTTATAATAACATTCAGAAACGTTAATCAATGACAGACTATTCATATAGACTAGAGGTTTTCAATTAATGAGAGCACTAGCTTAAAAACAAGCAAACCTTAAAAGTAGATTAATAAACTATTGAAATTGCGCTCGTAAAACAGCGTAACGCCGAAACTTCAGTCATCGATAAAAGGTCGCCACCACACCCTTATTACAATTCAGATTGAAAATATTTGTGCAAACTTTTCACTCAATGTGATCGTGAGCCATAAATTCAATCTGCGGTCTGCACTCTTTTCGGCGCGCCCACTTTTTATAGTTCAATTTTGATCACTTGTTCGAAAAGTTAAAAAATTATTGGCCGGTGCGTTTCCATTTCGTGTGCCGGTTGAAATTTGTTCTGAAGCGGTACCAGGCCGACCTACAGCGGTAGTAATAAAGTTGTCTATCAAAATTGCTGACGTTACGTACATGTTATTGCATAGCTGCGTACCTATCATTGGGCTGGATTGAATAAAAACAGATTGAGCGAACCTAAAAATTTTCCTCAAACAAATATTAATTAGCCTTTATGAAAGTGAAATGATACAATGCGAAAAGCCACTCGAACATCAAAAGCAAAGCACTCAACACAGAAAAAAACAGATTCTCCAACATGCAGTGGATAAAAGAGCAACTCATCCGCAACACATCAGCACACGTCACAAACAGTGCCGACCACTTCATCACGGCGTAACGGCAATAAAAAAAACATTTCCATCTGCGGGAAAACCACAGTTAATATTAAATGAACGTCCGTCAAAGTTGTATTGTAGAGTTTTGTGCAGCCAATACCGATTTGATTTCCCCCTGCCTCCCTGTGACATGTGAGTTTTAATGGGCGCTGGAGCGGCGGAAAAAAGGTCTCATTCATACGTGATTTCGTGTGTAGGCTACTTTGGGCCGTGCGGTGGGGATCGTTAAAAATGGAGGCCTACACAGCCGCTTGTTGTGGCCTATCGCAGTTTATTAACGCGGAGGAGAGCTCGCAATGTTCACACATGTTTTAGAGACCATCCGGCCTTGTTTGAGTTTTTTGATTGATAGCCGTGAAGATGTCTACTCTAATGCAATAGGTATAAGATTAAATTCTTAGATGGATAATTGTATGACAGATGCCATTAATAGGATAATTTTGTTTGTGTTATGATATTGTGTAAATAACTAATGTATTAGGTATTGGATTTTTTTTTGGTATGCACACATTGTATTCTTATAGATATATTTATTAACCAAAGGATCATAAATGTATGCTTAGCACCTAAATAGAGCGAAATCTATCTAACCATAACACAAAATGGTGGTCGGTATCAAGACTTAAATTAATTAGTTCATTAATGTGATTAATTGAATTATATAGAAAAGCTTTTACAACATAAATTATTATTATAAATGAACCAAATGCGTGGGTGTAATAGCTGCCCTAAATTTACGCATGTAAAACTGTAATTTTAATTATATTATTATTATCTATTGACCTGTAATGATGTTTTGAAATCATTACCAAATTGTAAGCTGTGGAGTTTCTTTCGCCATTTCTTCTCCATCTCAGCATAATAATAATTATTTCGTCCCGAAATGGTGTGAGGGTTTTGACGATTTAAAAGTACTTAGCAAAGTCCATTTAAATAAAAGGCTTTTCATTTCATTTCAAATATATTTGTTTTAATACAAATGACCATTGACCCATTCTACCTGGTGGTAAGCAATAGGGGAGAACAAATGCTAAGATAGCTATTGCGAGAGGTAACGTAAGCGTCTCACTCTCTTCTTGCAGACCTGCAAAGTACTTCTTCTCTTCAGGCCTCTTTTAAATGACCCAGGATTGTAAGAAGAAGAGAACACATTTGCTGCCAGTGTGTATCATTTCATCTTGATATTAAACTCTTTATTGCACTTCACAGTTAATATTTAACAAACATAAAGTAACAAGGTTTGCAAGGGCGAACTTATCTCTAAAAGAGATCTCTTCCAGTCAGCCCAGAATGTATGTAAGAGACTACAAAAATAATAAGCGGGTGACAAAAAAAATAATTCTAATTTTCCTTCATATATAATAACTAACATAGCATGCATATATGAATAAATACTAACATAAATAATCATAAAGTACACACATAATAAATACACAAATACATATTAAAATAAATTCATAAATATATATTACAATAAATAAACATATAAATATAATAGACTATGAAAGACCTAGAAACTATGAAGACTGTTTGAACCAGAAGAAAGTTAGTCCCGACTGCGAAAGAAGTGAGAGGTAGTGTTTTTTTATTTAATATTTAAAAGATTGCGCTAAAGGACTCTCCTTGACGTCTGATGGGAGTCGATTCCATAATTGAGCAGCACGAACGGTAAAGGAATGGAAAAAGAAGTTAGTATTACTACTAGGTTAGCTGATATCATAATACAATCTACTTATTTCACATTATTTAATTATGTAGTGACATATAAAATATTTTACATCATTCTACTTTTTAGGAATAAAATGTTATTGTGTCATGTATTTTTGGGTGACTCGTTATTGTTGCGGAAAAAACTGATAGTTCAGGAAACTGATTCCTGTATCTTATGTAGATACACATTGTTAATTACTTAATGTAATACAATTAAGTGGTAAATTTACTTGTAATTAAAGTACCTATATATTGTTGAGGCAACATCTCTGATATTCAAAAGTTTCTGGTAAAAAAAAACTGCAAACTTTTTCTGGTATACTAGTTACGGTTTCCTTGTGGCGAAAAACTACCATACCAAGCGCTAGTATTTAATAATTACAAGGGTTTATGTATTTAATTTTTGATCAGTAATGGTCCTTCAAGCCGTATCCGGACCCTTGACTTTATATGATGATGATGATCAATGTTTAGAACCACGTGTTAGTTGAAATATTGTTATTTTTTGTTTGGCAAGTTTAGTTATGATTGAAATTGATACCAAATTAAATAGAAAACAAAAAACATAGAAAAAAATCCTGTTTGAAAAAAGGATTTTTTCCATGTTTTTCGTTTCAATTTTAATCACGTGTTAGTTCTAAATAGTTATCATTTGCTTTTGCCTTTTTTTAATACTACGAGATGGCAAAGAAGCTTGCGGTCCACTTGGTGTTAAGTGGTTACCGTCGCCTATAGACACTTGAAATATTAAGGGTAAATAACTTAACACTGGAAGTGCGCTGCCATTCTGGGGACTAAGATGATATGCCTTCCATGTCCAGTAATTACACTGGCTACCTGTCCCTTCAATCCAAAACACAGCGAACTGCTTCACGGAAGAAATAAGAAAGGCGGTGGTAGCCACCCAGACGATCCTACATATGGGTCTACCATCTAGTAAAGCTATCATTTATTTACAGATAACCATCATATAAAAATGCAAAAGGCCTTTAAGAACAATGATCTTTCGAGCCGGGTTCAAATCCTCACTTTTTATATGGCACAATAGAAGTCCAACCATTTATCATTCAGTAATAAAGTACATAACTAGACAGCATTTACGCAACTTCCTAATCCAAGACTGAAAGATTCCCTGATATCACGAGGCTAACTATCATTAATTTAAAGCTCCATCATTTCCCGCTCAACCCTCAGCTGTTCAAAGTTTGTATCCCCAAATTGCCCATCAAAAGGCCGGTTTTCGTAACATCACAAGACGTGGCGGTGCCAGGCGCGGGCCACCACCGGCGCCTAAATAAATAACCCTCTTTAATTCACCCTTCACACGACACTGGCGCCTTTTTATGGACTCACAGTTGTTTCAGAGCCGCGTTTATAAGGTGAAGATTTAGACATTACGTGCTTTGATGTTTCCTTGAATTTACGTTAGAGATCTTTATATGAGTAACTGGTAGGTTTTTGACTTAGGTTTCCGTTTCAGCTGGTCTTAACAGTTAAAAGAAAGCTCCTGATGCCGTTCTTCTAACACTTTTCGGTACTGGTATGTGCTATAAGTCAGGTTTCCTGTATATTTTGAATATTTTGTGACGCCCCGATGTAGCTGGAAAGTGCCGACCTGCTCCGATGGGCGCTGTTTTCCAGGCTACTATAGACAGATGATAACCGCTTAATCAAGCAAGCTTATACCAGCTTGCTTGATGAAGCGGTTATCGTACTGATAATCACTGATGAGCCGTGGTAGATAGATGCTGGCAGCCAGCTTTATTTTTATTTTATTAAATTAGGACAGCCAACGGAACATACAATAAACTTTAAAAATTATAAAACAACACTATAAACCTTTGAAGGCAGCCACAACATGCTTATGATTAAAGATTCACGACAGTAATTAGGGGGAAAAACTATTTAAGGGAAACTAACATAATACCTTAGATAATATGCAAGAGGTTTTTTGTATTTGTACAACGATGACTGAAAACAAATAAACCTTCTACCTTTAAAGGTATATTATATTTAATTTCTACATGTAGGTATACGCCCTAAATTAGCAAATCTGTTGTATTTTCCCAAGTATTGTGCGTATAGTTTTCTTTTCTTGACTACTGCAGGTTGTCTCTGATTTCCATTTCCTGCGTCACCGGGTTTTTAAGAAGGTCTCTCGGGTGTCCTCAAGCCTGTAAGTTGAACGTTCCTAGGGGATTACTGGGCGACCGAAAATCATTACTGGCGGTTGAGAGAATAGCGTCTCTAGGGCGTCCGAATCGGAAGGTATTGTGTGTATATGTCAGTTGAAAGAACAAGTTCCGCGATAGCGAAAGAAATAGATGCCGTCTCAATATTTTTCTAGCTATTTTTTTTTGGTATTTTTTTAATGTCTATCAACTAATTATCACCAATAGTTAAAAACAACAATCCAGTTAGCAAAAAAGAGACGATTGCAAGGTAGTTTTTTTTAACGTGAGAAATGCTAAATTTACTGTGAATTATTACTAAAGATATTACAGTTTTATTAAAGGAATATAGTCTCATTAAAATTTTGAACCTCGTGCAGACTATCGCGTCATGAGGTTACTCGCGCGGTGTGAGTGTATTTTAATCATGGAATTTGTTAACTAAATGGCGTGTAGGAAAAATTCGACAGTTGGAAGCAAGGACTATTAAAAAACGATGAATCCGTAGTGTTACGGTAACATTGTAGTGACAATTCAGCTAAAAATCTTCATAGAGTTTTCTCCCTTATCTAGACAGGCTACCTACATACATAATCAGCTCACAATCTCAAAATGGGTCGAGCAGAGCCTCGGGTAACATTCGGTTACACTCCAAGCCACATCTGACAGTATGGGCCATACAGTACCCCATAATTGTGGCATGTTGCCAGCCTGTCACCTACACAATAGGGGCAAGGTTGCCAGCCTACAGAATAGAGGCACTTTACCCAATTCTTCAGTAAATACATCAACTAGAGCCAACGCTGGTTGTTGATTGATGTTACACTCAAAATCATCATAGTAGTCGGGGTATAAGAAATAATAATGCTGCGTGATGTTTATACAAAATGGTGGCAACGTGGCAACTATTACACTATTACTGTACAAGCGCTGGCTTTGCTATGAGATGGCACATACTAAAGTTTTTATCTGGCCGCGTGATGCCGGCAGAGTAGAATAGCATCACCCTATATCCGCCAATGGGTGTTGTAGAAGGCGACTAATGGATCAGCAAATGGTTATTGATCACCTTATACTCCGTCCACCAATCCGCATTGGGCAAGCGTGGTGGACTACTGCCTTAACCTCCTCCGATGACAAGGCCTTGTGTCCCAGCGGCGGGTCGAATTTCGAGTTTTATGTAGAGAACCTAATTATGTCATTGATTAATATTATATTTTGTATGTGCACCTTTTTAGAAACAAAATAATACTCAACTTAACCATCTTCTAAAAACAAATGCTATTGCAATATAGCAAAGCTAATTTTCCCGATCCATTCTTAACTTTACCGAATGAAAACGACATTGTTCTAGAACTAAATAGAACGCGTCGAATCTCGTTAGCGGCTGAACGTTCCTTGAGTGATACAATTACGGCTGCAATTTTGGACTTCATCGAGTGAGGCTTGCTTAGTTCCGCGAACTAGATACCGCGCCTGAATTTGTTCTAGAACGCTGATACGTTAGAAACTACTGGATATTACTTATTACTTAAAAAGAGGAAAAAAATGCTTTTAATGAATAACCCCAAAAAAAGCAATGTGGGACAGGTTGGCCAATCAATTCCATAGAATGCTTAACAAAAATAATATAATGAGTTCGTATTATTTCGGCGTATAACTTAGCGTATATATATTTGCAATAAAATGCAGCTACGTTATTTATTGAAAAAGTAGCCTTCCAACGGTGAAAGAAATATAATTTAAATATTGATCCAGTAGTTTTCGAGTTTATTCGTTACAAACATACAAATCTTTCCTCTTTATAATCTTAGTATAGATTTGTATATAAGTATACATGAAAATGACGCAAATTTTCGAATTAGCGTTGTTATTGGCAGAAACGCTTTGTAGCGTTTGACACTTGTCTAGGTACTCAGCTATAACAATATCATTTCATAATAATGGCAATCGAAACAATGAAACCTTTCCCCAGCGCATCCACACCTAGCTACCGTCCGTCCGTCTGCTCAGACGACATTCCCTAATAGCTGGATGCAATCCAATTTGACAGCTGTCAAATACACTCCCGCCTTGTCAGCAATTGCGATTACTAAGCGTTGTGCTATAACGAGGTGCTAATGCCCTCTGAGCGCTAATAGAGTGAATTAATATGCTCGTGTAAGCTGGCACCAAGGTGAGGATGTTAATGTCTCGTTGATTGCTTGATTGTATACTGTGTAGGCTATGTACTTACATAATAAGTGCCAATTTGCATTGTATTGAGTTGTCAAGGTGTAATCTCCTTTCGTGTTTGGTTGGATTGAAAGACATTTATTACTAGAGTGGCAGATAGGAAACTCTCAGAGTTGGTAGATAAGAAACTCTTAAATAGCCACATGAAATTGCTCCTTCGGGAAATTTAAAAAAGAACAAGGTCACCAATTCGTAGTTGTGTTTCTATCAGTAAGTAAGCTTTCCTAGGGCCGCAGTCTACAGTTGCTTCGCATAAAGTTGTTTGTTACCCATTCAGTGTAAAAAAATCTGAGTTATAAGATGTTTACATGAATAACAATTTCCGTTGACTGCAACCTTTGCAGGCTCAAAGATTAAGATACAATTAATAAGACAACCACCTAAGTTGGTCCTGTACGGTGTAATACACAGCACATTGTCTAAACACTTTTACGCCAGTGCATAGAAATCGGAACGCCACATCTGTCCAAAACCAACTTGCTACTCGCATACACACATACATTCACTTCATTATAGTACCAAGTATTTAGTGTGACAATAAACCAAACCAAACTATATTTTGTTCACCCCTACAGGTCCTTTAACCTTCAAGGTGAGCTCCCGTAGAGTCAATAAAGTGTTTGGGTTGAAACAGAAAAAAGTCAACTTAATGTTCCTTTGAATGTGATCTGAAATGCAACTAAAAAGATTAAGTTTGTTGTTGATACGTTTAATAAAAGTTAATGAAATGTCTCGACTAGCTAGGAAGACTATCAAATATACTAAAACTTATGATACACACGCATATTGATTACTGAAAGCACTAAACGAAAACACAGTTGGCTTGTACTATCTGCCCAAAATCGACCGCGTCTCATAACGTAGCCGGCTAATAGAGAACAATGCGTAGTTACGCAAGTTGCGGGTTCTGCTTAGTTAGCGAAACCAAGGGGCAACCGTAAATGAAATGGTAGTTTTCCGCGGCTGCCCGGGTAAACTGGGTAAACCGGGTATTGGCTGGCCGGCGGGTCGCAGGCGGTTAACCGTTCGCCCGTCGCTGCGGCCGGGTTATGGTTGACAAGGGGCTGTTATGCTTGACGCGTGCGTGCCCGAACACTGTGTTTGCGTGTTGCAAACACAGCGTTTATCTTTTGTTTTACTTTTTGGTTGCTTCGAGGGCTGTGTGTGATGTGCCTTATTAGTTTTGCTTTATATGGAAATATTTGGCTTTTGATTTGAGTACCTATGCATTCGCTGCATTTATGAATAATAAATTAACGTCAGAAATCTCAGTCTTTTTGGTTTTCTGGTTTATTACACTTAACGTTCTGCAATTGAAAGGGTGGCTTTATTCAGATATATAGTTACGTATATAGTAATTTTAGAGATAAGCCTACCCCGCCCTTGCGAACTATCGTATAGGTTGATACTTCTTAAAATATTGTCCTAAAAATTCGTCAAAATTTAATCTTGAAAAACTATTGCGAAAGAAGAAATATGAATTTTATGTATTCTATAGTAAAACAGTAGATTTATTTAAACATTTTAGTTAAGAGGTATTATAACTTTATCGTCGATATCTTATACCATGCAAACTACGCAAACGTTTGACAGGCTTGATATGTTTCCTCCGTGACAGCACCGTCGCGTGCCGGTGCCAAGGTACCTGGTGGGATCGTTTGACGCCGCTGGTTTGTTTTCCAACCACCTACTTGAGGGGATCGTGGGCTGTCTTTTGTTTTAGTTTGAGTAGAAGAGGGTTTGTTGTTGGCGTTAATTTTTCCAGTTATTTGATTATTATGATAAAACGTTTATTTTGCAATGGGTATGTCGTCGGTCATGCTTTAAGCCTGATAAGATTATTTAGTAGCATAACGACGATAAACTGAATAACCTAAAAAAAAGTTATAGCGTGATGATTATCTACAATCTACATGGTAGCAGAATAAGATCAGATATGTAACTTTTTTTGTAAATAATAGGCGAAAACAAGCATACGGAATTTCTTTTTTTTATGGAATACTGGGCAAACGAGCATTCGGTTCACCTAATGGTAATAAATAAGTGATCAGCACCGCCTATGGACATTTACAACACCAGAGAAATGCATTGTCAGGATTTAAGGAAAGAATACGCTCTCTTTTTGAAGATGTCCACTGTCCAGGTTGTATCGGTCCGGGAACAATTCTGGCAAGAGTTGGTTCCACAGTCTTGCGGTCGGCGGTAGAAAATTGCGCGAGAAACGCAAGATTGTGGACTACCAGGTATCAAGACTGTGGGAATGGATTTGAAAATGATGTTATTGGGCTCGGATATTATTAATTTTAAAATAAAAATATACTTTCCAGCCTTCAGAAACTCAATCACAATTTTTCAAACTCAATCAAATTTATTTTCTAATTTTAAATTTTAATTTTAAAAACAAATTTATAATATTAAGAAATATCAAAAAGTTTGTAATAGCTATCTACTACAATGTTAAGCGATCACCACATGCATTATCAAGGTGTCGTAAAAAACAATGTTTCTTCACCCTTCTTCTTATTCCGTAAAGTTTAAGCCACTTTGGCATTAAAAGGTAGGTGTTATTGTACAAAAATGTCTGTAGGAATATAATTATACATTTTTGTGATGTGAACATTGGCATGCGATCATTAAAGACGAATGGATTTAAAATTAAAGATTTTCAAAATCTGATTTTAAGATCATTTAACTAATTAGGTCACGGTGTTAAAAATAATGTGGATACCGCTTTTAACATTGAACGAAGTGGTCATCGAAGTACTTTGTAACAGTATAGATATTAAGTAGTTTGCACGACACCAAAAGATTAATATTAGATAAACAATTCGAATACCTATAAGCATGAATGTATCTGGTTCATAGTTCAATATTAAAAAAGTTTTTGAAACTTAACGATGCTAAAATTATGTCCATAGTAGAGAGCGAAATTATTTTACACTACAGCATTTGCCTGAATTAATTCCCGCGTTTGTGTACATTATCTTAAAAGTTATTAATTCTATCCCTCGGGAACAGTCTTTTTTACTGGATGAAGGTACCTATATCGTTTTCATTATCCAAAATTAGAGTAATCGGCTGAGTAGTTTAGTTATCAAAGCGTAGGTATCCAACAAACGAATTCCATGCGCATTTATAAGAGAGAAACGAAGCAATAAAAGTGTTCTCATATTCTCATTATTACATCAAATACAAAAACTTACAGAGGAGATTTTACACTATAATTTTCCGATTTATCTGAAGCTAAATCAATATGGCGGCTATTTGCAGGACGTACAAACTATTTTCTTCCAAGAACTAAGGTGCAGCCGCATATTCAAATAAAGAACATCTCAAAGGAGGTTTTTTATTCAAATGGCCGTGCGACCACGCCCCGCCTCCGCAAAGACGTCTGACTGCTTCCCGACTTTTCCATTGGCTGCCGGTAGGGGGCGGGCTCCTCAAGTCTTGGGGACTAACTTTTCATTTGCACAGAGAATATCGCGAGATTAAAGCGAAGTTTGCGGTTAACAGACGCGTTTTTTCTAAAAGCAATATGCACTAGATCTTGTGTTGGAAGATTGTAAAGTTAATGAGTTTCTTGATGGCCGTTTTTTGAGTATGTTAGACGATAATAATTTTATGTTGTTATGCAAAGATTGGGACTTTTCTGTTTTATTAAGTATTTTGTGTTTACTTTAGCTAGGTTTATTACCAAATGCCAATTCGACTGTTTGTTTTATTTCGTATCCTCGTTCCGCTATATCTCTGCCAGTTAAGAATTGATTCTCATGATTCCATTTTTATTTCGCCTTGTCGTCTGCGTTGGTAGTGTTTTAGGCAATTTAAAATATTATAAGTTTATTTATAATAAGTTTCATTAAAATCCATTCAGTGGCTTTTGCGTGAAAGAGTAATAAACACACATCCAGACTGCCATCCATACATTTATACATCCATACAAACTTTCGTATTTTTAGAAGGACGAGTAATTACTACTTTTAAACAAATATTATGATATTTATTGTTATGATAAAGCCGTAATATTTTTTTGGTCTGAAGGATCAACTAATAGATGCTTACTTTGAATCGTTTATCAGTGAACAACTGCTATCTCTTGACAGCAGTCGGGACCACCAGCTTGAAGTGCCACCCGAAGCACGGAGGAAAAATCTGATGATGAGGATTGTATTCCCGTTTTGCAAAAATATGAACAAGTTAAGAATATTTTATTGAAAATACAATTTTAGTGACAGAACTACCACCATCAACTTTGAGGCGTTGCCTAAAAAGAAAAAAAAAATAGTTTTGAATAAAACTTCCACTAATGATATAAATAGTCCAAGTCATACCCTAAAAAAAATTTGGAGCTTTTTGTGATTTTAAACCGATTCGGAAAACCAATCCATACTTATGAGGATTTAGTAGCACGATGCCTACTATATCACCCTTAGTTGACTTTTCAATAACTTCAAACAATTGGTGCCAACTTTATGGAAGCTTCATATATAACATCGCACTTTGTCTATAATAATTGTAGATTGACAATTATTTTTATTAGTAATTCGTTTAATCGCAGTATGCCTACTTTATTCAACACCAGTACTTCAAATATACAAATTACTACTGACTACAAAATGTACAATCAAAAACAGAAATAAAATATTATTTGAAGTGTAAATTGTTTTCACCTCTCCAGCACCAAAAGACCTCTTTTGTTTCGTAAAATCTCGAAGGAAAAACGCTTTTTGCTGCGAGCTCTGAACAAGACTGTAATGTTAAATCTAAATTATTTTACTCATCTTCTTATTCTTATTACGGCTAGTGCATCTCAGTCACATAGTATGTGCTCCATGCTTTCTTCCTCCACACCACACATTCTACAAATGGGGTCTTCAGCTTTGCCTATTGTGCACAGGTGTCTTCTAGTGGCAAATTGGCCAGTGAGAGCACCTGTGAGGCAGCGGATTTGGGTCCTGCTGATTCCTCCTATTCTTTTAAGGTAGCCTGTGTGTGAGGATCCTAAAAATTTCTTTGAGTGTGTCAGTCGGGGAGTGGACAACCATTCCCTGAGGTGCCTCTTTTGGCAATACTCCTTTAGTGCCATTTTTATGGTACTCCTAGATAATCCTACAAAAGGCTCGGGCCCATTGAGGTCTTGAGCCGATCCTTTCCTTGCTAGTCTGTCAGCATTTTCATTACCTTCAATCCCTACATGTCCCGGTACCCACACTAGTCTGACTAGGTTGTGCTTGCCTAGTTTGTTTAGTGTGTGTATCGCATTCAAAACTAGTTTTGAATTGATTTTATGGGTAGTTAAGGCTTTAAGTGCCGCTTGGCTGTCACAGAGTTTTACTCATCTTACTTTTAATTTTTAAACATTATTTTTAAGGTAATAAACATCTATTAAAGTATTGCCTTATATTTCTCACCTATAACAATTTTCTCGCTGGAGAGGTGAAAAGTTGTATGTCACAAGAGAGCAAAATTGTTTTTTGTCTCGTGCCTTTAAATCACTCACTGCGCTCAGTATTCTAGACTACTTCACTGGTTCGTGATTAACTATCGGCACTCGCAGCAAAAACTAACTTTGCTCACTTGTTGAACAAAGAACTATTTCCATTTACTATCACAGTTTTGGAAAACTTATTAAAAGAGCTACCTAAATATAATGTTTTGTTTATTCCATTTATGAACAGATTCTTAGAAAATCCGCAACATAGAATAGTAGTCTGAGAGACTAATGTTTATGAATAAGGTTATTCTAGCATATGTTAATGAATGTAGTGTTAAGGTGGATGCCACAATCGAAAAACACGTTTAAACTGTGCAACTATGGAGGTCGAAAATAGAGAGTAAGTATAAAAAGTTCTACGTATGCGAAATAGCTAAGAACCTTTCTCTACCCCGCTCCCAATTGGACTGCTATAGGTTTTGGCTTTAGAATTTTACGGCCGTGTGCTGATACCAACCCTCCTTGGTAACGACTGCTATCTTTCCACAGCACCCGGGACCACCAGCTTAACGTGCCTTCCGAAGCACGGTGGAACCAAGTTTAAAACCTTTCGTTACGAGTTCGAGTACCGACCGCGTACTTGTTAGCTTAGTTATATCACAGATAATATGATACTTTATTGTTATATTACGATAACACGCTACGAAGAACGCATGACTGCGGCCTCATCGACCTCCTGATAGATAGGTAAGAATATCCCACTATTATAGGCTAGATAATTGGTGTGAACGTAGAAATATATTATTATTATTATTTTCAGATTTTTTTCTCGATATTGTTATTTCGGCTCTTAATGAAACCACGGGCCAAAGTCAAGTGGACTTCATTGTTTTGTGGGATTGATATTTTCTGTATCTATAGAATCCTCCTGCAAAAATTTACGCACGGTACGACAAGTGTTAAGAATAGCAGCATTGTTATGTAGAGATTATCATTTACTTCTAATTGCCGTAAGTAGTGGAGGTGTTTGGGAATGATACCGGTGCTGGAAGGGTGTATATACTTTGTGTATTTTCCAGATTCTAATTATTATTATTATAAATGTTAAAGTTTGGATGTTTGGAAGTCACAACAACTCATATAATGTCCCCACCGAGGGGCTTTGTTCCCCCACATTAGGGGCGATCAGACCTTAGTCAGGGCCAAGTGCGGGTGAGTCGACTTCACGAACCTTAAAATTTCTTCATAGGTGTGTGCAGTTTTCTTCACGATGTTTTCCTTACTGTAAAAGCGAAGATTAAACGTAATTATGCATTCAAAACTTGAAAACACATTGATACGTGGCGGGGTTCGAACCGGTGCCTCCCGGGTGGGAGACAACGCCCTTATGCACTACGGTAGTAGGCTAGGGGTGGGGTCCACGTTCGGAAGCCTCCTCGTGGCGGACCCTGGTAACGTGGTAGGGAAACTTTCTCGGCAGGTGTGTGGCTTTTGATGTCAAGTGTCCCTTGGCATTCGAAGTCACATGCCAGCATTGAGTTGTTTTTGTTTTCCCGCCACGGCTAGTTCCAGACGGCCCTTTTCAGGGCTACAACCGCTCCTGAAGACCTGCTGCCGGTGTCCTCGTCAGGAGGACGCGCCAGGTCGAGCAGCCGTCGCTGGAGGGGACGGCCTATAAGGCCGTCGTTGGCCAGCGGCCCACAGGGGCTGGCGTTAGTCGGTAGCCCCTGTGGGCTGCTGGACACCAATTGGTGCAAGGAGAGCCTAGACGTTGCGTTGGGACGGTCTCGGTGTAGTTGCGCTCATATAATACGCAGATCCCGAGCCGTCCCGTATAGCGCACTGAACTGGGTATGGAGAGAACGCCTTTACCTCGAGTCCCACATATCCCCTGCGGTTGGCACCCACTACCACCCCGCAGGGACGATGCGCATTTGACCTCCCCGTCAACAAAAAAAGGCAAGGAGTAGGCTCGAGCCTGTCGGTGGGGACACTATATGAGCTGTTGATGATTGATGATGATGATATTATTTGGTTGGCAAACAAGCATACGACCTGCCTGGTAATAAGTAGTCACTGTAGCCTATACCTAGACGCTTGTAACACTGCTAACCTGAGTCCCCTTCCCTACCTCGTGGAGCTCTGTCAACCCTACTCACAACAGAAAAACTACACCCAAAAATGTAGTGTTATTTGAAAAGTGTCTTCTGTAAGGTGAAGGTATTATACCCCATTTCGGGTGTTTTAGTTCTCTGTGTACTGTTTCGACTAATTCGTAGCATATAATTGCCACGATAAACGTTTACATACACTTGCACTGGATTGCCATGCGCTGCTAGTATTAACTCCATCCCCTATCCAATGGTATTTTGGTAGCTCTGTTTTCAACGATCGAAAAAAACATTTACGGACGGAATGTTAATTGACTGCGTTTTTATTTAAATGTGAAAGTTCTCTACAGCTAAAACTGCTTTTGTTGCTAAACAAAATATTAGTGACAATATATATCGAATAAATTATTCAATATGTAATTGAGTTCCTGGAATATTTTTTATATTCTGAACACAGAATACACGTGTATTTTGTCAGTGAGGTCATAAATACATACATACATACTTAATATAATCACGCTAACAATACCAAAAGGGGTAGAACGGAGCTTCAGGTAACATCCAATTACACACAAAGCCACATCTGGTATGGGCCATACAGTGCCCCCCAAAATAGTGACAGAAATCCACAAACTCAAAAATTAACAATACTTCAGTAAGCAAACCAACTAAATCCAACGTCCCGGGGGGCTATTCGCTAACTTTTTTTGACAGTTGAAAGTGATCATCACCGAGTGAATTACATATCCGCCCGGATTGTGGAAGATGCGGGTTCGAGTCCCGCCTGAGGCAAGTAGATTTTTTTCAGTGCATTTTTCTAGTATTAATATCCATTGCTGTTTTTACACGACAAGTGCCATAATAGCGTGTCGTGTAAACAGCAATAGATATGTAATTCACTCAGTGATGATCACTTTCAACTGTCAAAAAAAGTTAGCGAATAGGCCTACAGGGGCCTTACCACCATCTTTATAAAAGCCGATTCAAATTCCACACGGTTGAGTATAGAATTATAGATTCGTAAACTGAATCGTATTACGAACCACAAACAATGAATTTTATATATTTTTTACCTTACAGTACTCTTAAGGTACCGGCCGACATGCGAGAGACATCCTAACATGCCAAAGACATAAGATGTCGAAGTATATGTTATGATTAGCTTTTGCCCGCGACTTCGTCCATGATTTCTAACTGAAAGGCCATGCACCAATTGTTATGGATTTTACTTTAAAAATGACGGATTTGCATACAAACTTTGCACCCCCTTTTCACCACCTTAGAGGGTGAATTTCTAAAAATCCTTTCTTAGTGCACCCCTAGACTTCATAAGGAACTTACGTGCCAAATTTGGAATCTCTAGACCCAGCGGTTTGGGCTGTGCGTTGATATGTTAGTCAGTCATTCAGTCAGTATTCATTTATATGTATTAGATTAGATATGCAAATATTATATTAAGATAGCTAAGCACTCTGTTTAAGGAACAAATCAGGTGACTTGCAAGACGGCTTCCGTTAGAATACGGTAGTTTCAAAATATTATAGTATCTTACTTTTGTGTACAGCTACTAATTCGTCGAAGCGGTGGTAGGGCTAATTGGGAATATGCATATTAGTGGTAGTTTTAATTTTAAAATAATTAATTTAATACTTATGAAATTATAATTTTAAAACTGGGACAATTTACAAATACCCACTTAAAGTTATAACTATTACTGATATCATAACTACCTACATTTTTTTTATCTCTCATACATATTCCCCGTTATGACGATTTAAAAGTACTTAGTAATTGAGTCTATTTAAATAAAGAACTTTTGACTTTGACTTTGTGGTCGTTTAAGATAATATGTGATATATTATATTGGCCGATATAAATTATATTATATTCCTAGTGACTCGCTTTAGTCGTGATTATTTTACTAGAATTTTTAATTACTATTGTACGTAAAGTCAACAACAGTTTGAGAGTTCATATCTGAAAGTTCGATTGCACTAATATTTTTATGAAAATCAATAGTTTAAAACAGTATTATTGGCATTTTTGTAAAAAACAGTATCATTGGCATTTTTGTGAAAACAGTACTATTGGCATAAAACTTGCCGTTCATCTTACACCTAAATTGAGTTTGAGACGCATGATATTATTTGTTTAAACTAAAGTGAAATTTCGTGATGAATAAGGGAATGCTAAGAGTGACTAGTTTGGGTACACTAGTCACATTACGCCAAACTTTACTGAAGAGGTAAGTAAGTCTTGGTTATGTGTTCGATGTCTTGGTACAAAATCACTCACTTCCCTAGTTCCCTAGTCACTTAGGTACTCACACACGGAAACAGTGCAAAAATAATTAGCTATGTTAGTTTTAATATACATACATACGTACACCCAGACATTAAGGTCGCATTATCTGATTAATATTTTAAGTAATTTGAAGAAATTATTAGTTATTCATCATTATTTTATTTTCGAAGCTTTAAAGTTCTTTTAATTAGTTATTATAGATCTTGTCAGTTAACAGAGACTAGAATGTTTATTGATAAAAGTTACGTAAAAGATTGCATCCGTATAAAGTAAACTTTCTTAAGAAGGGCGGACCGGTAGGGCGGACTGGCCGCCGTTTCCCGCCCTCTTATTGACATTCAAGAAACTCCTTAAGGAGTGCGAAAAAGTTTGCAAGACTTTTCAATGTCACGGACTTTCCCCGTGTTTTGGTTCCAACTTTTGAGAAAAAGGTAATTTAAAAGTTTTGACTTTCGAATTTTTTAACTTTGCAAGTTTGTTTTTGAGTGGGTTTTAATGGTAAAGGAGTTTATAGTATTTCGGTATCACATAACTGCACCTTCAGCACTCACCGCGCCCGCTCCGGCCGACGAACCGCAAGTCGTTGAACTTGGCCACCTGGTTCTTCATCACGGCGGAGCTGTTCCTCAGCTCGGCGCAGCAGTTCTCGTCGTTGCCGGCCCTCACCGTCACCAGAGTCCCGTCTCCGACGTCGCCTAGAGCCACCACTTTAAACGCCACCGGCAGAGTCTTGTTCGACCGCCAGTGCGGCGGTAACACCGTGCACACGAAGTGTGGGCTGCCCGTCCGCACCAGCTCCCCGGGGTGTTCGGACAGGAAGTCCCCGAGCGTCCGTTCCGCGAGGATGTCTGACGTCATCTTGGTGTAGGTCTCGTGGAGCAGCGTGGAGCTGGTGTCAGGCGACACGGCGCCGCTGCTAGCGCCGGTGAGGTGCATCCTCGCCAGCCGCGCGCGCTGCGTGCTACACATATAGTCCAGGGTGCCCGCCGCACCGGCTACATGTCACACCTCGCGCCGGGCCGGCAGCCACCGCGCGCAACCACTCTCCTCACTCAACACTGCCATCACACCGGCACACACTTCCTCCGCACCGGAGACGAGACGTGACAACTCGTTGCTAGGGAACGCGCGCGTGGCCACTTGACGCGGTGACGTCACCGACGGCCTTGCCACACTTTTTTCCCCGGTGAATGAAAAGTTCGGCGGCGGGCGGGCGAGGGACGCGAGGGGCCGATTTTTTCCGGCGCCAAGGGGTGGCTCCCCCACGCGGCGAAAAACTTTTCACTAGTTTCACTGACGACGGCACTTTTTTCGCACCGTGTATTTACGCACGCACGTAGCTCTCACTTTCGACTATGTCGCGTTCGACTCTTTGGAGTTCCACTATCGGTTCACGTTCGAGTATGTCGCGATGGCGCGGGTTAATAAACAGTTTACACGTACAGGTGCGAGTGCGTGAGATGCGTGCGCTTGTGAGCACGGTCGTGATGCGACTCGCGTGGGGTGCCGTCGGTTGCGGTGGCCGTTCACGGTGGCTATTAATACGCGGTGTACGTCCGCGCCCGTCGACTTCGGACAAAGTTTCGCGGGCGAGTCGGTGCGGCTCCGCGGCGAGCGGGAGGCGGCGACGGCGCGGGCGCGGCGGGCGGCGGAGCGCACTTTGCGGTCGGGGTGGGTTGGGTTTAAAGCCGCCGAAGGATAAAACATACAAATAAACACGTGTTCGCGCCGGCGCGAGCGAGAGGTGCGCTCAGCGCGGCAGTGCAAGCGGGATGGCGGCCACTCTTGCGGCATTTAGCAGTCAGTGCGGCCGCCGGTGAACGCTTGCCGAACCGAGCCGTGGGTGACGCCGAAGCCGCCGCTGATTGTGGTTAATGGATCTCCCCAATGACTTACCTAGTGCAGTTTTTCTCTTTGAAGTACTGAAATTTAACCGCACCTCATAATTGGAACAACAATTAATTAAATTAAACGTTTACGGGACATTTAAAGAATACTTGGTGTCACACCTGTATATAATCTTAATACTTCACATAATGTTTACGCTTATAGTGGTAGAGAGACGCTAAAAACTGTGAGTGTTTACAATTAATAACAAGTGCTCACTACGAAATAGACAGCGAGACTGCATGCGAAAATGACAGCTGCGACCAGCGGCTCTAATGGCTAGCACGTTATACACCAGGGGCTTGTGTTCTTCAGATATTCACAATTGTAATAAATATAATTATCATTAAAAAACCAGGTTACGCTGAAACCTGAGTCCGGTTAACCGAAGTACTGTTTACCGATAAACTTTTTTCGGTAAAATTTCCAAAGTCAGTTTCGTCAGCAAATCATCATCATTCACCTATGATGATGATGATATGAATTTCACCGAAAAAAATTTATCGGTAAACAGTTATTTGGTTAACCGGGTTCAGGTTTCAGTGTAACCTTTTTTTTATGATATTATGTTTATTACCCTGTTTCCAATTTTATTTGGAGTCGGCGTTATATGTTTTAAAGTCGGAATTATCAGCTTGGAAAAGGAACGCCTCTTTTTTACTATGAACCCCAAGGATCAGCGTCTACGAAACGGCTACGGACCGTAGTAAAAAGATACCATACGGTTCCGAGCTGATAAATGTGCTACGACCTTAAGCCTTCGATTCGTTCATCGGCAAACAGTAATTCGATAAACCGTTCGACGCTTAAAGCGTTATTCGCCGTATAAAAAAGGAATTAAAAATCATTACACCACCACGACCGACGGCTCAATGTAGGTTAATAGGTAGGAGCAGTGCAGTTGCAATCAAGACCGAAGCCTTAGCCTGCCTTCGGAAGCATGGCGGGGGAGTTCCAAATAATATTTTTTGTAACACTTTCTGTGTGGAACTAGGAGAGTTAGTAGAGCTTATAAAACATTATGGCTCTGATACACAAATACAGCTTACAAGCCTGATATCAATCAAAATAATTTAAGATGCATGCTGTAAGATTATGATATTTTTCCAAAGTATTAAAATATCATACCAGAATTTTTAATTAAAAACATAGTCATCACTTTTAAACTTTCGCGTTGCATGATCAGCATGAGTAAAAACGGGAATTAACGCAATGAAAAGTCATCACTTTTAAACTTTCGCGTTGCATGATCAACATGAGTAAAAACGGGAATTAACGCAATGAAATTACCTTTTAAATGCCTATGCCTTATTTAAAAGGTAATTAAATCGTGGTAATTAATGTTTTTACGAATATTAATAATCATCATCGTCATGATTAAATTGAATTTAATCATTAGATTTTATTTTAAATAAAAACCAATGATTAAACATGGTGAACCACAATAATATAAACCACACTGGAAAGTATTTTATAAAACGGTACGGGGGATCATTTAACGTTATAATTATGTTTGTTAAGACCATAATTAAATATGGTCTTAACAAACATAATTATAAGTTAAAGATGATAAGTTATATTATCCCCCATTATAACAATTCTTTACGAGCGCATTTTTTTTACAAAAATGAATTGAATATCACCAAACAAATCTATAGTGAGTGAAATTAATTAGCAAAAGAAGAAAAAAGGTAAATTAAAACAAAGATATTTATTCAAATCATGTTAAGCGTTCGGATAATTAGTTTAACTCATTTGTAGTAGAAAAAAAGAAAAATACACTGAAAAAAAAATCTTTTTCTAGTATTAATATTTACGCGATGTAAACGCAAAAATAAAATTATTCTATCATTTGTAGTAGTCGATAAAAAGTTTTCTTACTTTGAATTAAATATTTTTTTCACCGCAACATTTATATAAAGTCTATCTCTAGGCCTCATAGCTTCGTGCGCGACATATCCCACACTCTACGCATCTTCCGCCACAATAATCCTTATCACAAAGCAGTAAAGTCAGTTTTACAGTGACAGAGCTGTCAACAAGCGATACGCCGAAGCGTGAAGGGCTGTAATAGAGGCTGGGGGCAAACTCTGTCAATGCATTGTTGTTCGGAATTTATTGCATGGACTGTACAGGCAGTGCTACGACACGCTACGGATATCTGTAACGTTGACTACGAGGCGACGATGCTACGAATAGTGATAATGAAAACGTAATTATATTGGAAATGAAAGAAAATGGGTAGTGCTACTGATGTTAGATGATCAGAATAATCGGTAGCATGAACAATAACTTTACTATTTTAAAAAGTTATGGATTGTTTATTGTATATTGAAAATCTTTTGAATTTGGTGAATTAAATTAGAATACGAATAACAAGAAAAATGTCACGAGAAAGAGACGGGAGAAGTTGATAAGGACATGATTTTTTTTTGTGAATTTTCGTTTTTTATTTAGTACAATAGTAAATATTTCAAATCATGTCATAATTATAAACAAATTCAATATTTCAAAAAGTTCACGGTTTAATTATAAACAATTATCGATGAATGTTACTTTTATTGATATATTTTATACACCAACGCCTTTTAAGTTATTTAGCTAACATAAGTGGTATAACATCTAGTTATTAGCAACTATATAGCAAAAGTTTAATATGATTATAGATTTTAAGTAAATAATGTACTCTCTTAAATCTTATTATATGTGATATGCAATAAAGATATTTGTTTTGATTTGAAACTAATGCAAAGTTAATTATAGATAAATACTATATAGTTATAGTTACTCATAATATTGACGAGCAAACTAGTTTAGTAGTTGTATAGAAAGTATTCACACTACTGCTAATATGTAAATAGAACAACTTATAAAAAAAAATATAAGTTGTTCGATTTTGAAATTATGTTAAGCAAAATGTGAAATTAATTATTTTATATTTTGGGTCAAACTTATAATAAAAATGCGATAGAAGCTATGCAATAGCTTAATAATATTTTGGTTTTATGCAATGACTTTTAAAACTCACAATTTAAAAAACTGTATGTTATTACTATAAAAAACTTAGGAAATAAATGTTTTTTTTATTTTATTAAGATTGTATTATGAGCCTAGCTTACTAACCATGTGATCCCGGCAGAGTAGCATAGCATCATTCCATATCTTCTAATGGGCGTCGTAGAAGACGGCTAATGGATTAGCAAACGGCTATTGATCACCTTATACTCCGTCCACAAATCCAAGGAACGCCTTTTTTACGATGAACGCTACGGAATGCCGACTAGACCGATACAGCGGTTCCGAGCTGATAAGTGCTGTTTGACGTTGGTGTCAGAGATAATGGCCACATAATAGGTTGGGGAAAAAGTTTCTTCGCATTTTTTAAGAAAATTCAAAACACTTTTTAACCGACTTCAAACAAAAAAAGGAGGAGGTTCTCTATTCGACTGTATGTTTTTTTTTTTTTTTTTTTTTTTTTTTTTTTAACCGACTTCAAACAAAAAAAGGAGGAGGTTCTCTATTCGACTGTATGTTTTTTTTTTTTTTTTTTTTTTTTGTATGTATGTTCCGCGATTACTCCGCCAATAATGAATCGATTTTGACGATTCTTTTTTCGTTAAGAAGGTCATACTTCAAAGGTGGTCCCGTATAAATTATACCGAAATTGGTTCAGTACTTTTTTGTTGAAATGATAATTTCATTGGGGATGAAACAATAACATCGTCCACGAACACAAAAATAATGACAATTATTTTTTTGAACTTGCTATTACCTAATATGCAATAGTGAAATTTTGATTAGTAGGTCCAATAGTCAACACATAAACTATGACAAATTATTTTATGAACTTAAGTTAAATAACTAGTTTCTCTTCAAGTTTCATAGTTCATTAAATTACCATTAAAACTATACCATTCATTGTAGGCATTTGTAATGAGCTATAGGTCTGAGACGTGATATTATTTGTTAACCGACTTAAAAAAAAAAGAGGAAGTTCTCTATCCGACTGTTTTTTTTGTGTTTGTTACCTGATACTCCGTCAATTATGAGTATTACGACTCGATTTTAGTGATTCTTTATTTAGCTACGTCAAAATCAGAGATGGCCCGTATAAATTGTATCGATATAAATTCGACCCTTTTTGAACAAATCAGTAATAACAAAAAAAACGTGTTAGTTAAAGTTTCCATTAAGTTTTAATGAGCGCCTAGTAGGCCTATCCGTTTTCAATAAAATATACTTTATTTCCACTAAAAATAATAAAATAAAATATTTTTAGCAAAAAATAGGACAACCGACTTCAATGCGTACAAATTTAAACTAAAAAGTAAGAAATAAATAATATTTTTATGAATTAGTTGAAAAGAGCGTCACAGAAAACCAAGGAAAGTATTGATACACATTTATAATTCTTTATTTATAATTCATACTCCGATATATTTGGAGTCGGTGCCAGCCTAAGCAAAATAAACTTACCTAATAGATACGAACTTGATTAATCAATCCATTAACTATACATAATAATGAATGATGAAGATAAGAAATAATCCGCCGCTCCGTGAAGTTCGAAAATTGCAAACACTATCCTCCTTGGCTAGCTGGCACCGGCTCCAAATATATCGGAGTATGAATTATAAATAAAGAATTATAAATGTGTATCAATACTTTCCTTCGTTTTCTATGACGCTCTTTTCAACTAATTCATAAAAATATTATTTATTTCTTACTTTTTAGTTTAAATTTGTACGCATTGAAGTCGGTTGTCCTATTTTTTTGCTAAAAATATTTTTTGTAGTAAAATTTTAAAATGTATCGAATTTCTTCATTAGATTCACTCATCTTGGCGGTACGAAAAACAAATGAAAATCACACATTTTCCTAATTTGAATTTGGAATTATGTTCTTTAAAATTTAAACTTTCAATGATACCAAAACCAGCCAGATACAAATAGTATAGCCAAAGAGATTTTATTTCAAGTTTATACATACTATAATGCGAAAAGACTTTTTCCCCAACCATATAATGTCATAGACTTTTAATCTTAATGCGTTTGGCGAGAAACCATCGCGTCTGGATGTCGATCTTTTTACGATAATTCAAAATTGTTTCGCAGTGGATTTTGTACAGTGAAAGTGGTGTCGTATCGTTGCATACGCATCCGTGTTGACGATCAGTTATGAGGAATCATTGAAATAAAGGTTTTGTGGTCTGTTGCCATGCATTTCTTTCCAAGAACTTCCTAGATGCATTAAAATGTGTGACGCCCATATTTTAATACAAAATCAAGAACTTGAGCGACAGCGGGAAAATATAAAAATGTAAGGTTTTTCCTAACTTGAGATTGGCAGAAATATTGTTCCCCTAATAAAACGACTACTCATCAGATGTCGATCAAATTTAACTGGAAACACATGATAAGCACCAGCTTTCAAAAGTTGAAAGAATCTTCAAAATCGGTACACCCAGGCAAGAGTTATGTGGTAAGTGTAATACATAAAAAAATACATTCGAATTGACAACCTCCTCCTTTTTTGAAGTCGGTTAAAAAGAGGCGATAGGGTCTGGTATGTCTCGATCCTATTAGTGTTCTACTTTTATTCGTAGAAACGTTTTGTAGCGTTTCAAGAACTCAGGACAGATGTTACTCCCTCAGAATACGATTAAAAGATAAACTACTATACTGTGTAACTACTATATTGTGTAAATTTTAAAGGACATTAGTATTTACAGCCATTATTTTAACATTTATATACTGGTATCTACGAGAGATCTCAGCAAGCTTGATTGGTCAGGCCTAATCTTGAAGCTAATAAATTTATTATGTTAAACAAGGTTACACGTCAAAGGCGAGGACGTAATAAAGCTATGCAGATCGGTCGGTCCATTCTGCAAATATTAGGAGAGGCTTTGGTTTATTAGGGTTGTCAGGTGGGCTTATGTGAAATGTTGCTTGTTAATATTAAGGGGATACATTGAGTATAATTCGGTTCAGATGTATAAGTATAAATTCCTTATTTATATGTCACTTCTGTTGTTTTACGTGTAATCAATATTTTGGTGAGGTGATTGAAAAAATGTTCTTTATGGAATAATTTTTGCGTTTAAAAACGCGTAAATATTTTCTGAAAAGTATCGCGTTTTTAATATTTTTTGAAAAATATTTACGCGTTTCTAAACTATACAGGGTGTAAAAGACATGAGCAGTCAAACGAGAACCATGTATTCTGCTCACCGTCATAACATTTTTCTTCCTTCAGACTATACCTGGGAAATTGATAGTTACGATTTTATTGAAGGTCAAAGTCATAATTTTTTTTTTTATTTTTTTATGAAAACTTATTTTATACGTTATTTCTTAATTATTGTCCAAGGAAACATTATCATTTTTTTAAGTATTTTATAACAAAAAATGTTCAAAAAAAATTAGCGTTCAATGTAGCTCACTCGATGCGCACGGACACTAAGGAACGGGGCCGCCGTCAAGCAAAATTATCGCGGTTTTGCGAGTTGCGTGCGAGTTGAGCCCTTTACATTGCGCAGTACAATTTGCAATTTTTTGTAACACCAAAAAATAAAAATCATTTCCCAGCAATATTTTTTTTGAAATATGTCTTATTTTGATGTATAGAATACGTGGTTTTCGTTTGACTGCTCATGTCTTTTACACCCAGTATATTTGCAAAAATATTTCGTTCGGATCTTAGAAGTGCAAATTTCAAAGATTTGATGAAACAATGTTTACCATAAAAACATAAGCACCAAGCACTGACAAATTTCGACAGCGAAAATGCAGCCGCCCGGATTGCTGAAGATGCTGGGTTCGAATCCCGCTTGAGGCAGGTCGATTTTTTTCAGTCTAGTTTTTCTAGTATGAAAAATGTTCTTCATTTTTTAAATAGGGCGGTAAAATAAAGAATGTTTCAGGTCACAGGCATTTGACGCCCGAGCTGGAGGCGAGGGCGGTATGTGCGATCTGGGGCTTATTTTTATCGCCCGAGATAAGTAAAAACTTTTGTCACTCCCAAGGTGTGGCATAAACTTAGTTTTAGAGGTCATATTTTAAGAATTGGTGACAGATGAATTTGATAGGTAAATAAAATTTAACCACCTCTGTGGTTTAGCGATTGCCTCAAATTGTTAGTACAATCCCAAGGAAAGTAGGATAGTATCCCAAGGATAGTATATGTTATTATTTAGATTTATTGTGTAACTGTTTGTTTGACCCCAATAAATGAAAAAAGGGACGTGTACAAAAGTGAGCTTATCTCTGAAAGAGATCTGATCCAGCCAACCTTAGCATTAGTTCTAACATTTATATGTGGGGGTTTAAAACCAAAAATAAAGAATGATTAATGAAATTATATGAAAACTATTTAATTTGGTGATATAGTTAGAATTGTTGTTTACTGTTAGTGATAAGATATGAATGATTTTTTTTAACTATTATGAGGCTGGCTATTATCCTCATAATAGTTAAAAAAAATCATTTCCCATTGATCGAACAAAGCTTTGCTGATTTTTAATTTATTTACAATAAAAATATTTATAACTTTATTTGTCTTTTATATATTTTTTAAATATTTTATGTTATTTAACTTTCATATATAAAGTTTTTTTTCTGGTAACGCTTGATTTGATACCAATCGTGCGCTAACGATTTTTGTAATCGTTATGCGCTATTTTCACTACATTTATCATATACTATTCGAAATAATTTCTTAGTGAACAATTATTTCACAATCTTGTGAGCGAAATAACTAATTATTAACACATTTGTCATCAGTCAGGCCCGTCGTCTGTTGACCCTACTTAAAACATAAAATCAAACCTTTTATTTAAGTCCGATGGGGCGCATTGTTTGCAAGGGTTGAGAGCAAGGGAGATAGTTCAACAACCCTAACTGACCAGTTCCTTGCGATTAGAGAATTATGCTTTGTTAGCATGATTAACATTGTTTTAGACGAAATTATTTCAAAATACTTCAAATTCAATGATGTTTCACTGATTGAACATTAATTTGTGAGCAGTCTTAAATTGCAAGTTTTCGGTTAAGCACAAAGATTAGCTTAGCTCTTATAACCAGGTATTAATTTTATAGATCTATGTCTTGCCCTGAAGCACATTATACCTAAAATTTATTCTGTTATTCGACTATAGATCGTAGCATAATTATAAAACTAAATTACTTTAGCAATTCGCTGGGTTTATGCAGAATATCTACCAAAATCTAAGCACAATAATAATATGCATAACGTTAGGTTTAATTCTCTGATAATTAAATTTATGTAAATGTTATTAGCTTGAATTTAGGCTTTGAATGTTTTTAAAATCTTTAATCTTTTTAAAGACAAACAAGGGAGAATTCTAGCCTTCTACGTGTAACTTTATATTTTTATATGATAATTGACATTTAACTTATATATTTACACACTATCGAGTTAATAATCCCAATTGGGTTGAGCAGAGCTTTAGTTATCATTTAGTTACTTATGAAAACCACATGCAGTATGGGCCACGCAGATCCTCAAAATACTGACAGTTTGCAAGTAACTGATTACATATATTCTTTATTGTACACACAAAAAAGTATAAAATAACATAAAAAAATAACATAAAACAATGTTATATGTGGTTAACGATGTTGGTTTCACAATTACTGAGATAGTCATGTGACCTACAATGCATTATTAAGATTTATGGTGTAACTGTTTGTTTGATCAAAATAAATGAAATAAAGCGACGTGTACAAAAGTGAGCTTATCTCTGAAAGAGATCTGTTCCAGCCAACCTTAGCATTAGTTCTAACATTTATATGTGGGGGTTTAAAACCAAAAATAAAGAATGATTAATGAAATTATATGAAAACTATTTAAGTAAAAATATATAAGTCAACAAAAAACCAAAAGCTTACAACTGGGACAAAATATTATACTCAATTATGTGAGCAGTCCGGGTACGAAGTTACATTGCAATTACAAGACTTGTAAATAATTGTCGGAAAATGATATGAGAACAAATTTATGTGAGACGAAATTTTATAACACTATTATCTATGTAGAATTCAATTCAATTCAATATGTTACTTGCAAGTCACACGTTACAAAGATGTTATTACATTAAATTAAATTAGACCGATATGTGACACCCTGTCAGGGCACCGCAACATTAGTAGAGCGCTAGAGCTATTGCAAGTTATTTTAATTACTGACTACATTACAAACTCGCAGATTATATATCATTCATAGTTTAAAATAATATACCTAATATAAATTAAAATATAAATTTAAATTAATATAAATTACAAGAGACACATTAATTACATTATCATTATTATTATTATTGAGGAACATTGGCATATTCAAATTTATCGTTGAAGAATTCTTCAATACTATAATAACTTTTATGTATCAAAAGCATCTTTAGTCGCTCAATAAATAATGTTTCGTTCTCTATACTTCTTATATAGAGTGGTAGATGATTATAGATTTTTACTACCATTACATATATGTAACAACATACATGTCCCATACTACTAAATGTGGCTTTATTTGTAACCAAATGTTACTTTTAAGCTCTGCTCAACGCCTTTTGGGATTTTGAGTGATATTTTGTATATAAATACCATCATAGTCTGACTGATCAATTTCAGCATTCTTTAAAAACCAGCTAAAAATGCAACATAAAATGCTCAATCCAAAGTCACTTTTCTACCGCAATGGTAATCGTATGTTATTGTCAAAGCAGCAGTGCACGTTCAGATGGACCGATTAATCAGGCTGTGCGTGAGCGGAGGTCGCAGAAGCGGTGGCGGTAATTAGATTTAAGAACAACTGGGCGGCGTCAGAGGGAGAATGGCCGGCATTAATTTGAGCTCCTCTAACGAGGGCGACGGCCGGCACAGACTGGGCCTTCTCACAGCGGTGGCAGTGGACTCGCCGTTCATCTTAGTACTGCAAATTTTATCATAATGTGTTTCTTCGAGAAATGCGTGATAAAGTTTAAACGAAGTCGGCAAGCGTGCGATGTGATGATGAATACGAATGTGAGACCTATAGAATTCCGTCGCGATGTTGCGTCATTGAGCGCGTTCTACCGTCTATTCCAGGGCGAGTTCTCTGAGGAGATTTTTAACTTTCTCGTATACGTAGTATAGAGGAAGTCTTGTGATCGTCAAAAAAATAGGACGTCGAGATTTTGACGGATTTACACGTTTTGGACCTCCCTGTATGACATCAAAATATAAGGTATCTGTCAACTTTTGAGTCGTCGATCACGAAAGTTAAGCAACCAAGTGAGCGGTCGGTACTCGAATGGGTGACCGAAAATTTAACATGCATCAAAATATAAGGTTTCTATCAACTTTTGAGTCGTTTCCGGTATACGAGAAAGTTAAGGGGAGATAACTCCCGATTTTTTCCTTAATCCTACCATGTCCCTTCCTTTTAAGGACTACGCGTGCTAGCTTAAGGTGCCACCGACAAACTGTGAGTACCATTCCAACGCGAACTAAGAAATTTGGCAACTCATTTCAATGTTCTAGATCGTAACCCCATTTCTTCTAAGTAGGAACACCAATTGCTCTAATATCGAAAAGTGAGATTGAGACAAACAGAGAATTTACTAGGTATAGTACTTTTCGATATTAGAGCGATTGCTAAAATAAAGAATTATTTTTGGTTTTTTATTTGTTTTTGTACTAACCATCTTTTTTTTGTTTAAAAATATATTTAATACTAAAATAAAATAAAATCTCCAAGTGTAGGTATACTCCAAGGATTCTTCTGTTCCCTGCCAGCAAGCTGTGTCCAGCAGTACTACGCGTCCAGTGACTATGTTTATTGCAATCTGGCGGCTAAATGTTCGCCTGCTTAACCCTTACACTGCCCTTTTGTTACGCAGTAATGCATATAAATCTTTATCTCAGACGTTCTCTTGTGTATAAGCATTTAATTAGCAGTTTTAAATAGTATATTATTATTAATCACTAGCCCCTGCCATGTATATTTAATTTTGTAGCATATGCATAGAATATTGCTCGCACTTCTAGGATGGTTCCGTCAATATTTACTCGGTGCTTTGGATAGGTTGCAGCGTTACGAGACCCGCATTAATCGGAAACGAAGAGATGACCATTCATCTTGGGCTCCGTTCCGGTTAGCGACCATCTGGACCTCTTGGGTGTAGATATCTCTGCCAATCTCAATTTCGGTTGCTACATCGAATCCATTGCTGAAACTGCAGCCAAAAAACTTGGCATTTCTTCAAAGGTGAAACGATATTTTACATCTGAGCAGCTCCTACGTCTTTATCGAGCCCAAGTACGCTCCTGCATGGAGTACTGTTGTCACCTTTGGGACGGATCTGCACGTTATCAGTTGGATGCACTGGATTCGGTGGAGCACCAAGCGAGGCGACTCATCGGCAGTGAGGCACGCGCTGAGGCTAATCTCCAGAGCCTTGACCACCGAAGGCGTGTAGCTTGCCTCTCGGTCTTTTATCGGTTGCATTTCGGAGAGTGTGCGGAGGTTCTTCATAATTTGATCCTCCCAGCCCCTTTTCACCACCGGACGACCAGACGCGGCGGAGGTTTTCACCCTTACGTTGTAGATATACCTCCCATCCGCACTAAGCGCTTTGCTTCCTGTTTCATTATGCGCACAGCTAAGGAGTGGAACTCGTTGCCAAGGTCTGTTTTCCCGGATCAATATAATCCGGATATTTTTAAGGCCAGAGTGAACAAGCATCTTCTAGGCGAGCGTGTACCATCTTAGGCCACATCTTCCCTTCACATCAGGTGAGATTGTGGCCAAACGCTCAGCCTGTCAAATATATATATATATATATATATATATATATATATATATATATATATATTCATCTTGAGCATCTTTAATTGCATCGCGATGTTGCGTCATTCCTTTTAAATACTACGCGTGCTGGTTTACGGTGCCACCGACAACAACAACCGTGTATTCCCAGTAGTGCCCGTACAGTAGTCCCATGAAGGGACTACTGGTATTTTTTTCCCAGAGGTTCAGAAACAATTTACTTTGTTTGTTTTTTTAAGATCTTAAAAAAAAACGTTATTTATATCTACTTACGGACTATGAAATGAAACACATACGTACCTACTTACTAATAATCACAACATAAATATTATTACAACACAATTTTTGTTCTGTTGAGATAAGTACTTATAATAGTGTGACATGTTACCATGAAGTATTTATTAATATTATAATATTATATTTCTACGCGCACACCAATTATCTAGCCCAAATTAAGTATCTTTAAGAACTTGTGTTATGGATACTAGGTAACGGACAAATATACTTAATAAACTAGATATTTTTATAAATAAACTTAAATAAATATATAAACAACCATGACTCATGAACAAATGACCGTGTTCATCACACTAACATTTGCCACTACCAGGACTCGAACCCGGACCGCCCGAAGTGTAGGCAGCGTTACTGACCACTCCAGTACGGCGGCGTGACTATATTATAAATAACTATAAATAAACTATGCGTTTTATGCGTCCGAATATTACACGGGAATTGAAATCCTAATAGTCCAGTCAGTGGAATCTCTGGGAAAAAAATACCAGTAGACCCATCATGGGACTACTTCACTAGGACTACTGGGAATACACGACAACATTGATGACGAACTAAGAAATTTGCAAACGCATTTCCATGTCGCATAATTAAGAAATGGAATTCACTGCTAGCACACGTTCCCTACTTCTTACAATCCTAGATCCTTAGAAAGAGAGATCCTTAGATCTTTCACGCTGGATGTCTTTCCATTTTGTCTCCACTTCTGCTTATCATTAGGTAGAATGGAGCCATTTGCTAAAACTGTTTATAAAAAAATAACAAAATAGTGAAATATAGCATTGTGTTATATAAAAATGATTGCTTTCATATCAATATAACTCCGTTCAAACATTCTGATAGTAAGTAATTGAATTGTAAAAAACTAATGATGAGGAAAAAAAATAGGACATAATCAGCCAGTTGCACCAAGTTTTAAGTTGAAAATAGCAACGTAAAGGTCAAATTAATTCATAGGAATGTGTTCTATTTTTAAATCTTATGTACTTTTTTACGAAATTGTAAATAGAATATTGGTGCAACCGATCGGACGAATATATCTGTTATATTTTTTTGTTATATTTTAGGCTGATATTATCAATATTGAAAGAAGTATAATATTTTGCGAATATAATAATTAGGTTGCTATGCTAATATAATAATAAGAGAATGAAGGAACTAGTACAAAATCAATGATGTTTTCTACATTACTTACTGCTTAAAAACCACCTGACCCCATTTCCTCCTGATGGTAAGCAGAAATCGAGTAGAGTTGTAAAAAATGTGCATTACGAGATACGAAAAAACTATGTAACAAAATAATAAATTCAACCTTTGTGGAGTTTCTAGCAAGCGAATTGCCACTTAAACTGCAAATGATACTTAGCTGAGTTTTACATGAAACTGATAGTAAGGAGCGATCGTTTTTTACACGCAAATGCCTACCTCCGAATTTACGCCAACCGTCCTGGCATTCAGTCTGGCGGACCAATTAAAATATTTAACCGTATTGTGGGGATAAAGTGAAACGAATCGCCATTTTAAAGGCCCCAGAACTTTTTAAACTTCCACAAACATGTGAGGGAGCGGCTAAAACAGAAGTTGCACGCGAGTTTAGAATTGTTCCTGCGAAAAAAGGAAGTTTAATTTCTACATTTTAAAACAAAGTCGGTCTGTTCGGGATAATGGCTTGAGCGTGTACCCTTCAAACGGTTTGTTATTGCCTAAACAATGTCTTTTGAAGAGGCAGCCGCGTAACACACACTTTAGAGTAGACATTTTTTGATTCAGCTTCATTGTATCAGGCCTTATTATTCGACCCACTGTTGGGACTATACATTTATCAATCTAAGGAGATCGGTCGAATCGCCGAGTTCATAGGAAGACCGAGTGTCGCGATCAGCGGCCGTACTACATGACATGGTTCTAGTTGAACAATTGAGCATGCACTATTCATTACGCGCGTCTTAAAGACTGCGAAGCGATGAAAGTTAAGCACAGCCGCAAAGGAGATCGGACAAATCGCCCACAGGGCATACACTTGTCACAAGTTAAACGCCGGCTTGGCCTATCTCCTTGTATTATTAAATCTGTGATTCAGACACAACAGTTCCTTTTCATCGAAGGAGGTGGACTACTGTTAGGCAGTCACGCTTCAGCTTATGAGGAAGAAAAATACAATACTGTCAAGGTCATAATAATAAAAGGGTTAAGCAGATTTTTGTAACATTTGTTTACTTATAACCACATCTGGCAGTATGGGCCATA
Organism: Elophila nymphaeata; assembly: GCA_955850985.1. Lineage (NCBI taxonomy): Eukaryota > Metazoa > Arthropoda > Insecta > Lepidoptera > Crambidae > Elophila > Elophila nymphaeata. The sequence goes on from OY039084.1 coordinate 14,850,967, forward strand.
TATTGCCTACTAAAACAAAATATCTCACCTAAACTTTAAGAATGACCATAGCTAAGCTAGAAGACAGAAGACAGATTGCCTGGAAAACTGAAAATAATAATACTAATATAAGTACATACTACAATTTTAAATCATGACGAACTTTTTCCGTTTTTAGAATATTAAATAGTAATACATTGTAAAAACAATTTAGATTTGAAAAGTGAAGCAGTTCTGTGTTTTAATTTGATGAAGCAAATACATTATTAATAGGACTTCTTATAAGAAAAGAAATTCTCTTATGAGAAGAATAGTCTAATTAGATTTTTTCTACTTTAAAGACGATCACAGTCAAATAATGCGTTGATAAGTTGTTGGTACCTACATGGTATAACAAGCGGGCAGCCATGCTAAAATATAAGTAGGTTGTTATCAAAAACTTAAAATTGTTAAAAAAAAGTAAAAAAAAAAACTGTAAATTTATTAATTTTAAAATTACTGTTAAATAAATTTTAAATTTACAAATAGTTCGGTGCATGAAACGAAATGTATGAGATATTTCAATATTGATTTACAATGTAAAAATATTTCTATATGTTAGCATCAGTAGAAGCTCGCTTTTTAAACTCTGTATATTGTTGAAACGCATTACAGTTCTTTGATTGTGATCGCCACACGTGTATAAAAGCGAGGGCAAAGTGGTGGAAATACTACAGCTAGCCCTTCTCCCACCTCTCTCTCTCCCTTAAGTATCTCTCTCTCTCTCTCTCTCTCTCTCTCTTTTATATTCATAAGATAATAAAAAAAAATGTGTGTGTCAGCTCCGCCGCACGACTGGAGTTTACTCCGAGACCGGTGAGATGGCGCACCTGCTGTCATCCGTGTTTTGACAGTTAGAAAGTTGCGCGACATAGGATGCGCACCAATTATGACTTTGACCTTCAAAAACGTAACGAGGTCATTCATCGATAGATTTTACTCCTCACATTTTTCTCATACCGGGCCTCTTATATATGCAAATCGATTCTTAAGGAGTAAACTCCAAAATATCTGACTACGTTATTTTTGTACAATTTTTTTCTCTAAAATCTGCTTAACGTAAAATAGCGATTTATCTTCAACATTATTCACTTCAGACAAAGGTATAATGAGCTGCAGAATTCCGCTTCGTACTACCTGCTACCGTGCATGGTTCACGTAGTTCCTTGGTCCGAAGAATGTAGGTACAGACAAAAAACGCCTCGAGTTCAAACGGAAGGTCAGTGGACGCTGCTGAGCCCTCGTTAACACGAGCAGCGCTTCTCAAACTGTTAAGATAATTAGAAAATAATAATCATATTAGCCGTGTGATGCCGGCAGAGTAGAATAGAATCACCCCATATCCTCCAATGAGTGTCGTAGAAGGCGACTAACGGATCAGCAAATGGGTATCGATCACCTTATACTCCGTCCACCAATCCGCATTAAGCAAGCGTAGTGGACTACTGCCTAAGCCTCCTTCGATGACAAGAGGACTTGTGTCCCAGCAATGGGTCGAATTATAAAGGCTGCTATGATCAAAACTTCATTTTTATTACACTTTAGAAGAGCAAACTAGAAAAACTCCTTGGAACTAATTAGATGCGTCATGAATCAGTGGCACTTTACTAGCGATTATGGCGTCTTAAGAAACGATAGACTAGAATAAATTCCTGTTTAGCTCATTTGCTCTCAAACTTTTCAATAAAGGATGCTAATTATTTCCTAGTTGTTTCGTTTTGTAAATTAACAAAATGTCACTGTCCATATTTTCTTATTTGAGCACCACTGTCCCTTGCCCACTAGTTATATAAATCTACATAAAGGAGACCGCTTAGTTGCCTAATGAAAATGAGCCCTTCTTCGTCGGCTGCCGGCCCTCGCATCTGAGAATGTCCGTGTGTTTAGAAATCGCAATTTATACGATGGGGTTACGAGACTGACCCTCGTTTTGTGTTTTATGAACGCACTCGCTCCCATTCCTGATGTAGATTTGTTTGTAGTTTAAGAAATGAGATAGCTTTTTGTTTAATATTAATTACAAAGGATTAGTCCTACTCCTAACTGATATTATAATTTTTCAATTGAATTTGTTAGTTACACTTTCAAACACGTTCATAATCCCATGATAGATTGAGCAGAGCCTTACATTTTGTTAGACATAAAGCCACATCTGGCAGAAGGGCCATGCAGTGCCTAGGTGTACTTACAAATAGTGACAGGTTGCCAGCCAGTCACCTACATAAAAAGGACACCAAACGCAAAAAGTAACAATCCTTTAGTAAAAATTCTAACACAAAACCCAAGAACCAGGACAGATGTTACACTCATAATCATCTCAGCTGTTGGGTTGTTACACTTTTACGATTAAACTTAATCGATTTTAAGGAATTCAAAATGATGATGGGTCATGAAGATGGTTATAATAAGCTAATTTTGTCGAGAAAGTTCAACTTCAAACTATATTACCACGAGAGAGCCGCGGGCTAATCTTAATATTAATATCGTGTTATAAATTACGTGTCACGTTGTTTGTCCGCGATGGACTCCTAAACTACTTAACCGATTTTAATCACATTCATACACCGTATGCGGTTTGATTCAACTTGAAAGATAGGATAGTTTTTATCTTGACAATTAGTCCTCATTTTTTTATTGCAAATTCAATGTTATAGGACAGTAGTGTGAAATTACCACAGCAACGCGTGGCCGGGACTGACCGGGCAGCTAGTTTAGTAATAAAGAATATCTGTTAATTTATAAATTAATATGTTAAACTTCATTATATTAAACAATGGAGTTCTAATTGCTATTTTTAAGAGATAATGTTTCCCAAAATCATCTAAATAATATTTAAATACCCAAATAAGAAATATAAAGGCGGACTAGTCATGAAATAGTATTTGAGGCTCTTTGACATTTCACTATCTTATTTGACCTTTTGACCGACGGGAAATATTTCTAGTTTTTATTTTGTTGTTTATTTCAGTTTGGATAATTATTTGAACATTTCATTTAATACACATACCTATTATTGAGTAAATTTTAATTTAGAAAAAACGATGTAAAAATTATTTATTTAAAAGTTGCTACATCGCTGTCTTTCCATGCGTTAGAACTTCTGGACATGCTTCCGAAGAAAATATCGCTCGATAAGCAATTTACTGTAAGTAAATATTTGACAATACATAGTTGATATAGCATTTTTTTCGGAAATTTTAAATATACTTAAAGAATGAGTCTCAAGAATGAGCGTCGCACGTCTCTATCGCTTTGTGCTTGAAAGAAAGTGACAAATGTTTCTCAAGACATGATTGATTTCTGAGTGTCATTCTGTAATCCGGGCCTTAGACTTAAAAAATAATCGGTACTAAAATGCTTAGAAAATCATGTTTTGTTTAAAAGTATTGCTCGTAGCACTTATGGTTCTAAATACACTAAATTAACCTTAAAGGGCTTCACTTTAGGGTTAAATAAGCGAACTGTCTATTATAAGCCTTCCAGACATTATCTGATGACTTCACGAGTTATATGACCCTTGGTAAGGCGTCATATGACCCGTAAGGGATGTGTGTTTTAGGTATGTACTAACTAGTAATCTGTATGAGGAAACTGTTCGTAAATAGTTGAGTACTTTTAATAGAATTTAATTCGCCCATAAAATAGATAACGAAAATGCATGAAAATTTAGTGAAATTGTGTCGAAATGAGATGAAAGAGAAGTGAAATTTGCAGCCTACCGTTTTATCTTATGACGGGGCCATGAGATACCTCACGATGCAATTCGACCCTGACGGGATCTGTTTTGTCTCAGATTCCCGTTTACTCTTGTAGTATTCTTTGTTATGTGAAGTGAAATGAAATAGCTCTTTATTCAAATGGACTGTGCTAAGTACTTTTCAATTATCGAAAGCCCTTCCACAATTTCCCTTTTTATACTTTGTGTTTATTTATCTATTGCTTTTAAGATTGATTAATGTGACAACAACTCTGATTGTATTGCTTGACTTTTCTGATATCTGTTAATACGAGTATCATTGAAATCCATTTTTTACTCGTTTATTCGCTCTTTCATTTCATTAGGAGATACCACCACCCATCCACCAGCTCTCCGCTTCATCGTCATTGAGATTGGAAGAAAATGTTTGTGTTGATATAAATATCATTTCAAAATTTTCCTTTCGCTCTTCTTTATCTAACCGTACTCTACGTTCAAACTTTAATCTCACTCTTGACCTACCTCCCCATTGTTCTGATTTCCTTTCTTTTTCCTTTTCTGTGCATGCAGCTGGGTTATGGAACGCTTTACCCGAAAGCATTAGGAGTGCTCGCACATTGAGCTCCTTCAAAAGTCAAGTCTGGAGTCATTTCCTGTCCACATGTCCCTAGCTGTTTGTAATATTCAAAGGATATCTTCTTGTTTTTTTTATTTTTTTTATACGCAATAACTTGTTTTTATTTTTATTTTATTAGCTTAAAAGATAATTCTTAGTTCTTTCCTGCACCCACCATCAGTTTTAATTATTATTTTTGTCCTTTCCCTCAAGGTTGCCTGGAAGAAATTGCTTGTTAGCAATAAGGCCGCCTCTTTTGTGCTGTTTCTTTATGTCTACTTATCCTGTATATTAATTTATGTTTTGTGTGCAATAAAAGTGTTTTATTATTATTATATCTTAAAATACTATTGACTTTTGGACTCATATATTGCTTTTATTGAATCTAGAAGTTTTGTTTTTAATCATTTACGAATACGAATTTAGAAGAAAAAACAGACAAAGACATCGATGACTATCAACAGCATGCAGAAGAAAGAGAATCAAACCAGTGAACAAACAGAAACTGAAAACCGGGACAGTTCTTTAAAAGCGCCAATTTTTTTCCATACATTTTAGCCGACTATTGCTGCTGCGTCAAACGTAAAAAAACAATCAATGGTAATTGCTGTATATGTAATGTATTAAACTTTGATTATATGACATGCATATAATGAAAGGTATTAAAATAGTGCGCGTCAATCGCAATGCGATTTCGGCAACGTTTGCCGCATAAAGGAATCACGTTGTATAAAAAAATATCTAAAGGTAAGTCAAGTATATAACAAAGAATGTTACACAACATAGTTATATAACATGTTTTATTGGCGTGGACAATATGTGTCTTGTTTCATTGCAATGTTATACATCAGTGTTAAAAAATGTGGACGTGTTATATAGCATAAGTTATATAGCATGTTACTTAATCTGGACTCTATTTTTAACTCAATTTACCGAATAATTTATTGTTAATTTAGATAAATTTTCACTTGATATTGGCAAAATGCGTAACCTTTACGTGTCGCGACGCCATTAATTAAGAATAGAATATACGACTGTACATAAAAATACCATATAAAACTTTATAAAGCACAAATTTATAAAACAAAGGTTTGATTGTTGTTCATAAAGAATACGTTACAATCAGGAATTTTCTTAGAGGAATGCAGACCTATACGAGACTAATTAGTCGGAGGACGCTTTAGAAGTGTAATTAGAAATTCCAATTAGATATTTGGCGTGCCGGGCCGAGGTCCGGCGAACGATTGCATCCCGGGGCTGGGCCCGTCTTTGATTTCTGATTCTCGTCTTTTTGATGTAACCACTACCCAAAGTAGCTGTGTGTACAGAACACAAGCTATTTTTATTTTCTTGGTGATTTAATTAATACAATTCGTTAATTAGTTAGTAAAAAGTAGCCATATGGATATGGAATAATTTTATTTTTGCGTTTACAAACGCGTAAATATAATACTAGAAAAATGCACTGAAAAAAATATTTGATGAAACGATGTTTACCATAAAAACATAAGCACCAAGCACTGACAAATTTCGACAGCGAAAAGCAGTGCCTCGGTGGCGAAATTGGTCAGCGCGTCCACCCGGATTGTGGAAGGTGCGGGTTCGAGTCCCGCCTGAGGCAAGTCGATTTTTTTCAGTGCATTTTTTTTCTAGCCATATGGATATATTAATACCTACGAGAAGAAAAAAACTTTGTACCCCATTTTTTCGAAAATTCTTCTTTGTATGAACTTTTAACTATTCCAAAATCTTACACATCTGCGTGAGCGCAATAGCACCGTTGTGATATAAAAATTCTATGAAACGAAAAAGCAACACCAAAAAGTATTTTGACGCATAGAGGTTTGTTTTGACAACCAATATAAACATCAGTTGCTTCTGAAATCACTTTTGCTACTTTTCCGAAGTTTCTTCCGTATGTGAAGTGTACATACATATTTTTGACGTGACAACGTCTTATAATTCGATAGAGCCGGCTGCACGCACGAAAAAACATGACGCATGCGGCGTTACCTCGCTCTGAGGCGTTCCATGTAAGGCTTGAAGTGCAAGCAAAAATCTATTAAACAAATGAAATTAAATTTTTCTTTTGAAAAATGCTACCATTCCATCAGTATTTTCTTAAGACGTTGTCACGTTCAACTATCGTCATTAAACCGACTTTACAGACAACCAATTTGTAATGAGATATCGCTTTTTTTATATTAATAAAAACGAGGTATGGGTAAAGTGATTATGTGAGCGTCTAAGGCTGAAGTTCACCATCACACAAACAGGTGATTATTATTTAACCGTCGGTTTTTGACATTTTATTGTATGGAAATAATGTCAAAAAGTGACGGTTAACTTTTAATCGCCTGTTTTGCGTGCTGGTGAACTTCAGCCTAAGAAATTTCTGCTTAGATCCGAATTCTAATCAGAAAAATAACAGCGAGGCAATAAGAAGAAGGTTAGGACTAATTTAATAAAAACGTATGGTTTGTTAGTTAGGCGGCCAGCTTTAAAACTATGCTGAAATCTAAAGACCACCTGCCTTACACTAAGACTGGAGTTCACCAACACATAAACAGGCAATTATTATTTTAACCGCTGGTTTTCGAAAATTTATTGTATGGAAGAAATGTCAAAAACTGATGGTTAACTTTTAATCGCTTGTTTTACCCGTTGGTGAACTCTCCTTGGAAATGACTGTTGTGGGTGGTTTAAGTTCATAGCACACTTATCAACTTGGAAAGGAAACAAGTTTTAGGTTAAGGAAACAATAATAAGATTAAAAAACTCTAAGCCGTCTACGGCAGCTAATTAAAAACTGCGCAAAAAAATAATCAAATGAAATCGTTTAAAATCGGGACATACAATGCAAAATCGACTCCTCCTCCATTGATAAAGTCGGTTAAAATGAACCTTACGTTAAATCTAATTACAAGTTACATCAAAATCGGATGAATATTTAGGCGTTACAGTTACTGAGGAACATATATGTCTAAATAGAAAAAGGAAGGATAATGTTTTTAGCTAAAATCATGTCTTGTAATCGTCCAAAATTTTACCTCGAGATTTTACGGACTTACACTTTTTTGACCTCCCTGAGTCCCAAAATACCGTTTTTGGAATTCTGCCTGTGTGTGTCTGTGCGTTAGCACGATAACTCGAGTATGCTTTAACTTATTGCAACCAAATTTAACATACATGTATGACATCAAAATATATGGTTTCTATCAACTTTTGAGTCGTCGATCACGAAAGTTAGGCAACCAAGTGCGCGGTCTTTACTCGCATGGGTGACCGAAAATTTAACATGCATGTATGACATAAAAATATAAGGTTTCTATCAACTTTTGAGTCGTTTCCGGTATACGAAAAAGTCAAGGGAGACCACTCCCGATTTTTATTTCTGCAGCACCAGTCTTCCAAAATTAAATAAGGCTGGCATACACTAATGTAACTTCTGAACTTAGTACACGCCAAATATGAACGTGCATCTATGTTCGGTTAGATAGTGTGTTTATTCATTTAACCACATTTTACAGTCGACTGAATCAAGTTACATTTCAGTGAATTTCGTTTATACTCCGAATGTTCAACCGTTATTGAATTTCACGCATGATATTTGTTTATTTACATTTCGAATACATACTTACGAAATGTACCTAGGAAAATAGAGTTTTGGTTTGATATTTGAAGCATATATATGGAAGCTAACTTTGTCATTTGTTTTTTGATTACCGTAAGTTTAGATTACAAAACACATAATAAGTATTTTTTATTCCTATATAATAGCCATTTAAATTTTACATAATAACATACCAAGTATTTAGACATGGAAATTTATTACGTATTTTTTGATCTAGATAAAATATTGACATACAGACGAATTTACAGCATTCTGCTCTAATGAATTGGTTCAGGGTTAACAAGTCATGACATGACATTTAACGTGACCGTTTCGTATATTTAAAAACTTAATATTTTGTATAAGACAATAAACAAGGTTGCAGGAATCCGGTAGCAAAATTTTGCAAATTTACTTCCCAACATATTGCAAGGAAAAGTCTTAATCATAATAAATTATAAACAATAATGAGACATTATTAGGGAAGGAGCTCATACGTTTGAAGAATCGAGAGCGTCTAATGAAGCAGGGAGGATTCATTAGTCAAATACGCGAGCTTATGAGGCGCGCTTGTGGAATTCGAAAGATTAAATCATGCTAAAATATTCGACGACGAATAAATTGTTTGTTCTTTACAACATTATGCATTATGTCGCTTGAGTGTGAGAGAATGAATGTAAATACTTCAGTAACGGGGCGCTCATTGAAACTACAATATGCCAGTATGTACTCATACTGTATTAGCGCAATACTGTCAAGAGCGAAAATTTTATATTTGTGTTGAAATTTAGATACTTTATTTAAACGCGATACTCGAGTATATCAAGTATAGAGGAGGACGATGTCGCCGCGGTCGTGCGATTTTCGTAGTATGAAAACCAAGCTGACAAGTGCGTACCTACCCGGATGGGTACCACCCACAGAAGAGATAAAAGAGGTTAGAAGTCGTATCAAGCGATGTTAATACCAGAGCCAGTGTTGCCACACGCGACAAAAATATTTTTTCAATTTAACAGTATATTTGTACTTTCCGGTGAAAAGAAATGTCTCCATTAGTAATATCATGAGTCTTACTTTGCTTCTTGCCAGTTAAAATAGCACAAGACGGTGTTTTAGATTTATTTTTTAAATATTTTTTATCCTCGAAAAGGATCGAATATGAGTGTTTACTCATAACCAGCAGCGCGCGCGCCCCGCCTACTTACGACTTCTAACCTCTTTTATTTGTTCTGTGGTACCACCACTAATGAACTAAGGTAGCACCATCGGTAGGTTCGTGATTTTTTAATTTTTTCTATGACCTAGCGCGTTGGACCTTTTGAAGGAGAGATAATGTAAGAAAAATATTCGGTGGTAATAGCGCATTATGTTGAAAATATACTCGATTTTTGTGTAATAATAAGGCATACTTTCCGCAGCTAGTTTGTCAGTAAATATATGTGGGGCTTTCTTTTAGTAAATTGTCTTGTAAAACCCTACACTACTGATAAGTTTCGAAAAAGGCAAATAAAACATTTCTGACCTAATGCAATACCACCTGGTCACCCTGTGTGGTGAAGGGTATCCAACAATGAAGCGGCCAGCCGTTCGAAAAAATCTCTTGGGTGCACTACGCTACCGGGGCGTCCCGGTAGCTTAGTGAATAACACAGCTGAAAATTCTATGATATTCCATCTAACCCGGGTTGTTAGATATTATCGCAAAATTATTGAAATTTAATCTTGACTTGAATTTGTTTACATTTGACATTAATTGGAAGGGTCGAAAACTAGACCAAGTAAAAAAAAACAAGACAAAAGTCTTGTCATGACCAGTCCGGTCACAGCTTATTTTTCAGGGTTTTTTCCTGTTTTTCGTTTACGTATAATTTTCAATTATTACTTTTGCCTGTGTATAAGTTTGTTGTCTGTTTCCTGAGCAAATCTATCTCAATATTGATATCTCAACAATTTTCCTCCCGAGATCCATCTCAATTCGGCGAGCAATATCGTTTATTGTACCCCCGTCATACATCACGGGCTGACAGCCTCGCAGAGCCCTTAATGAAGACAACACGGCTACAAACTATAATTCGCCATCTAAATGCACCGTCGACAGGCATAAACAATTGAAATAATTATCAGGATAAGCCCCTGGATCAACACAAGCCCTCGAGATTTCAACCCTTCTAAGGATCTGACAGCGTCTTATGCAAATTCACAAACTTGACATCGTTTGAACTACCCACTTTAAGTAAACCTTCTGACGCAAATAAAAAAGAACTCTACGACATTGAATTAAGGCTGACATTTAATCAGGCGATAAAACATCATAGGTCTTTTGGTTGCTTTTCACAATAATGGTTGCTCAATTGGATCTTACTATAGCAACTCGTGTTCCGTTCAACGATAGTCATAGTATTTGTTCACAATTATACTTACAAAGTAAATCTATTCCAATTCTCATATCAAACACTTGGTTCGTTCGGGATAGTATGTTAATGCTTCTGTATATTAGTTGTCTGTTTTTCGTATATGATACTGTAATGCAGGGGTAATACGGATTATTTTGCATTAAAATCTTAAATTTTAACAAGTACTGTGGGAAACCTCCACCTAGAAGTCTAAAATCACTGCCTTTGCAGAGTTCCACGTGGTTTAAAATATTGTAATCAGTGACTACCTGATACCTTTATACGAGTATATTGAAAAAAACAACTTTTAATTTCTAACATACACATAGCTTTCTGTGTTATATCCCAATATAACGTTATTCACTAAAAAGTTTTATTTGAGAGTGACACTCTCTATTATTATTATATGATCTTTTTATAGATAAGTAAAGAAAATATAAAGATTTCGTGTAGAAAACAAAGTCGAAAATATCTGTTTGAAGTCGAGCGGACGAAAATAAACACTTGATACAATGTACCGATCCAATAGACAGATAACTGAAGGTAAGACATATGACCTAATAGTTAAATAGATACTTATAATATCATTTTGATAAAAAGAAACATAGATTATTTCACATTTCCATTGATTTTGTGGAATTCAAATTGGAATTAATTTAGTTAAAAAAGAAGTATAATAAATAAATAAACATAAGATAGCTATAATCATATTTAATTATAAATTAAAACAAATGCGCAAAACCTTGTGATGATATTGGAGCCCTAATTTTCAATTAATTCAAAATACAAAATTGTTAAAAAATACATGCGGATTTATATCTCGTATAAACAAACACATATCCCTAAGTACCCCTACGAAATCTACATAGCGTTCTAAGATACAAATCGTGCGCCCTAATGCTCAGAGCCTTCAAGAACAGTTTAATTAACTTAATAAATACACACTCCATTTCATTAAGGCATACGTCAAATGTTATGAGTGTCGGTACACAATAAGGATCTCTATCTATGCGAATGAAATGTTAGGGTGAGCGGAATTTTGATAATATTTGAATAACATGCGAATTTATATCTACGGGTATAAGTAGATGTGTCTTTATACATAGAGGAAATATTAGTAATCAATTATTAAATATTTTAATTATAATTATGAAATGATTATCACAAGCGCATGTTAGGAGGACGTCGATGGTTTTTAACGATCGTAGAAGTTAAGCTACTCAGTGCGCGGTGTGTAATTGGATGGGTGATCAAACATGATTCAATTCCATTTTCCTCCGTGCTTTAGATGACACGTTAAGCTGCTGGTCTGGCTTCTGTTCAATGATAGTAAACCAATAATTATTGGTCTGAGGTATGTATAGTCTGACTTCTTGACCTGTAATTGACAGTTTAGCTGTAATTTGTTCATAATTATAATATGTAATGAGTTAATGATTTAATTTAAATAAGACATTGTTTTGATTTCTAAGTTAATCTTATAAGCGCTTTGGATGATTATTTTTGTTTGCTTTAAAGAAAAATTGCATAAATAAATCAAGAGTCTTAAAAAACAAGTCAGGGCAGAAGCCAGAAATAGTGACTTGTAAAATAACTCGAATATCAATGGGCACATAAAGAATTTGATTCAATTCAATTTTAAAAGAAGAGGAGGTCGATGGCATGTTGTCGTGTGTTCTTAGTAACAATCGCGAAAGTCGAGCAACCAAGAGCGCGGTCGGTACTTGGATGGGTGACCGATTTCTTTTTTAAATCGATTTTCCTGCGTGCTTCGAAAGGCACGTAAAGCTGGTCCTGGGTGCTGCGGAAAGATAGCAGTCGTTCCCAAGGAGGGTTGGTGTCAGGCAGGTGGCAAGCAGTAAAAATCTAATGCCAAATCCCGATATCAAGGCACACTGCACCGACCCCAGATAAACTGAGAGCGGGAAAGGAAAATGATGAAATAAATAATTTAATATTTTTTTTGTTACTCCAAGAGCTTATGAGGCTAAGCGAGCACCGCCTGCATATAAAGTACAAAATTTATTATGTCTGTAGGTTTCCTTTTTTTTTAAATTCATTTGTTTTTTCCAATTAAATTTGAATTTAAGTCTGGCGAATTTTAAAGAAATGTTAATGCACGCAGCTTTTTTTCTTCTTTTTAACCGACTTCAAAAGAGGAGGAGGTTATCAATTCCACTGTATGTTTTTTTCAATGATGTTACCTCATAACTCGTTACTGGGTGGACCGATTTTGAAGACTTTTTCGACCTTTGGAAGCTTGTCATGGGGTCCCATTTAAATTTGATCGACATCTGACGAGTAGTTTTTGAGTGATCCCTAATAATGACTGTTTAATTGACATCGATGATATCGTAATCTTATCACTTGTGTGTCTATCTATCTTGTGTGTCGATCTCGAGGTAGTTTCCTGAACATTTCTTTACTTAAAATACTAAAAAGCAAAAAAAATATATATTTTTAAATAAAAAAAACAACCTTCAAAACTAAAAACCTTATTTATAAAAATCTAAATGCTTTTTGTGTTCGGTGCCAACCTCAATATTTGGAATAAACGTTGTCACTTTTATTTGGGACCGACCTCAAAAAGCATTTAGATTTTTAAAAACAAAATTTTTATTTCTCCCGTTTTTAGTTTTGAAGGCGGTTTTTTTGTTTTTTTTTTTGTTAAACTATTTAATTTTATCATAAAGATCGGTTAAGAAATGGGGACAGTAAAACGTATTCCCCGTAGTATTCTCATACTCATAAGCATTGGTTGCGTTGTTTTTACACACAAAATGCATACAAAAAATATTTTCAACACCATAAAACCAAATCACAACAGGATCTTAAAATTTGTCACTCATTCGACACGCTTATCGCACGCACCATATGACCTGGTCTACTTCCTGAACGCATTAGGAATCATAACAAAGTGACCCCATAAAGCGCTCGGGTCAGGTTACGGCAGACAGCGTGGCACCCCGAGTTTTTGTTGGTATCCAACTCGAGAGCCACTGTGGACATGTGAAATGAGGTATGCTGGGATCGATAGAAATTTTGCGAATGTCTCATTTTTCTATCGCTTTTATCTATTAGCTATAAATATTTATTGTAAGACATTTAATTTTGGACTGTATTAAGGCAGTGTTTTATTATTATGTTTAATTGCACCCTTTGTCGAATTAGATCTAGAGATCACAGTTTTGCGCTCGGTTTACATTAAGACTTGTTTTTAGGGTTTTTACTTTTTGTTGTTTTAGGTGGTAAGTTAAAGTTAAGAACACTAAATTATTACTAGCACTTATTATTAGAGGTCACTCTGTCATCTTCGATAAGACAACCATTATATGAATATATTGCAACATCTATATAGTATTTAGAGAAATATAAAACTTTTGAAATAAATATTGACTATAGAACTATCTTCAACATTTTGAACTCCATAAACCTTTCTTTTAAACAAGACCGCAACCAATGTTGTCATCATATTTTATACTGTTACTGTTTGCAATAGGGTACAATTATTTTCTTCATTATCTATAACACAATAATATTATTTTCACACTCACATCTATCAACTAGTTCAAAATAAGTACCTATCGTTAAGAAATTCCTATTATATTTATTGTGACGAATATTTGGTTAAAATATTATAAGTATATAAACTATAGTGTGTTGATAATATTTAAAGATGTAAATTATTTTTTTGTATGTTTTTTTTTAATCGTACTTGTTGCTTTTAACCGACTTCAAAAAAGGAGGAGTTTCATAATTCGTATTTATCTTTGTTTTTTTGATATGTTTCTCCATCAGCAACAGCTATTCAAATAGAATAATTATTGCTTCGTCCGAAGCGGTGGTGGTGGGGTGTAACACGAATTAAAAGTACTCAGCAAAGTCCAGTTTAATAAAATAAACTTTTTGATTTTTTGATACAAAATTTCTAACAATTCCTACTTAGACCCTAGCGTTCAGCATTTGCTTCACGGGCCAATAAATCAGTCGACGGAAATGGTCACGCGGCCCACACGAGACGGAATTGTCGGATGACACCCGACCAACGACACTTTCACGGTTTTTCTAACAGTTTTTACGACAAGCGCATGGTTGAAGTATTGCGGCCAGAAATACTTAACCTCGCAAAAAATGTTACGTGTGGATTCAGTTCCTGATATTTTCATTGTTAATTTAGTGACATCGTATAATTAGCTAGGCGATCTCTTATTAATAACATATTTATTTGTTTATTTAACTATTTATTGTAGACATGGACAAAAACAAAAAAAAAATACAAGATGTATTTTTTTCTAAAAGAAGTCACTTCCAACCTACCTACGAGAGGAGATATGCTGCGAGACGATATCTTGGAAACTGATCAAAATCTTTGATGAGGACTTCAGCATTGTAATTTTAACAAAATTTGTACCTATGTTCACAAATAAAAATAGTCGCCTTATTATTTATTTTTTAGGTGTATCTACTTTCAGAAACTAATGAGCAATATCTTCTTGATATGAAGTTTGGTGTTTTGTGATTTAGTTTTTTTTTTATCAGTGTACAACTCTACTAATATAGAAAAGTAACTTTGTCTTATGTAACGCTTTCACGCCTAATAAAATATTCATAGTAAAAAAGGCGATACATTTCTGAACTGATAAATGTGCTACGACTTTAAATAACTAAACCAATTTCAATGAAATTTGGTATGGAGGTAGTTTGAGACCTCCGAAAGGACATGATTGATATTTTTTGGCTCAATAGCCAACATTGACGCGAGTGGAGCCGCGGACGAGAACATTTAACTAACAGATTTTTTTTTATCCTATTTGATAGCGAAGGTTATGTGTAAAATGAGAAATATATATAAAATAATACACCTAAGTTTGAATAGTTGTACTCTTTTAACTTGCTTTTAACTTATGCTTGAAGAAGTAATTAAACGCTTTGGTTTTGAAATAAAAGTACCATGGGTGAATAAAAAAAAGGATTTGAAACGAGTAGAGCCAGTCTGTGTTCCCGAAAGTAATGGCCGGTAAAAGCGATATTACACATGTTACAATGATGATTCTGTTTGCCAGAGCGAGTAATTTGGCTGTTTGTTGTTTGAAGAGCTGTTAGGTTCTGCCCGTAATCGTTTTATTTAACTGGCGCGGATTCCGCTTGTGTTTGTTGTTTCAAACGGCGGATTGTTGTTTGCGGTTGCACTAAGTTTTTATTGAATAGCGCCCGCGTGGACTTCGTTTTGACAATCCGGCTTCGTAGTTCTGTCCGATATTTTGTGAAGCGGAGACCTTTGTAAGTCGTCAATTTTCCTAATATACGCGATGTTCTTGAGGTTATACTTTAAACTCGGCATGTTATTCAGACTATTAAATAATTTTTTACTTATATTATGAAATTATTTTTGCGTTTACAAACAGTGCGGGTTGGTCAACTGTGAAGTCGACCAACCCGCACTGTTTGTAAACGACACAACCTAAGAATTTATTCATAGGTGTGTGCAGGTTTCCTCACGATGTTTTCCTTCACCGTAAAAGCGTCGATTAAATGTACATATGCATTGAAAATTTTAAACACATTGGTTCGTGGCGGGGTTAGAACCGGTGCCTCCCGGGTGGAAGACAACACCATTACGCACTACGCCACAGACCCTTTCCTTTTAGATGATAGTATATAGGGAAAGAAATAATATAAGGATCGTAGCAAGTGGAAAGATGACATGTGATCTCTGCTTACAATTAAGGGAGTAAGGCGTGACTTTATTTATGAGATCATAACGTCACTTAAAAAGTTACTTTTAGCACTAAAAACTTAAATAAACGTGAAAAGTTTGCTTCCAATTTTTTTTTAAATAAATAAAAACCGCCTTCAAAACTGAAAACTGAGAAATAAAAATTTTGTTTCAAAAATCTTAATTTTTTTTTTGAGGTCGATCCCAAATACAAGTGACAACGTTTATTTCAAATATTGAGGTTGGCACCGGAGTTTCTCCCGAGTTCTTGTTGCAAAAACACGTGTTGAGAGACTCCATTTTAAACTTGATCTACCGTAAAATTGTTGGTTACTTATTAACATTTTCACTTGATAGTGTCGCGATCGCCATTCATTTAAAAGAAGAAGAAGAGTTTGGCACCGACCTCAAAAGACATTAATATTTTTTGAAAGATTTTTTATTTCTGTTTTTAATTTTGAAGGCGGTTTTTTTTATTTAAAAATAATTTATTTTATGCTTTTTAGTATTGTAGGTAAATAAATTTGCAGGATCTCGAGATCTTTTAGACAAACAAGTAATAAGATTACGATATCATCGTTGTCAATTAAATAGGCATTATTAGGGATAATTCAAAAAGTACTCTTTAGATGTCGATCAAATTTAAATGGGGATCACAGTCATGACAAGTACCTGCATCCAAATATCATAAGAATCTTTAAAATCGGTACACCAAGTAAAAATTTATGAGGTAACAAACATAAAAAACACATACAGTCGCATTGAGAACATCCTCCTTTTTTTGAAGTCGGTTTATTCCAAGTGATTCCAACGATTATGAAACTTTCTTCTATCTCTTGTTTTTGAAGTAAATAGAAATGGTAAGGTCTATTTATCTCTCCAAAAAACATATTAAACGATCATTTCATAAAACGTCCAAAAATAATCCTTTCACCTGAAAACATCACTAGCCCCGGTCAAAATTACCCAGCTGGTTGAGCAAGATCATAATTTGTAACACGTGTAATTCCGTGTCCACCGGCCGTTACCTTTCGAGTGGCAGTGCCAGGGTTGATTAATAGGTCGCGGAGGGAGATGGACTCCGGGTTATAAAAGCCCGGATAACAATTAGGAAAGGTTAGGTTTGTGTAGCGGGTAGTGATTTGAATACTTCTAATGGATTAACTGAAAAGGCTCGAGTTGTTACGCTGTTCACTCATATACGTTCAGACGTATGGTATTTTTAATCTTTGTGTAAATCATAGATATAGAAACTTTAGATTGGCAATATGAAAGAGAAAGGTGCTCTATCCATTTGCATAAAAATTTAAACCCTAAAATATTTTGGCATAATTATGGTACTTTATGGTAGTGGTGGTAAGTGCGGGTTGGTCGACTTCACACACAACCTAAGAATTTCTTCATAGGTGTGTGCAGGTTTCCTCACGATGTTTTCCTTCACCGTAAAAGCGTCGATTAAACTTACATATGAATTCAAAATTTGAAAACACATTGGTACGTAGCGGGGTTCGAACCGGTGCCTCCCGGGTGGGAGACAACGCCCTTACGCACTACGCCACCAACGCTAAACGTATGTAGATAATTAAAACGATGAGTACATAAGTAATTAAATAAAACACATTTTACGAATTTAACTTGCGTGTATTGAGTCTTCCTGTGACCACGAACACTGTAAAACTCTTATAAAAGTCTTTAAAACAATAATAACAAATTGTGAAACTAAAATATTGTTTGCTCTAATCTAAAGCCCGTATTACAGATTGACACTCAGAAATCAATCATGTCTTGAGAATCGTTTGTCACTTTCTATCAAGCACAAAGTGATAGAGACGAACTACGCTCAGTAGGTACGGCTTCGATTCTTAAGATTCATTTTATAACACAATTTTAAACAAGAATATTAGGTAGCGACTCGCTCTGTCGATGTATAGTGGTTAGTAATGCTGCCTACACGATATCGGTCTGAGTTCGAATCCTAGTGTCAACAGTGACACAAATAATTTTGTACGTACCAGAATTCACATCTGGTTATCCTGGGCAGCGTTATTGAACAATTCACCGATGGTGATAAAGTTACATCTGTTCACAAATTCATTCACAAATCAATGTGGCAACACAAAACAGCCAAAATTAACAGCTTTTAAGTGCGCGGTACTTTTAAAAGTTCGGAGCTTTTGCATTGCGGGTAGCTGATACGGCCCCGTCGCCACTGTATCGAACACACACGTACTTGCAACTGCGTCTTGATCGTGTTAACACCTACACTCTAAGCCATCGTCGCGTGTGATCAGTTACTCATAGCTATTCTTTGATCGTCTGCTCGTGAAGTTCTAATCGTGGTGAAAGTTCATCGAGTGCAGCAGCAGTCCCAGGTACGTGCGTGCATTGTTATTGTTGTTGCCTATAGCAATTTGTGAACCTTCAGAAAGCGTTAAACGGAGATCTCATGATCTATGTAGTGGAAGGCCACTAACCATTTTGGTCAGTGCGAATACTACAACATCTGATATCCAAACACCGTTCGTAATTTTTATAATGCTGCTGAATATAAAAACTCTGCTCCTAGCACACGTCTCTTAAAAGAAACACCAGTTAATCCTGTCTATATTTACCCACGTGTCCCCCTAGGTGGCCGGAACCATAAACGGCCACAAAAACTTGACCAGGAAGACTGTTGGTGGCCGCGGTGTCGAGTTACCTTGACTGATGCAACGTGGGCTTAGATCAGTAGTAGGAATAATTTAATTGATTCAGTTGGAGAGCTCAAGGCATTCATAAAAGGTAACGCAATACTCGTAAGCTATTAAAAAAAGGAAGAAATTATTTATTTATTGCACAGCTTTGAAAGTATTTCACAAATATGTATTAAGAAAAAAATGGTGTCCGATTTGATTTGTTATGGAGGTACAGATACATCATTTCTTATTTATTAGTTCAACTTAAAACGTATAAGGAATTCAAAAAAGAGAGCATAATTTTCGTGGTTTGTGGTTAGCGTATGATTGTAGTAACTAAGTGTAAATCCTCCCTAATAATGTAAACTATATAGACGCTGATCACTCAACAAAAAGTTTAAACTCTTTATTCAATCATATTTATTGTAACCTGAGATTGTAACACATTATATTCATTTGTCTGTAGTGCTTTGCTTATTTATTACTCTGTGGCTTTGCTATATCAATTATGTATAATTCCCGTGTCACGATGTTTGTCCAGGATCCGAAAGTAACAATCCGATGTTAACTTTTTTTAATGTGTGTTTTGTCTCAACTTGAGAGATAGGATGTTAGTTATTATCTTGATAAGTAGGCCTCAATTTTTTTACTGCAAATTCAATGTTACAGGACAGTAGTATGTAATTACCACAGCAACACGTGGCCGGGACAGCTAGTGAACAATAATAAACCAATAGAATCATTGGTCTGAGATAATAAATGTCAAATCTTACACTCCACCGTGGCCATAATATGCTCAAAAAGGGGTAAAAAAAACCTCATATTTTCGTTTTTTCTTCTTCACTTTAATTCTCACAATGTTAGTTACCGTACTCCTCCGAAACGGCTTGACCAATTTTCATGAAACTTTGTATGCGTATTCAGTAGGTCTGCGAATCGGCTACTATCTATTTTCCATACCCCTAAGTGATAAGGGTTGTTCACCCTTAATTTTATTTTTTATTTTTGGATGAATTTTTCTTTATTTTATTATGTGGCATTAAAAAATACATACAACCCTAAATTTTTACTTTTTTATTAGCAACCTCTATTTTTTTATAGCCATTTTAGTAATTTAATCATTTTTGTAAGGCAAAATAACGTTTGCCGGGTCAGCTAGTATGTATATAGATCAGACAATCTCCTAATGACCTACATAACATCGTGTTAATACATAGGGAAGAGAGTCGTTCCGAACTCGAAAGCTTCCGGCGCTCGCTTAAAAAGCTTGTAGCGCCCTCCACGGCCGGAGATGATACTACAAAGCTCCATTGAATGCAGATCAAACTCAAAAGTTCCGGAGCGAGCGAGTAGATGGCGTTATATTTTTTATAATGAAAATAAATTTTATACAAATTAAATATTTTTATGAATTAATCTTTGTTCTTTTGAGAGAATGCTTTTAACACAAGTTGTTCAACTTTAAGTTTTAATAAATTCAAGTAAAAACAAAAGTAATTCGATTTATGGCAAACTTTTCTATTATTTTCTACAATTTCAACGCATATAGGCGATCTCATCTTTAACTGTCGGAACATAATAAGCTTACAGTTTCGTATTTATTTCAAAACATCATTACAGGTCAGTACATACGCACCTACCAAAAATTTTGATGCGTAAGTTTTGGGTAGATTTTACTCCCAATCTGGATTATTTAAATTATCATATAAGTAAAAATAATTTGGAAATATTAGAGGAATACATTATAACTTTCATTTTATTAAACCTCAGATCATATAAGTTACGTATATTATCTGATTATTGAACAGACTAAAAGTCATGATAAACTAAACCAACATTATTACGTCACCCACTATTTTCAGAGCACAAATAGTCGCCGTGAATTGTGAGTGCAGGTGAAATCATTAGTTGCGGATCGTTTTATATTTTATTCGGTAGTGGACTCGCTAAAAAGCGTCCATGCATAACTACCTCCCGCGAGGTTTGGAGCTCGACGCGTGGACAGCGACGTCAGTGGAGACTCTCGAAATCTGACAAAATATTTCTGCTATATAATTATCTGTTCTTAATTAATGGCGTTGTGACACATAAAGATTACGCATTTCTACGATATCAAGTGAAAATGTTTCTAAAGTAACAATAAATTTTACAGAGTTACTCCCGAGTTCTTGATGTACTAACACATGTTGAGAGACTACATTTTTAACTCAATCAAGAAATTTTTACTGTAAACATTTTTGATATACGGTATTACGTATTATTTACGTTTTATTAACGTATTATTACAATAAGAACTTAGGTGAAATTCCAATTGTTCTTAATCATACAAAATATGCTGCTGTCTCAAGCGTATTCCACCATCTTCTTGTTGCAACCACTTGTTGTATTTTCGAAATTAGGTATTTCGATATCCTGTCACACGTTCAGACACACAAATATATAAGAAAAGTGCCAAAATGTACTTTTTTGTTAAATTTTACAAATATTTAGATAGTTATGGTTCTTTTTGATATGTGTCAATGAAATAAAAACTTTGAGTTTCACCCGAGTTCTTGTTATAACAACACGTGTCTCCATTTTTAAACTCTATCTACCGTACAATTGGTTGTTAAAGTAAAATAATTACTTTCACTTGACATTGGTAAAATGCGTAGTTACCGCGATTTCATTAATTCAGAGAGAGTAGAAGAAGAAAAATAAAGACTTACTCGACAAATGATATGAGCGTAATGGCTCTCTCTTATCTACTCACTTAGCTTTATTATTTATAAATCAATTATAACAATCCCAAGAGCAAAATAGACGACGCGTAAAAAAAGCGAAGTTATCATAATACCGTACCAACTTCAGTAATTTATACTTATTTCGTTATTTATCTGCTTAATTTTTATTTAGCTGTTTGGTCGATATCAAGACAATACAGCTTTACTGCACCGACCACAAATAAATTGGGGGCAGGGTAGGAAAAATAAAAAGAAACAAAAGCAAAGCTGTAAATGCTTAGATCCGAGTTAATTTAAGGTAGTGTGAAAACGACGCACAAGTAAACAATGTAAACGACGACTAGACAAAAGACATTATGTAATTGATTATACTCTTCGCATAATCATTAGCTCAGAATGGATAAAATGGCAGCAGGTTACGCGGATCGAATGCGGCTCCTGAATTGCCTTTAACTAATAATCTTTAATTGTCTGACTATAGTAAGGTCAATCATTTTGTATGGATGGAGGTAGGCAGTAAGGCAGATAGATTATCCTATCTTAAATATTGTAATATGCGAAACTGATCTCATTAGTATACGTATCTGCGTATGCATTCGAGGAACTTTGAAAATAAAACCAGTGACAGAACCGTTTAGGTAAAGGTAAAAGACCATCGTGGTACGAGAAACGAGAAGAAAAAAAAGGGAAAAGAAGTAAAGAGAATGTGATAAAGAATCTGTGGAAAAAGTGGTCCGGTACAGAGGGAGAGAAAGATCGATTCTTAGTGTTGAGATGTTCACATAGGCAGTTGATGGTAATACTAGGCGCGTTTCACAAAGAATACAGGAGTAAACTTTATACACGATATTTTAAAAATACTC
This sequence comes from Elophila nymphaeata, assembly GCA_955850985.1. Taxonomy (NCBI): domain Eukaryota; kingdom Metazoa; phylum Arthropoda; class Insecta; order Lepidoptera; family Crambidae; genus Elophila; species Elophila nymphaeata. Next base: position 14,873,280 of record OY039084.1, read on the forward strand.
ATAAATAATAGTCCCTTATGAAGAGTCAACTTATAATATTTGAAAACCTTACTGCCACTGTGACTTACCGTCAAAAAATAATCAATTTTGCACTGATGTGGAAACCTAATCTACGTGCAAACCCCTATTTTCGTAAAATTAAAGAGTAAAATTTAATCTTATTACTTATTTAAGTCATGATGCCGGCAGAGTAGAATAGCATCACCCCATATCCTCCAATGGGTATCGTAGAAGGCGACTGATGGATCAGCAAAGGGGTATTGATCAGCTTTTATTCCGTCCACCAATCCGCATTGGGCAAGCGTGGTGGACTACTGTCTAAACCTCCTTCAATAACAAAAAGAGGCATACAGTGGGTCGAATTATAAAAACTGTTATAATGATGATGACGATGAAAGAGTAAACTACGTAAGATGTTTATGTAGCTACCTATATTTTTACTTAATATCCGCGGAACGAAAAATAGTCATATTAACAAAATGTTCTAAGTTAGAAAACATCGTCCTTTTTTCAATGTGGGAATTACTTTGGAAAAATACACGTAACTAACTATTGTAGGATATCGATAAGAAGATTCGATATTGAAAACATTTGAAAACAGCGTTTGTTCCGAGCTAATGTTTTTTGAAGTCGGTACTTAAGTATAATGATATTCTAGTATTGAGATTACAATCCTTTGCGAATGAAAAACAGTGAAACTCTATAAAGTACACAATTATTTGTGTGTATATAATTAAAATAGGTAATTATTACCCCTCTGTTAAATACTATGCTAACTCCGGTTTTCTGACATGACAACTTATTAACAATACTTTTAGCGTTGATAATTTATTATATTTTTAGGCGTTATTTTGTAGAAACTCATAAAATGGACTATTATGGAAGTAAAATTGTAATAATTTTAAAGATAGGTGCAAGCTTATGTTTACCTTTTCTTATCCCGTACCAGGGAGATTTAAAAGTTTTTATGTAGTAATATTTGTACTTATTATTAAGTTTTAAGCGTCGGTGGCGTAACGCGTAAGAGCGTCGTCTCCCACCCGGGAGGCACTGGTTCGATCCCCGCCATGTACCAATGTGTTTTCAAATTTTGAAATCATATGTACGTTTAATCGACGACGCTTTTACGGTGAAGGAAAACATCGTGAGGAAACCTGCACACACCTATGAAGAAATTCTTAGGTTGTGTGTGAATTCAACCAACCCGCACTTGGCCAGCGTGGTTGACTAAGGCCTAATCGCCCCTAATGTGGGGTAGGCTCGAGCCCCTCGGTGGAGACATTATATGAGCTGTTGTTGATTAAGTTTGAAAACGCCTGAAATAACACAAACATGTGGTTTAAGGATTTTTATTTCTCATTAGAATTTACATTCACTTATAAGAGACTAATTTACATAAAGTTTGTTTTGGACTTTCGGTACAAGTGTAGCCTATTATCATTGTGCTCAATTACAATAAAAAATAATCCTGACTCATCATCAACATCTCATATAATGTCCCCACCGAGGGGCTTGAGCCTACCCACATTAGGGGCGATTAGGGCTTAGTCAACCACGCCAGTTGGTCGACTTCACATACAACCTAAGAATTTCTTCATGAGTTCGTGTGTAGGTTTCCTCACGATGTTTTCCTTCGTCGTAAAAACGTCGATTAAACATAGATATGAATTCAAAATTTGAAAACACATTGGTACGTGTCGAGGATCGAACCAGTGCCTCCAGGGTGGGCGACGACGCTCTTACGCACTACGCCACCGACGCTTAATCCTGACTAATGTTACCAATATAGTAAAAAATTACATTTTGTATTATATTAAGCATTACACATCACATCAATCTCAAAATAGTGGAGCGGAGCTTTAAGTAATTTTTGGTTTCAGATAAAGGTATATCAGTATGGACCATGGGATGCCTGAAAATAGTGACAGGTTGCCAGTCTGTCGCCTACGTAAAAGGGGCATTATTCCCAAAAAAGAATTATACCTTCAGTGAAACTACAAACAAAAGTCAACTAGCAGAACAAATGCTACGCTCCAAAATGTTAAGAGGTTCTATATGTATACCTCTTTATATTTGATATTCTCTATTACCTTTGTATCATAGCAACGCTTGTTTATATCGATTATTGTCAGTTCTTGTAATATATTTACTAAAACCAAATCTAAGTTTTTCCATGAAATCCTGATACATTAAAGTGGTAGCAGAGCGTGGTTCTTAATGTAAAAAAGGAGAAGTTGTTACTGAATGTAAATTTTTTTGAAAAGCAAAAAATAATTTACACTAATTTTGTCGCAATCAAAAATTTTGTCGTAACGATGGATAAAGTGATTGCAGAGGCAAGTAAAGTGCAAATTGGCATTCTAGATAGCAAGAACTTCAAAACATGGAAATTTAAATTATTTTTAGTACTAAAAGCATTGCCAGGAGCTATTGAAATTTTGGAAGGTAAGAAGACGATGCCAGTCTTATCAAATCAAAATGATGCTCAGCAAGTAGTGCTGTTTGAAAAACAAAAGCAAGAATTCACCAATGTAGATAGCGCAATTTTAGTCCTGCTTACAAACAATATGTCAGATGAGACATTGCATAAAGTAATGCGCTTTACTAGTTCGAAAGACATGTGGGATGAAATTGAGAGACTTTATGGAGGCTGTACTGCAGATAAAAGCTATGATTTATGCTTAAGTTTCTTCAAATACCAGAAACAACCAGAACATGATATGTCCACTCATATCTCTACATTGAAAAATATTTGGCATGATTTAAACTTGGCTTTAGACTCGAGTAATGATTTACCAGATATTCTTCTGATATGTAAGATATTGGATACTCTTCCTACAGAGTACTTTGGTTTTAAGTCAAGCTGGTTATTAATTTCAAAGAAGGATCGAACTGTAGACAACTTGACAAGTCAGCTATGTGCCCATGAGAAGGTACTTTCAGTTAAAGAGGAAGGTGAAAGCAGTGCCCAAGCTTTGATTGTAAAATCTGGTAACAGTGGCAAATATCGAACAAAACATAGTGACGTTGATAAGACAAAGAAAGAACGAGTTCTAAAATGCAAATATTGTAGTGAGATAGGCCATACAATCAAAAAATGTAAGAGATGGATTTCTGAAGGACGTCCACCCAAGTCTACGAATACAGTAAACATGAACTTGACGATATTGTCAGTAGGAAAAGATAGTGAATTTAAAGATAATAACTGGTACGTAGATAATGGAGCAACAAGCCATGTTACATACACAGGAGATTTTTATCAAAATTTCACGTATTTTCAAAGTTCACATACAGTTACTGGCGCAAATGGACAATGTATCGAAGCTATAGGAATTGGTACTATCCGTGCAGAAGCCAAAGTAGACGGAAGACTTGAACAAATTATTTTAAAAGATGTGTGGTTTGTTCCAAGCATACAAAGAAACTTATTCTCTGTACTTGCCACTCACGACATTGCAGATAACAGCGTCTTTGAGTCAACAACAAAGAAATGCTCACTGAAGATTAATGGAATAACGAAACTGATAGGCACTCGGAGTAAGCAAGGTGGCCTATATAAATTGGAAATGAGGTGCCACACGCCAACAGTCGCTATAAATCAGTTGTCTACATCCAATATACTACAACTGTACCACGAAAGATTTGGCCATCAAAACAAGATGCACGTCAAAAAAGTATTGGAAAAGGAATTGAGCATCAAAACAGTAGTACACAAAGAACTGTGTGAGGGCTGTATATATGGTAAAGCTCATAGACAGAAATTTGGGACCAGAGAGAGCGCAACGCAACCTGGTGAACTAATTTGTACAGATGTTTGTGGACCCTTTCCATATTCGATATCAAAATATCGATACTTTGTGCTCTTTAAAGATGTGTACACGCGGTATCGTTTTATATATTTTATGCGTCAAAAATCTGAGGTTCACGAAAAACTTGTAATGATGATATCAGAAGTTAAAGCCAATGGATTTAGTATAAAAGAGATAATAAGCGACAATGGAGGAGAATTTGACAACAGCAAAGTGCAAGCTATATTAAGTAAAGAAGGTATTAAGCAAAGGTTGACTATGCCCTACACACCGCAGCAAAATCCAACAGAAAGAGATAACAGAACTGTCGTGGAAATGGCAAGAACCTTAATGCACGCTCATGCTCAAATTCCAGCAGGCTTATGGGCCGAAGTTGTTCGTACATCAGTGTATATTCTAAATCGGACTGGCCCCGGAAGAAATGAGATGTCACCATATGAATCATGGCACGGCAAGAAGCCTAGGATAAAACATCTCAGGGTAATAGGAACATACACACATTCCTAAACAGAAGCGCAAGAAATTGGACATGAAGGCTCAAAAAGGAATATTGATTGGATACGATTCAGATGAAGGATACCGTATATGGGATGACAAAAATCATGTGTTGATACGATCAAGAGACGTCACCTTTGACGAAAGTCCTCTACTATCTGAAGTCGAACACAGTCCTGAGTCGACTGATTCTGATATCAACGCAAATTATAATTCAGACAAACGTCACATTCAAATATCAAATTTTGTGGATGAAGCTGAAAAGAATGTTAGCTCAGAGGAGTCATCATTAAATACGAATGATATTGAAGATTTCATGACCAAGCCGCTATTCAAGCCAAAACTTAAAAACTTAATATGAACAAGTTGTCTTGAACAAAAAGGAGACGGGATGTTAAGAGGTTCTATATGTATACCTCTTTATATTTGATATTCTCTATTACCTTTGTATCATAGCAACGCATGTTTATATCGATAATTGTCAGTTCTTGTAATATATTTACTAAAACCAAATCTAAGTTTTTCCATGAAATCCTGATACATTAAAGCAAAACACCTCAGTGGTTTGTCTAAATTAAAAATAATAATAATAAATGAAAAACAAAAATTTGTAAAAACTCTCCATGTAGCTCGCTATTCGCAACCCGACTCTTTTATATGCGTTTGTCAGTGAATTACAACGGCGGCTGTAGCCAGCAAAAAACTCGATAAATACATACTCATGTGTACATTTAAATGCATGTATTCGCAACCGTGCGTTGCAGTTGTTATTCAAGCGGATTTTAAAGTTTTTCATGGTCTTATCATTGAGTCACATGGAGATATGAGTTTTAATTTTGAGATATAGACAATGTTATTTTCAATCAACTATGGTCGTATTTTGAAATTAAATTATTGAACACTATTTAATGTGGTCGTCCAAGACTTCGTTTGCGCCAATGTCGGTTATCACGCCAAATAGTTGTCGTATGTCCTTCCCAGGTTCTCAAAACTTTCTCCATACTAAATTTTATCAAAATCAGTTCCGTGGTTTATGCGTGAATGCGTAACAGACAATTACTTGTAAGTAGGAATCATGTACTAATCAAATAGCGACGGCTATTGTATAATAAATTCTAATTATGTATCGCGTCGCTTACAATGCGATCGTTTGAAAAAAACTGACATCGTATTTCTTATGCCGATTTACATTGATTTTTAAGCATATGTTACTAGTGTAGTGCGTCAGAGATGTTTGCGCAAGCCCGCACGGATGACTTTTACATGATAGTATGTAAAAAAACGGCTTCACTGCTGAAAAGAGTTAGATATAGTCACCACAACATTAAAAAACAATAGTGGAGGATTACAATTCTCCGATCTTGAATAAATTTGTCTAAATTTTATTGTTTAAGTACTAACACTAGTTTAAGACGCCGTCGCGGTTGAGTGGTCGGTAAAGCTACCTACACATCAAGCGGTCCGGGTTCCAATCCTGGTAGCGGCAATTATTTATGCGACGAACACGAATATTTCTTTGCGAGTCAAGTTGTTTATATATTAATTTAAGATTATATATAAAAGTATCTAAAATTATTATGTGAATTAAAAATTTCCGTTCTCTAGTATCCATAACACAAGTTCTTAACGATACTTACTTTGGGCTAGATAATTGGTGTCAGCGTGGAAATATATTGTTATTGTATTGTATAACTCATTAATTTGTCTCTAAGGGTGATTGTGGTCAGCCTATTGAGCATATAAAAGGCTGTTACCATCAAATGAGACAGCCGTGTAGTTCCCGGTCTTGATTAGGATTATCAATTTTCATCAGCTGGTGTAAAGGCGACTAGAGCGTTTCTGAACCCTGTGCAGCTCATCGCGGTAAAGCGGTAGCGATTAAAGCAAGGTCTGGTGTCAGGCAGGTGGCGGGCATTAAAGTCCGATTGCCGTTATCAACAAAATATACTGTAACGACTCCAAATAAATCGAGGGAAGGGTACGAGGATGAAAAGCGTCGGTGGCGTAGTGCGTAAGAGCGTCGTCTCCCACCCGGGAGGCACTGGTTCGATCCCCGCCACGTACCAATGTGTTTTCAAATTTTGAATTCATATGTACGTTTAATCGACACTTTTACGGTGAAGGAAAACATCGTGAGGAAACCTGCACACACCTATGAAGAAATTCTTAGGTTGTGTGTGAAGTCGACCAACCCGCACTTGGCCAGCGTGGTTGACTAAAGCCTAATCACCCCTAATGTGGGGTAGGCTCGAGCCCCTCGGTGGTGACATTATATGAGCTGTTGATGTGTGTATGTGTACGAGGATGCACAGACCAACGTTATAAAGTTCTAAAGTATTACATACGAGATCCTTCTCCCTTCCTTCTTATCTGATCTTATTTTTAACACCCGACGCAAAAAGAGAGGTGTTATAAGTTTGACCTGTTTTGTATCTGTGTGTCTGTCTGTGGCATCGTAGCTCCTAAGCGAATGGACCAATTCTGATGCGATTTTTTGTTTGAAAGCTGACGTAATCGAAATGGTTCTTAGTTATAAATTTATGTCGGGGGTTACATAAAATTTTCAATTTTGTAGTTTTTTTTAATTAATAGCTTCGCTTACGCATTTAGCCAATATCGAGCGAAAATAAAGAGTAGATAATGTTGTACTTAAAAATGTGCTGTGAAATTCTAATGGAATCTCACACGTGCTATTAAAACAAGAACTCGGGTAATAAACTTCCCCTTCCCCCTTCCTTCTGAGGACCACGCATGCTTGATTACGTTGTCACCGACAACCTGAGATTATCATTCCAATACGATCAATGAAACTTTCAATGAAACTTGGAAACTCATTCCTCTGTCACACATACAAAGATTGCAATTCTCTGTCAGCGCACGTGATCCTGTTCTAACAATCCTGGGTTATTCAAAAGAAGTGTGAAGAAGACCTTGCAAGTGTGCAAGGGTGGGTGGCTTGTGCATTTTGTATTTGGATTCCACTATATCATAAGGAAGCATCGAGTTAAAATAAAACAATATGAACTACCTCAATATTATTGCACAGCTGCAAAAAACATTATTTATTCAATAACCAAAAACCATTTTTGGATACAATATCAGCTAGCGAGGAAACCATGAATAGGCCGAGTAATTGTATAAAAACAGGCTCGCCACTGAGTTAAGTGAGTTAGCAGCGAGAGGCGGTGTGGGGCTAAAAATGAATACGTTAATGCAACAAATATTGGGCTGAAACATTGTGATAATTATAGCGTGCAAAAGTTGTTTTTTCTTGGCGAGATAGTTGATCTCGCTTGATGGTAAGCAATGATAAAGTCTTAAGTGAAAGTAGGCTTCATCTGTGACCCTCAATTACTGAGGGATCAGCTATCATAGGTATTTTTAACAGTCGAAACAAATGAATAAATAAAAATGAATTGCTGTTCGTTAGTCTCGCTAAAACTCGAGAACGGCTGGGCCGATTTAGCTGATTTTGGTTTTGAAATGTTTGTCGTAGTCCAGGAAAGGTTTAAAAGGTGAGAAAATATGAAAAAATGGCGAGGAACATAGTAAAAACAACAATTTCATTTTCCCATATAAACTGTTCTGCCTACTTTACTGTCAAACATTTGACCTTCCCGTCGGTACGGTAGACTTTGACATTGTATTGACAGGTTATTTTGTTGGTTGTTAGGTTGTTATTGTCGATCAAAATTTTCAGCCATTGATACGAAGTACACCGGGTCATCTAGTACTTAGATAAAAAAATAGGGATCTTATCTTATCTTTTGATGAAGCCGTGAGTTTCCTCACGGTGCACTTCGACCCAACGGGATCTTTTTTTGTCTCACCTTTCCATTTACTCTTGTCGCTCCTTGAATATGTAAGCCATCAGCCTTACTATGTCCATGGGCTTGAAGAGTCTGTAGTCCTCTGGCCTGGCCATTCCCAGGATATCCATTCTAATCCTGGCTATGGAATCGCAGTCACATAGCAAGTGTTCCATGGATTCCCGGTTAGTCTAGGGATAGAACCGGGATCCTCTGTGTCTAATTCTGGTAGTTGAACCCCAAGACCACTGAGATGTTTAAGTTGATCACAGGGCCTCTACAACTACGTCATCACGTTGCATGACTCAACACGTTCTACCATGGTTCACAACCAAGGAGGTCAAATGGCGCCGATGTCATTTGTTCTTTGAGATCGTGAAAGTTCAGCTACCTATTGCGCGGTTGATACGTTACACTCGGATCGGTGACTGAAAATTTTTCAACTTGGTTTTCCTCCGTGATTAAGAGGTCCCTGCTGCTTTATAAACATAGCAGTTGTTCCTAAGGAGGATTCGAGTCAGGCAGCCACACGGCCGTAAAAAAATTATGCCAAAACCGAGAGCGGTATGTTTATAGCAAGATACGCTGCAGTATATGCACTGACCCTAAATAAATTGGTATCAGGGGAATGTATCATGGTATAGAATCGAGTGTTCTAAAGAGCTTTTTCCGCTAATCCAGAATTGCAAAATCTTATTCACAGTTCTGTTCTGGCTTGGTGAGTAACAAACGTCTATCTTTTCAAACTTTTGCGCTATGGAGAAAAACTCTCATAATTCCACGGATATACCGTGAGGGTACCGGGTCCATAAAGTTGCACAGGAACCAGGAGCAGTTTCTGGGACTTGTGAACCAAAATGTCCTCCACCACCCTGACTTCTCTCTTTTGCCTAGATATATTTGATAAAATTTCGCGAGAGCCGCTTTAGATACGCGGCTCCCACCTCAACTGCTATTTTTGGCAATGAGTTTGTTAACTCAAAATGTTCATCATACAGTATTAGTACCAAGATAATTATTTTGAATTCATAATGTAGTTACTAAAAAGTCGATACCACTATTGCTATCCGAATAGAAACAATTTGCGGGGAACGTGAAATTCGCCGCCAAACCATTCCACAGACAAAGAACGCTCAGCTCTTTTTATTCGGAAGTTTACCGAAACTTCCACGCGCGCTGCAGATAACCAGTGATCGTTTTGGACGATGCTTCGCCTAGCTTCGTTATCGAGCCATAAAGTCGAGCCCGCCACGATGGGATTGCGCCGAACGCCCGAAATGGCTGATAGTTTCCCGTCTTTTTTTACGCCGACCACAGGAAAATCTGCGAGTTTTTATTCTGAAACGTAGCAGTGTATGTTAAAAAGCTTTTCCGTCGGCGGTTTTTGCCTATACGAGTTAGGTCTTTGATTGTGCTTTGAAAGAAATATAATACTTTCATTATAAAACATTATTTGTTATTAATAATAATTATGGCGGTGATATGATGATATTATCCAGTGGGTAGCGCAAAAGACGACTAAGGGAGATTCTAAACGACGTATGTAACAACGAGACGGGTCGATGTTGGAGTTGCCTCGTTTTTGTAGTGCATCAGGAATGTTTGTCGAACGTTGTGTTAGATTGCTTCTATGCCACAATGCGCAAGAGATGCGCATCACAGGTGCGCAGGGTGCGGGGCAGCTCCAACAGCATCCTGAGAATGATCGCCAGCAGGTTGGATGTTCGGTACACTGCTGTAAGATCGAGTTGAGTAAGATAGCCGTGATTCGAGTACTGAAAACACCTGCTGTACTTACATTTATATGTGTTCGCGCGATGTCGTCAATACGCTACTCGTGCACTTACTCTGGAGCATGCCACATATAACAGGCAGTGAGAGAAGCAGCTTTCCCTGAAGTATATATTATTATTAGTAAGCCTCTTTATTTCCTTTTAGAACATTTTTAGGCCTTTACGCTTAAGTCTATATATTATATAGACTTAAGCGTAAAGGCCTAAAAATAAATTGTTTATGAATTATATTCCCGCTATTAAAATAGAGTACGGTGACTTTCGAGAGATTCCAATCTTAAAAAATTTGCTTAAGTGTAAGTTAAACCTTTTTTAAATAGAATCGGATTGAGTTTTCAAACATGTGTCAAAATAAAATGTAATCTAAATCAAAAGCACTAAGGAGTATTGACATCAACTAAGCAAATCACCGCGAAAATAACTTTCTTCTACTTTTTTACCCCGTTAGGGTATGAATTTTTATAAAATACGGAACATGTCTTCCATCAATTCTGTTGAAAAGGGCTTAATGCGAAATTTGAAGTAAATTGGACCAAGGAATCACGTGGTCAATACAAACTTTGCTCCTCCTTTTTAACCCCCTTAGGGGTAGAATTTCGGAACATCCTTTCTTATCGGATGCTTACGTCAAACAAAGAACACACCCTCCAAGTTTGTGGTCTCTACGATCAGCGGTTAAGGCTGTGCGGTTAAGATGACCTCAGAAACTAATTTCTTTGGTTACTCTTAGCATTGGTTACTCTTACCATTTTTCTTTTCATCTTTTCTTTTAATTTAATTGTACACTCCACTTTTGTAATTTACTAACATAGTCATTAAGAAATTGTTACTAACACCTATGGACTTGTTACTAATACCTACTAACACTTAAGTTGTCCGAAATAAACAGTTTTTATTTAATTTATGTGCGTTGATCCGTCAGTGAATCATTCAGGACAAAGCATTTTATATGTATAGATGAGAAAGAAAGGTAGCGAGTGAAATGGAAAAACTTCTACAAAATGTCATTTTGTTTGTTTACTCGATTCTTCTTGATTCTTTATCGATATGGCTCAAGTATGAGCGTTTTTTCATTGGCCGGCCGTGTACCGACATCCGTGGACGCATAATTCTATGAAATCGTGTGGTAAATAGGCTGTCCCACTGGCGCGGCCCAACACCATCATGAAGAAAAGTCCTATAGGTAATGCAGCGCCACAAAATATGTATGAATTTAAATGCGTAACGACAACAGAACATACAACACTCAATCATTTTCTAGAGTAACAATGGCAGCTGAAACATAAAATGATCACTATTGAAAAAAAATTAACATAATTTTATTTCTTAAATAAATTACTAAAACATTAGATACCTACGCAATTTCTCCGTACTACCCAGACAATCACCACACCGAATAAGCAGTAAGTACCTCCAGGGAGAGCCATAAACCGGTGCGGGCGGCGCGCGGTCTCGTCGCGGCGCGACTCTATCACCCCGAACGGATCACCCGTATAAATGGGATGCTCCCTTATCGGTCCTGATAAAACAACTTTGTCACAGTGAGTGCCTCTTTCAATATGCGATGGCTTTGAACGCGCCATTTATTCGAACATTATGTTAACGGGATACCTATGCCTGGATTGATAGATCGGGGAATGGGACAAACCTCATTTTAAAACGAAGCGGTTATGGTAATAGAAATTCTCGTCAGCCAATATGAGTAAAGATGGTAAAAGTTTCTAAACTGGTGATTGTAAATATCATAATTTATTACATTCCTTTGATAAATAAAAAAAACTAGACGGTGCTAACTTAAAAATAACTTAGAATGAAATATGAATTTTCGCCAATTTTTACTTTCTTGTATACGTAGTATAGAGAAAGTCTTGTACCTAATCGTCAAAAAATTCGACCTCGAGATTTTGATGGATTTACACGTTTTAGACCTCCCTGAGTCCAAAAATACCGTTTTTAGAATTATGTGTCTGTGTGTGTGTGTGTGTGTGTATCTGTGCGTTAGCACGATAACTCGAGTTAGTATGCTACAACTTATTGCAAACAAATTTAACATGCATGTATGATATCAAAATATAAGGTTTCTATCAACTTTTGAGTCGTTTCCGGTATACGAGAAAGTCAAGGCGAGAGCACTCGCGATTTTTTTATGAGCAAGCGTCCAAGACAATATTGTAGATTTTCGTAATTTTTTGTTTAATTACACATAAACAGCTGTTATGTAACTACATAATCCTGGTAAGGATCTCTGTCTATGGATTAATATTGAAACTAACCATAGGCTGTTATTGTGATGCAAAAGCATCCGTGTTGACGATCAATTATATGAAACCTTTTAAATATAGTTATGTTTTAGTCTGTATAACGACAGTCGCCATTATTATTTCCAAACACTTTACACTTTGCCGGCACAGGTTAGATATTTTATCTATTGGCCTGCAATGAGGTCTTTAAATCATTACCTAATGTAAGCTGTGGTGTTTATTTCCGCATTTCGTTTACGCCAGCATTTAATAGTATATTTATTAATTAGGTCGGTAAAAGAAATAATGTCTCAGATGACCCATCTGAAGGTGCGGGTGATCTGAGGCGTTCTTTTTTACCGCTCGAGGTAAATACATTTTTTTAGTAACCCCTGGCTATAGAGTGGGATTTTCCGTACTTACGCGTAGCGGGTGGAAAATGCCACTTTCTGGTCAGGTGTGGCTTAATAAATAAAATAATTTCGTCCCCAAAACGTGGTACTTACGGTTTTTGACGATTAAAAAGTATTTAGCAAAGTCTATTCAAATTAAGAACTTTTTGATTTTCGCCAGCATTCTTACCAAAATAAAAATCTGTATTCTTGTTTACAACCGCTGTTTTTATAAACAGTGACATTACGCGTGTTCTATATAAATGACCTTTTATTTCAGTCTCAATATCGTTTACGGTTCAGCCAAGCCAAAATCAGTGTACCTCTCGTTAGCCGCTTAATTAGTTTGCTCAGTAGATTTAATCGTTTGGCATGTCTTAGCTACGATTATGTAAATATCATTAATCATTGAGCAATAAATTTGAACAATAATCTTATGTGACATCAAATAGATGATCTACTTGGTAGAAATTAAAATAATATACATTTATAATTACAGCTAGCTTAGTTACTCGATAATTCTCGTCTCAGCTGCTGTTGTGGTGTTTATAGATAAATAATAATAATAATTCATTTATTCACTCAGAGAATAAAATCCATAAAAACATAATAATTCAAATACAAATGCTTTATAAATGCTTTTTTATCTTCTGTTGTCCACTGGTGTCAAATTAATAATTTGATAAGACTGAGGCTGGTATTATAGAATGAGTCTCAAGAATCAACGCCGTACTGAGCGTACTACGTCTCTATCACTTTGTACTTGGTAGAAAGTGACAAACGATTCTTAAGACATGATTGATTTCTGGGTGTGATTCTGTAACATGGGCCTTAGATCTTTAGCACTTCAAATATCTTTATTTTCAGACTTCGAAGTTTCATTCAACGAGTTTGAACAGTACGTACCTACGTATTAATTATTTTTCATTTTTTTTTCAAGAGATTGTATTCTTTATTTTGTCAATGTTCGTAAATAAGCAAAAAAAATATTAAAAATAAAATGTTAGGGAGCTTTAACGTTGTTTTTTGTGCTCAGATTGATTTGTTGTAGGTCTTTTTGTAGGGTATAAAATTTGTATGGGTTATCATACCTGTTGATATGATCCTTATCAAAATTTGTCACCATTACAGTAGTCTTAACGATGTACTTGTTTTTTTTTTCTCCCCTGACCCTGGCGAAAGACAGAGCAGCGAAGACAGACAGAAGAACCTTCCGGACAAGCGAGGGTAGGGGGTGAATCCTCATGGATACCCTAAGGGCCGGCCCCTAGGGTTATGTCAGACTCTTACTGACTAAACACCCCCTTTTTGCCTATTGCCAAAGTGGCTATAAAGCTATCGGTAGCAGCCGCCCCCTCAGGAGAGAGGGTTTAAGTAATAAGATAGCCAATCTCTTAGTGGTTGAGGGTTTCAGATGAAACTCCCTTCCACTTGTGTCTTCTCATCATTTAGGGAAGAGTAACTTCGTATATTCTAGCAAACGGCAGTTAATATTTCGTCACTAACTAGATTATTATTATATTAAGTAGTTGACTTAAGAGTAATTAATTCTTCACCATAATGTTGGTAGCTCTACACGGGACGCAGTCGACGATAATTTTTTCCTGGGATAAACAGTCCAACTTTGAAGTAAATTTCAAAGCCAAGAGCAGGGTGCCTATAATATTGGAGACGTACCGCATTACCTTAACCAATACCGATGATGCTGTAGGATAATATAGGATTCCTAAGCCATAGATACGAGTAATATAGGTTGATACTATCGAATAATAAATCGATACGAAGATAAAGTGACATGTTAGTCAAATCAGCTGTGCGCTACTGTAACCTATTAACCTAATTTCTGTATACACTCACTGATCAGGTAACAGTCAATTCAGCCAATGCCCTACTATAACCAATCTACCTATTTTCTGTGCACACGCTGATTCGATATTAATCTTATAAAAAGCAGCGCAATTATCCAAATTCATCGATCCGTAGTTCCGTATCCATATCATACAGGGAAAAGTATAAAAGTTCATTTAAATAAAAGATATCCGTTTTAGCTGCAACGTGGTGCAAGTTGATATGAGCATTAATCTGTCAAATTGACGAAGGTTACGACACGTCGGCGAGTCGTGTCCGACGCGTGCCTAAATCCGGACGTTATATTTTTTGTTGTATTTTGCCGATGTCAATTTGAGGTCCGTTGGATACAAATAAAATCTGCTAGTGCCAGAACTTCGGCGTATAACTCGATCCAGATTACGTTTCGCCGAAGAACGTAGTTTTGCCGCAGTGGAGGAGATGCGCGCTGTTACATACTGAACTCATTAATAATGCTTTATGTTTAAATTTTATATAATGGCAAGGATTCCTTTGATTTTCAATGTAAAATTTGTATGTATGTTCGTAAGAGTAAACGGATTATTAATTAACTTAAGTAATTTACTTACGAAATAGAACAATTGGCGACGAAGATGGGATTCGAACCCACGCATGCATTTCTTCTCTGCCGCAGCATATAAAAAAACGGTGTTAAGTAAAATAATTATATTCGAAACGGTCCATCTAATTATGTCTTGCTTGCTTGCCCTTGCCAATTCGCCTTTTAAACCATAAAAAGAGAGAGAAAATTAAGAAGAATTATAAATAACACAACTTTTACGGATTTAACTCGCGTGTAATCAGATTTTACATGATGTTATTATTGCCCGACGTTTCGTAACACTTTTCAGCGTTCGTGGTCACGGAATGACTAAAGATGTAGGTTGTCATATTTTATGAAATAGTTAAATCTACCGCCACTTTAATTTTTAATTTGGAGTGTTCCGTTACATAGGCATACGATCCGAACGGCATCCGAACATAGGCGCAACATTAATTAAGAAGAATAAAAAGTCCTTCTCGTGCCTCCACCTTACAGAAGACATTTACGTACATAGTGTTGTGCTTTTATTTCGTAATATCCGTATGCTTATTTGCTAATCTCATAGCAGAAAAAAAATAAAATGTAGAAGGATTAGTAGAGAGAATAGAAGCTGCAAGCGGCGGGTTCAAATCTCAACAGACGTGAACACAAGATGTAAATTGTCACTTAGGCCCGTATTACAGAATGACACTCAGAAATCAATCATGTCTTGAGAATCGTTTGTCCCTTTCTATCAAGCACAAAGTGATAGAGACGTACGACGCTCAAGTCAGTGTTGACTCTTGAGACTCATTCGATAATACTTGCCTTAGTCTATTATTGCTTGAGTTTTGGTTTGGATATAATGAGTTTACACGTATCTCTTTTTTTGAGATCTCAGCTTAAGTAGTAGCTATTAAAACTTAACCCTACCATACTAGTTTTGTAGGTACTTCTCGATCGATATAAGGTTTTAATAAGATTTGGCTCCAAGTTAAAAAGTCTATGCAATAATTAATATTTACGATGAGGCGGACCAAGTGCAATTAATTGCCTCATCAACATTACAAAATTTTTCCACGTTTTCAACTGAGATATGTGAAAATAATAAACTTGAATTTGTATCATTGTTACGAATTTTGTACACGCGAGTGCACTGGCCATTTTTTGGGTGACTCTAACTATACGTATCAGTTTTCTGCATGACATTTGAATGAGAACATCTCCTGTCGGCGCTGCTAGCAGCTGTTTACTCGGCATTCACAAAAATTATCGTAACAAAATCTAAATCCATACACCATAACTAATTATATCCACCGTGTAATACCGGAGCGGGATTGTTCAAAAATTCCATTGTTGGCGAATTACTAACCTAGTTTTGGGGGTATTTGTGGAAAAAAGTTTGCTTCAATCACGCTTTTTTGAACCTGAATGCGATTTATATTTCGTATTGTTGCGTTCGTGTATTAAGGCAGTATTTTCGTAGTTTCGGAGTTAGGTTGTTAGCACACGGTCCGGTGAACATTCGGTGCATATTACAAAAGTTTGACGGGCCGATACGGTATCGATTTAGCTCGGTGCACTGAGCTTCGTTTGTTTATTTTTGAGAAATCGGACCGTATGTAGGTTTTCGGGTTTGCGGTGTGTATGTGTTCAGTTAGTTGCTGGTGGTCTGTCCGAATAAAAATGCTACGCGAGTTTTTTTGATGGTTTTCATATTTCGCGTGTCAATAGACATCTGGCTTCGTCGGTCCCTGACTAATGTGTTTTGTTTTTGCCTCTGAATATCTGTACGGGACATTTCTGTTATTTTTTCACAAAACATAATCAGTCAAGATGATACTGATACTCTAGAAAGCTAACGATTTAATTACTATAAAACAATGACCTTTATAATGAGTATAGGTACAAGATCCCTAGTACCTAAATCTTCCAAACTTTGGTTGAATCAGGAACGCAAGAGTAAATTTTTTTCAAAATAATTATAAATCATTATTTGCCTGTCCTTTTCCCAAATTTACTTGGGGTAGGTGTAAATTGTTTTTTCTCTTCCATACATCTCGGTAAGCCTTCATCTTACCAATAGACTTATTTCTTTGCTATACGTATAATCTCTTACACAATCTATTAATATTTTCTTCTGTCTTCCGCGCCTTCTAAAAAATAATGATAGGTAAATAAGTATATTCAAATAAAATATTATTTAGAATTGCATATGCGTATACTTTCTAACTTGTGGCCAAGCCTAGATTGCCATAATGTATCCATTAAGTTGCCAGATCCTAAACTTATAAAAAGGAAACTGTCTAATAATATTCAAAATCATTTAATTATTTAAATAAAATAAACAACACCACAGTGTATACCTGCAAACAGTCTGTAAAGGTAGGATTTACCTCTATTTATAGCAAATGTTACTTACTGCTAATTATGTACCCAAATTTATTATTATTATTATAAATTCACATAGCGTCAAAGTCCATTTAAAGATACACCTTTTTAATTTTTATTGCGAATCTATACTATAATATTCTAAAGCTGAAGAGTTTATTTGATTGCACGCGCTAATCTCAGGAACTACTGATGTAAATTTAAAAAATCTTTTTGTGTTGGATAGTCCATTTATCGGGTATGGCTATAGGTGATTTATCATCACGCTACGACTAATAGGAGCTGAGCATCAATAAAAAAATTTGCAAGATGGAAAGTTAGTAAAAAATAATAGGCATTTACACCCAAATTACATTCTCACTTACATAATTAAATATGCATGGTATAAAACTTCAAAAAAGAAAATTCAAGATCCATCAGTGAACAAGTAGGGGCCAACCGTCGACCCAACAGACCGTATAATTTCCACTTTATGGCATCATTAGCCGTCAGGAGGTAGACAAGATGATTTTTTTAGCTGTTACAATTAAACCGTGAAACGATAATCGATTGTTTCTTGGGGCTCAACTTGAACGGGTGTCTGACCTTCAATTTTAAAGGGGAACTTAATACTACACGTGAATGTGCAATGGTGTTTATTTATATCTTTTATATGAAAAAAAAAATATCACTTTGTTTGGTGGTAGTTGTGGTTTTATTGTGGGATAAAACCTTTCGCTTTCATGGCAGTGCGATAGAAACTGCATTACTGACTCCCACAAAAATCAACCTGTCAGCCTATGATGTAACATAGAGTGATAATAACCGTAAGCAGAAATTTTCAGACATGTGCCCGAGTTTTGATCATGATAGCATTTTAACTGATTTCTCCACTTCTTCCTCCTTAGGTACTCCTCAGTCTTAAAGAAGACCACCGTGTAACGTGGTACTATAACATTGCCATGTTATAGTACCATCGTCTTCATTATAACTGGCAATATTTTAAAAAGTAACAATCAAATTCAAAATCATCATTCATCATGACATTTGGTTCATTTTTGATTCATTCCATTGCTGACCGTGTCCTAGAACACGATATCATTACTAACGTACCTAAGGGTCTCGCTCTGACCTCGGCTTGGCCTATTACCTACTTTAATACGTACTTACATTATATCAAGGCACTAAAATTGTGAGTACCTTTTGTTAAACCTTTTTATATTCTTGTATCAGTTTTAAGTGTTTTATTGTTTAGTTTCTACAGAGTGTTTTATATTATTTTCAGAGTGCCTTTTATATACCATTTAAAGCTGTTTAATAACTCAATCAAATAGTGACGGAAAACGTGTTTTGATTAGTGGACCAAAGTTGCCCTCGTACTGTCACAACCGTGATTAAAACTTCATTCTTGTGTTGTATTTCTGTTGTGGGTAAGGTTACCAGAGCTCCACGGAGTAGGTTTAGTAGAGATACTTGGCTGCCAACCAAATATCCTAAAAAAGAAAATATTTTTGTCTCCTGTTTAATTTGGTAGTACCTACATTTTGCAAACAATGTGGGTTTCAATAACATATTGATTTAAACTTTTTTTCACTTTATTTTTCACTTTTCAGTAAAAAAAAAATTAATCCAATATTCCAATTTAGTCCAATTTAATATAAAAATTAAATTATTTTATTATCTACTTTTTAGTGCGAATTATAATCGCTGGTGAACAAACGAGTCAGTTACATAAAAACATAAACTAATATACCGTGTTAAAAATGGTGTCTCTCAACACGTGTTTATAGAACAAGAACTCGGGAGAAACTTTTCATATTTTGTATGTCCTATACGAAATATGTAAAAATTCCACCGTTACCAAGGTAAACTGTCGGTAGTTATATTATTGTAACCCGTGAATAATAGTGTCAAAAAAATTGAAAGCGGAAAAAATCTTTAAAACTGGTACTTACTACAGTTTAATTGATAGACACTTCGTTTTTCGTCGAATTCCAATGAAAGCTTAAACGCTTGTTGATCTCTGAATTGTTCGCTTTGATTGTAATGTAATTGTGGTGATTATAATCCAACAACATTCGTACTCCCACAAACCACTGTCGTGTATTGTGGCCACTCGCATACTCTTTGTGGGCAATTTTATGAACTCTGAATAATAAAACTATCCTCTTGGTATCTCTCAATTGGGTCAATTTGAACTGTCAAAAATGTTCCTGGAATAGAACCCGGACTGTGATGATTTTATGTGTAACATCTGACTTGGTTGTTGGCTTTGGTTTGTTTGTTTACTGAAGGATTGATTATTTTTAGATTTGGTGCCCCTTTTGTGTATGGCCTATACTGGCAGATGTGGCTTTGTGTGTAACCGAATATTACCTGAAGCTCTGCTTGACCCCTTTTTAGATTGCGAGCGTGACTATATTTTTGAAGAAAAATGGACACTTTTTCCATATTTCTTGGACATTTAGGGCCTCTTTCACTTTCTTTCCTTAGTTTATTACGCAATGTGGGAGTGAGACAGATATTATTTTCTATACCTACGCACCAAAACAATATCGGGCTTTCTTCGTCCATTGCTGAACACTTGCTTCCCCAAAAAGTGACGTCACAGACCAGGCATCGGCCATCTGCTCCCAGAGCAATAGTCTCTCCCTGTTAGGTGCTTCCTCTGCACTTTAGTTCTTTTCTACGACAAGCAAATCCCTCTCCTTTGCCATTTTTGTAACCTTGAACTTTTTTATGAGACTAATTTATTGAAGTCATCAAATCAAGATACGGTGAAAGTTCGTAAAAATTCATTATTGAGATATTTTTGATGTTTTTTCTATAGCCAAAGAGATAATGGAAAGTTATGTTGCGACGATTCATGAGTGTGAAGAGAAGCGAACCACGAGCTTTCAAATACTGTCATTGTTTTTCCACCAAACTCAAGAATCACCATTCAGCGGATTCAACTAGATTATCTTTACATAGAATCAGCGGAAACATTCGATCACTTCCAAGACTCTAGAGATAAGCGTTTGTTTCCTCGATGAGGGTGAGGGGGGTGGGAGGGGAAGCATTTGGCACGGGCAATTGACGCCGTTGATAGGATCGCGCGCTGAGTTAGCAGATATAATAGTCCAGGAGACCGCGTTCACGCTCCGCCGAATGACAATGCTCATGTAAAATTGTCTGTGTAATTGGTCAAACGTTTAGTGCGTATGAATGAGAGTCGAATTTCATTAGAGAATGCAGTTGAATTGCTTTTTTGTTAGATCGTATATCAAAGCCGGTGGCGGTATTTTTATGACCACCAGAATAGAAGAAGAGATGGTCAATTTTACAAGCCCACTAAATGGCTTAATAGTTTAAACAAAAAAAAACACAAAAGACAAAACTGTTTATTTATTTATTTATTTATTTATTTGTTTATTATGAAAGACCAGTGTTAGCGTGTTATAATTCAGTAGAATGACAGAAAACAATCGGCTCTATTTTTCCTGCAACCTCTCTGTAAAAAAAATCCAAAATTTAATAAATATAGCATAAGTACCAAAAATTTTTACAAACTGGGTCGTAACACACGACGCATGCGAGTTATTTCCGTATTCTGCAGTGCTTTATATGCATTAATGCATATTGTTTGTAATTGCATAAAAAAGTTTGCTTTCGCTTGGAAAACTGAGTTTCTAATTTTTATGCAGATTTTGTAAACTTTTTTAGCGTTATAAAATTAAAACTAAAGTAGATAATTAAAAATATGAGTATGTAGAAAATAATCACAAAACTGTTTAATTTTTTCAAGTAAGCACGTTTTTTTAATGTATATAATTTTAGATGAAGGTAGTGAATAAATAATCTAGGACCCCATCCTCTAAACTAAAAGGAACGTTCGACCGGTGCGGTGTCGGCTTGCCGCGGCGTGGCTTCCGATATGTTACCGATATCCTCGGCTCCACAGACTCAATCCACAATGTAAGCGTTCCTTTACGAACATTGTTTTTTTATCAATTATATGGGATATTAAAATGAAACACCGTCGTGATTTTAGATCAAGTTAGGGCTCATTAATAGGGAATATGTTTTATGAAATTGCCATGTTGTGCCAGCAGTGTAGATTAGCATTACTCCATATCCTTCGGGTTCGTAGAGGTATTGATCACCTTATATTCCGTCCACCAATCCGCATTGAGCAAGCGTGGTGGACTATTACCTAAACTTCCTTAATGAAAAGAATATGCCTTGTGTCCCAGAAGTAGGTCGAATTATAAACGCTGTTATGGTTGTCTTTCGGTACAACGTCATTCGCTCTAGCGACATTCGCTTCAATGACCTTTCGCTCCAGCGTACCACGCCAAAAGTTTTTCGCCACAACGACCATTCGCTACAACGTCATTCGAAACTACGTACCGGACCCGATGAATATGATCAATAACTTTTTTATTTTTTATACAACAAGATTTCAGGGGTGATATGTTCCTACTTATTACCTGAGGTAACAAATGCTATTTTATTACATTTATAAACAAAAAAAGCTAGCTCATTCAACTGGGTTAAATAGAAATGGGACAACAAGACGAAGTTGCTAAATCTCTTATATTATTTTTTCTGATAAAACCACGCCAGGACTAATGGCTATTAGAAAATAAGTCATCAACAGCTTAAAACGCCAGCAGGTTAGTTGTTAAACGTTGTTAATTACCAAAGCAGAAGGCCAGCTGACACGTGCACAAAAAATCACCTCCGCACCTGTTACAGTTATAATTCTTTTTCTTAATGATAGACAAAACGTTATCAGTATTGCATCTCTTGCGTTCGTTTTTGGCCATATACTCACAGATTAAATTGTTTTATCTTGGAATTGAAGATATTAGAATAGAAATACACTTATTGTCTAACATCGACACAAAGAGAGTATTGTACAATGGGTGGCCTTATCGCTAAAAGCGATCTCTTTAAATCAACCTTAGGATGGATGGGAATTCAACATCCTAAATAATATTATTATTATATTATATTATTATTATATATTTCCACGCTCACACCAATTATCTAGCCCGAAGTAAGTATCATTATGAACTTGTGTTACGGATACTAGATAACGGTCATTTTTTTTAATATACATAATAATTTTAGATATTTTTATAAATAAACTTAAATAAATGTATAAACAACCATGACTCGCAAACAAACATTCGTGTTCGTCACACAAACATTTGCCGCTACCAGGATTCGAACCTGGACCGCTTGATGTGAAGCCAGCTATACTGACCACTCCACCACGACAGCGTCTTTATTATAATGATGATGATTATAATGTGAAAGTGAGTTTATTTCTTTGTTACGCTTTCCCGTCTAAACCGCTTCTGATGAATTTTGATATGGAGTTAGTTCTAGAACTTAAGAAGGACAAAGGATACTTTTTAGTGCGATAATTAACATTGACCGGAGCGGCGCTGGGGGCGACCGCCAGTAATATATTTCTTTATGTTTGATAGGCGTCGTCCAGAATCTCACCTGATGTGAAGCGAAGATGAGGCCTAAGATGGTACACGCTTGCTGCTCAGAAGTTACTTGTTCCTTCCAGCCTTAGAGATATCCAGATTATATTGATAGGATACTTATATAAAGGAAAGATGGTGTTGTAGCAACTTAATGCTAATAAATAATCCGTTAATTTAATGATTTTCCCCCTACCCTGCTCCCAATTTATTTGGGGTCGGTACAGTATATCTTGTCTATCGAAAAGACAAAGAAAAACGCGAAAACGTAGCCTATGTCCTTTCCCAAGCTTTAGTGTATAATTGTCACAAATTTTATTAAAATCGGTTCAGTGGTTTTGACGTTAAAGCGTAACAGACAGAGTTACTTTCGCATTTAATTATAACATTATAAATAAAACAACTTGATGACTGTCATCCCGTGACCACGAACGCTGCAAAGTGTAACGAAACGTCGGGCAATAATAACAACATGTAAAATCTAATTACACTCGAGTTAAATCCGTAAAAATATTTACACTGTGTAGTGCTCGCGCAAATCTAAGAGAACATTATATAACATTATAAGTAAAGAATTTACTACTGCTGTTGACCGATGGACCTTGCAGTGTCACAGAAGATTTTCAAGAAGCTTAGTGGGTTCTGTATCCTTTATACGATATAAATACTACGATATTACTACGATAATAAATTCTATTAAGTTATACTAGTCTGGCCATGTGATGCCGGCAGAGTAGAATAGTATCACCCCATATCCTACAATCGGTGTCGTAGAAGGCGACTAATGGATCAGCAAAGGGGTATGATCACTTTATACTTCGTCCACCAATCCGCATTGGACAAGCGTGGTGTACTAATGCCTAAACTGCTTTAGATGACATGGAGAGGCCTTGTGTTGTGTCCCAGCAGTGGGTCGAATTATAAAAGTTGTTAAGATGATGATGAAATTATATAGAAATTAATCTTTCCTGTATCCATTTCTTAAGCGTTGGTATACTGCTACTTATTACACTGTGTCGAACTTAATCGCTGCATTTTATTTACTTTTTATTTGTTTAGAGGCGCATCGGATAAATTTGAGAGCATTAGGTTAGCCGCAGGAGCCGTTTTTATGACTTTATTAGCGTTTTATTGTGCTAATATACGTTGACACGTAAGCCTGAATACGGACGATATTTGTACAATTTATTGAACTATTCAAAGTTTTATTTTTATGTTTCTTTTTTATATTTGACGAGGAAATATATGATAAAATAAAATAATTAAATGAAAACTTTATTTCCAGCTAATTTAAAATGTCAGGAAAGAAAAATGCACTGAAAAAAATCGACTTGTCTCAGGCGGGACTCGAACCCGCATCTTCCACAATCCGGGCGGATTGTGGAAGATGCGGGTTCGAGTCCCGCCTGAGACAAGTCAATTTTTTTCAGTGCATTTTTCTAGTATTAATATTTACGCGTTTGTAAACGCAAAAATAAATTATTCCATAATGTCAGGAAAGGTTTTGGACTTCTACTCACCTGATGGTAGGTAGGTGATAATAGGGCCAATGTGGAAAGAAGCTTCACCTGAAAACCTCAACTAATGGCAGCCTGGATAAACAACAATAAAATAGCACACTTAATAAAACATATCAGAAAAAAAGTTCACACACAGAACAGTACAATAAGCGGCCTTATTGCTTAACAGCAATCTCTTCCAGGCAACCTGCACAGTAGAAGAAAATATGGTGTGTTATAGATAAGAACGGGTGCAAGAATGAGAACTTAATAATTGGTATATAACTACAATATTATTAGAATAATATTAATAAACTTAAATATAAAAAAGTATATAATTCGTACATTAAATTGATTATGATGAAGCCATGAATGACTCCTTTTTTTTCTTATTTTATTTGGCATGATTTGAAATGTTTTAAATTTATACCAAATTAAATAAACACTGAAAGACGAGAAAAAACTTGTCATGATAAATTTCTGAGATGGTACTCCAAACAAAACTATTAAATTTCTTCAATAAGTTTTCAATCCTATTCCATAATCACACAGTTAAAACCTATTAAAGAAATTCAAACTTAAAAATAATTATTACGTTTTTTACCTTTAATTTTAATAAAATTGAGAGTAAACTTATAGTAAAAAATACTACATATTCCAAAACGGCAAATATGTTAAAAAAACGAATTTTACACCTGACTGACTAATACCACATAAGTGCTAAATGCTAAGCAAAATAGATTGTAATCAATTTTTTCCCCAACTGTGTACAATAGTAAATGGCTTTACATACATAATTAACGATTTACATAGCTTCTTAGCCATTGGTGGGCAGTTAACCGTTGCAGTGGTCACGGGCCGTTACACCCACCATACTTACGTGGAGGTAATTACAACTGTTATTTTCAAATTGCCACCATTTATTTTTATTTAACCCGTGTGGTGGAGCGGAGAATTAATATCGATTTACAATGGTTGCAGCTCTTCGAGCTCTTTACTAATATTTAACCTATATCTATTTAGCTATTCAAGTATTAACATTATGAATAAAACGTCGTAATCACAGATTTAATAATACAAGAGACAGGCCAAGCCGGCGTTTAACTTGTGACAAGTGTATGCCCTGTGGGCATACATTTCCGCCACTTCGCCTTCCGATAAAGTCAAGTGAATACGTAACTCAGCGATTCGACCGATCTCCTTTGCGACTGTGCTTAACTTTTATCGCATCGCAGTCCTTAAGACGTGCGCAATGAATAGTGTATGTGGTGTCCTCCGGAGTGTCCGGAGAGGGTTGTGCTATAACACTAAGTCACTCTATGATTCACTGTACACTTTGGTGGCAAACGTCCGCTCGGTCCGGCGGTCGGAACACGACTGACTCAACCGAGCCGTCACCGCCATTACGCCGTATACCTTTATTATCTATTCCACAACTACCCACATATTTAGTTAAACATCACAGTGTATATTACGGCATGCTCAACTAGAACCATGTTATGTAGTACGGCCGCTGATCGCGACACTCGGTCTTCCTATGAACTCGGCGATTCGACCGATCTCCTTAGATTGATATATCTGTGGTCGTAATAATAATATATTTCCACGCACACACCAATTATCTATCCTAAAATAAGTATCACTATGAACTTGTGACGGAGACTACATAATACAATTTATATATGTCTTGTAAATAAACCTAAATAAATATATAAACAACCATTACTCTGAAGAAATGTTCGTGTTCGTCACACAAACTTTTGCCCCTACTAGGATTCAAACCTGGACCGACAGATCTTCTCGTATGTACGTAGTGTGTGACATGACTTAGATACTTATAGAGCGATTTCAAAACTATGTCTTCGTAGCACTCGTATATGACACAAATAATGTGTTCTCTTAGTTCATTTTGCATCGATCGCTGAACACTGTTGTATTCTATCTAACATTGAGTGTATATTTTACCCTACCCTTTAAATAAATATAACCATCATCACTCAAAAATATAGAAGCCAAAAATATGATCATAATTCAACACTCCTAATTAAGATAATTAAGGGCTGTGCAAAATAAGAGTCAGTGCGAAGTGAAAGGCGTCGTGTCACGGCGTGAACTCACAATGAGTCGACGGGGCGCCGCGCCGCGCGCCGCTTACCCACATTACGGCAGGGTTGTCAATCTGAGTCTTATACATTTTTAACCTAAACTAAACTCAATTTATGTTCATAATAAAATTAAAAAGTAGTAATGTAATTTGGACAACATCGATCTATATCGTGTTACTAAGAGCTTAAAGACTATGTTAGAATTTTATTTCTAAAAGAGACATTCTGCGTTGAATCATTTGGCCAATCAGTGGACAATCCCCACTATTGGCTATCTAAAGAATTATTCTCTAATTTTGTTCAAAATTTTAGCGCATAGTATTCTTAATTCATTCATCATGATCATCTTATGCCCTCTTTAAGCAATTTGATTTGCACCTCCTTCAACCCCTCCACTTTGCTCTATTTAGTGAAATGAAATGAAAAAAATGTTTATTGTATTTAGTCTATTTTGAGCCGAAATTTTGGGCCACTATTTTTCTGGTGTCATACTTCCATCTCATATGCTACTCTATGAGTGTCTGGTGACAATGAGTCTATGGAGATCTGAAACCGTTTTATTGATGCTTGGAAATTAATTTTCGATTGATTTCTCTATTCGCCTATGTCATCTCACCTTTATAAAAATATAATTATCCAATACATCTATTACTTATTACTATAATCTACACACCAATGAATTCTACTCTGTAGATATCACTTCTGCAAGTAATATTTTGATTTTCACACATGTTCGCACTCTATGGGCTTTATCGCGTTATATACGATCGCAGAAACCAAAACTAAATCTTTACCGTTTCCATTTCCCATGTTTTGAAATCTGAGAGCTGTCAAGTTGTTATCACAATGTATGAAAACGCAAGAGTTTTGGATTTAGTTAATGCACGATATATAGTTCTGCTTCCTGGGTGGAAGATGATTCGAGTATGTCAGAAAAAGTAACTTTTATGTAAGATTGGCATCTGTTTCTTCGTAGCGATGAAAGTAACGTTTGGTTAAATGTATCTTGTTGAAGAGGGGATGCTCCATACAGTAATTTTACTTCTTCAACATCTATATAATATGTACCAGAAGGCATATCTGATTATAATCATTATGACTTCTGTAGGATAAAATTCGACTGTCAGCTCAGGTGTTTCGTGATGTGGATGAATCTGGAAGAAGCACCCAGGCACATATTTGTACCTGAAATAAATAGTACAGTGTGTAAATCGGAAGATAGATAGACTCGTGGGCAAAAAATAATTATCATTTATTGAAATACGACAGCCCTATATCCCGTTTGTTCAGATATAGATACGAACCTCACAGGGCAGCAATGCACACGGACGACGACATTAGGGGTGTCAGCGGGTTTTGTCGGCGGCCAGCGGAGCGGAAGCACGCATTGTGACAGCCCTCGGCCGGCCGCGCCCGCCAAGCCGTCACCCGGTCGCGATTTATACGGACTTCATAATGGCAACATTATTCACTTTTGTCTCTAAAAAGTGTCAACAAACCAGACGTGATAATGATTTTGGGTGAATTGTATTGTCTTCCGGATTGAAATGGGTCTAATTTTATGGAGGGGCCCTCAAAGCTCATGTTATATTAGAGGCAGCGAAAATTATTTTCATATCAATTTGCATGCAATATCACAGTTCATTTGTCAAATGTGAATGAATGCCGGCTGTTCCAGTAGTTTCTTACAAATTATTGTTTCGAACGCTCTGAAGCTTATGATATAAGGAGAGATTCTCGCTCTAGAAAGATATACGTCGCTAAGATACTAGTAATAATACCAGCAGTAATTTTCTAGAAGCTTAAATGACATATATGACCTGTTTCACAGGTTCCAATTAAGTTTCCATTAGTGTTTATCTGACAGATAGTTCATATAAACTGTCAATTTAACTGCCAGATATCTCCTAATTAATAATAATAATATATTTTCACGCTCACACCAATTATCTAGCCCGAAGTAAGTATCATAAAGAACTTGTGTTACGGATACTAGATAACGGACTTTTTTTTTAATATACATAATAATTTTAGATATTTTTATAAATAAACTTAAATAAATATATAAACAACCATGACTCGCAAACAAACATTCGTGTTCGTCACACAAACATTTGCCGCTACCAGGATTCGAACTCGGACCGCTTGATGTGTAGCCAGCTATACTGACCATTCCACAACGACGGCGTCAATTAGAACTTGGAAACTGGCCATTAATCTCCAAACTCGGTCTATTTGATCTTATGCTATGTTTTACGTTTTTAAATAGTCAAGTACACTTAATTACCTCAATATTTAATTTTTGTAAATATCAACGTGAATTCATAGACAATAATTATATAATATTTATACTACAAAAACAGTTGGTAGCGAAGGTGTTCTGGACCTCTGGGGGTCGGTATTGCCCATTTTAGTCGTCAATGTTTTGTTAATATGTTGTTAGTATGGTAACAAATACAATTTATTAAAGAAAGTTTTCTATCAGTATTTCTATACTGATTATTAAGAACTAATATTTATATCGGAATAGTTTAAAACGTCTTTACATAAATAATCCAGAAATATTATACTAAAACGAAACTGACAACAATCACAGAACCTCAAAGCGGCACCGCCATTTTCCTTCACCTTAGTATATTTTCCCCTACTTCCCCTAGAAAATAGTATGCACATGCTGTAAACATTAAGTCAACAGCCGGATATGGCGAAGAACAATGGAGTTATGCACAATGCAAGCGTTGGGCGGAAACTGCGCACTCCGCTGATGAGGTCGAGACGAGGAAACTACGAAAAGTTGACGAGATATTTGGATATAGAATGTGAAAACGACGTTTCGCATTTTTTTGCTTCTATATTGCTATTTATTTACAATCATTTATAAAATTGACAAGACATTAGAAAAAAACCATAAAATATCAAAAAATATGGATAAACTGAACAGAATGATATCGTTTAAATGCATTAACTAAAATAATGTTTGATACATTACAAAAAAATGCATTATTCTTGAAAAAATACAATGGAAAAAATCGACCTGCCTCAGCCGGGAATCGAACCCAGCATCTTCGGCAAACGCAGCCACCGGGATTTTTCAGTGTAGTTTTTCTAGTATTAAAAATATTTACGCGTTTGTAACTATTGCAATATTCTTCACTGTAGGTATGTTAGTGGCAAATATATTGCTATCATATTTTGAACTTTATATCTATGTGATAAGGTTGAAAAACAATGAACATTTTTTTTTATTTACCAGTCAAGGGGTTGACGAAGTCTACCTTCTTTCATCTACCCTGCTACCAATTTATTTGGGGTCAATGCAGTATTTCTTGATATCGACTATACTGCTATAGGTTTAGCATTAGATTTTTACGGCCGGTTGTTTGCTTGACACCAGTATTCCTTGGGAACGGCTGCTATCTTTCAACAGCAGCTGGTATCACTAGTCTAAGAGGATAGTACCCCGCGCACCGTCTTTATACAAACGGAGAAAACGTTTTCCCAACCCTATTTCTTATCCGTTTGTGATGTATTGAAATGTTTTTAACCAAAAAGAAAAAAACTGTCTGTGCGTTTTCCTTTTTTTCAAAATTCGACATACATTCAAAGGTATTTTGAAAAAAAATAAGCTCCTAAGTGGTAGCTATAGCTAGTATCCACTCTACTTTTTGGCAACGCGTTTCCAAAAACAAGTCATAAAATACAATTTTTTTTACGTAGGTATTCAACCCACATATTAGTATGTGGTTTTCACATTTTATTATTTTAGGTTGAAGTTTCGTAAACAATACTTCAGGGCTCGTTACGAGAGGTTACGAGAAGACTCTTCCAGTGTAAAATAGTGATGATGGATGAGCTGTGTTCGTGCAAATCTAAATGAGTTAAAATTGTATCCTTATGCAAGGGATATTATAATAGTGACCGATATTGGTTTTAAAACCTAAAATTAAACAAACAAGGACTAAACTTAACAAAAATATTCTATTTTGAAAATATCGTATCCGAAATTAATTCTCACATAACTCTACAAACCGAAAGTAAAATATCAATTGCAAACTGAATCATAAAAAGTAGCTGATAAATTAAACGCTATAAAATTACAGCTGTTGTGATATAAATTAACAAATAAAAAACGATTCACCGTTTGTATTCTTCAATAAATTCTAAAAAAAATCGATTACTCAGTTTAATAAAAAAGGGCGGAGGGGAACATGGGGCGCGTTGGCGCAGTCGAGGCGCGGATGTGAACATTTGTAGCAATAATACGGGCCACAAGCGTAGGGTGAGCCGCGGCTGCTGTTGAAAGAATGATACATCATCATACCAATAATAAATCACACATGATTCAATTAGAAAAACACTGCAAGCGGAAAACGGTGGGATTTTGTCACCAAAGCGACCTTTGTCGCGTAATTTGACGTTTCTTGTTGCACCATCAATCAAAGGCAATTTACAATGCGAGTTCTCTAGTAAAAATTCAAATGAACGCTTTGCCAAGCGAGCTTAAAACAATTAAGTGAACATTTTTATAAAAATTATCAATGCAATCTCTTTGTTTTTTTTTTGTCATGATATTTAAACTACAGTGGGTGACCTGTTAATATGTATGTATTATATGTATAAATATTTCAATTATATAGATACTATCTAAAACACAACTTAATAAAATCTTACATAACTTAGGTTGAATGTCTGGGATAGATGTGATAAATAAGTAAAGGTATAAAGGTCGAACAGTATACCTATTTTACTATAGTAAAAATATTAAAGTAAAGATTTTTCCTTGATAATTGTAAATCGATAATCAATAGATTTTTGTGTGAAACTGGATGAAATGGATTAATTAAATATTATTTATTTTTCGTTGGGGATAGGAAGAATCTGCTCCTTCTTTGTGTTGTCTTTATAGCGAGTTCATTATGTTGAACTCACATGACAGGAATTATAAAAATCGTGGTTATAACATTAATACTGTTTTTAATAAAAAAAAATCAGTGATCATCTCATATCTTTTCCCTCTTCAAACACACGTTAATGTCAGCTTTAACACATGAGCTTTCAGCGCACTCAATAACTCATTGGCGAATCGTACCAGGCGGGGTGGGGTCGTGTCACGTGGCCGTAATGAGTCCACGCCACCCCACCCTCCCTCAGGCACTATGAAATTTCACACATACGCCGCACGGTTCTGATTATTGCAATTTATGACGTCACATTTTTTCAACGGCACGCCAGCCTTTTTTCATAAAGCTAAACAATGCGTGTCGAGCTTAAAAAATTTCGCACGTACCGTCCTCTAGTATTTTCTGGAATTTTGTTTTAATTCTCTCAGGTGTTATTGATTTCGCTGTAAAATGTCATGTTGAATTGGGTAGAGAGTTGTTCTAAGTATTTACAATTTTTTTTAATACATTGGTTGCCAAGCATAATGGACTGGATCAACTGCTACCGCGTGTCAGAAAATAAGATTCTACATCTACTAATACATACTCTATGAATAAAAGTAATGCTAAAAAAGTAGTATCAGCCTTCCTTGTGACAAAGTCTTATAACGAAACAGATAATTTCATTGGTGTATTACGGTAAATGGTTCCATTTTCTATTTTAAATCCAGCATAATCCATATTGATTAAAATAATTTAATATTTACACTATACACAAACTCACCCTCTCACATACACCCATTCATTCGCATCTTACACACCGAGAGGACTGTCATAAAAATAACATATTTTTGTTTTATAATAAGTTCACATGTTTTTATCTAAGAGAAAATTGTAATATCGTAGTATATAAGTAATGTATCCTACCTACTCCGAGGCAAGAGGCGCTGTATCCTGAAACACAGGTAAATTTTTACCTAGTTTGGCAACAGATGCTGTAACTTAAAACTGTATAAATTAGTATACTTACTATCCTTAGACTATAGACTTATCCTATAGACTTTAAGTAACTGGAATGTAAATCTTTTTTTGGTCTAATAAATAAACCACAAATTATATCTTCATAAGAAACTCGGTGACACGTCATTATGTTATCTACAACACATTATAAAGTTAGAGTGACTTTAAAAATAAGTAACACGCATAATCGCTAAGGGTGAAAATATATCCATACTCAGTTTACAAGTCCCCAACTCTCGACAGCTTCGCACCATTTGACTGCTGATTGGTGAGTGCACAGCCAAAGACACAACACGAAGGTGGAAGCACAACACGCTGTTGTTGACGGAACAAAATATATGGCAAAAAATGAACAGGCCTTGTTGAAATTTACCCGTAGCGAGTAGCGCCGTGTTAACATCCAAAACTAAATCCTTTGTGTCCTATGTCCTTTCCAGAGCCTCAAACTATCTCCATACCAAATCGGTTTAGTGGTTTAGGTGTGAAAGCATAACAAACAAACAAACTCACTCTCGCATTTATAATACTTATTAGGATATTTGGCAATTAACTAATATAACAAGTTCTTAATAGTGCTTAGTTTGGATAAATAGAAGATCAACATCTAGAGTAGAATTGAAAGACATAAAAGCAACATTAAATACCTAGGGGTACTAAAGTAAATATTTTAGGGTTTTTGGAAAAAAAAATATAATAAATACACAATTACATCCTCCTTCTCATAATTACTGGGCTAATCCTTAAAATTGAGATTGCTAACAACAAAAGCTCAAATTCACTTCCTGCTCACAATGGCCACACTTCACCTGTATTAGGCCTCAATGGAGAGCCGCAGGCGCTTACCGGATTTACTCTATTTGCACAATACTTACAGCCCCAAGGCGAGGACGGGTAGACTTAGCAACCTTATAGACAGGACGCTAATTAATATTTTAAAGGAGTATGCCCAATTTAGTATGAGATTTGGGATATGATTGCGCTTTAATGAAATGAGTGCCAAAGATTGTAAATGAAATGCCAAACTGAGTGCCAAAGAAATTTATGTGAAGAAAATATTATTAAATTATTTTGGTGAGTTTTAGATTATTATAATTGTTATTAGTCTTCTTCTTTTAAATGAATGGCGATCGCGACACATAAAGGTTACGCATTGCGCCAATATCAAGTGAAAATGTACAGACAACAGCACGTTGGGTTACCACAAACTGTCAAATTTTCTCAATTGATTATGCACTTTATATTGAATAGCCTTAGGTTGAAAATCGTTTGGAGAAATTTGACAGTTTTGTATAGCCCGACGTGCTGTCGACTGTACTTCAGTAACCAACAATTGCACGGTAGATTGAGTTTAAAATGTAGTCTCCCAACACGTGTTTTTGCAACAAGAACTCGGAAGAAACTCATTGTTATTAGTCATTTCGAGGTAAGATTAAATTCAAATAATTGACTCCATTCAAATAATGAAATCCCTATTTAAGGGAAGGCAAAGGGGTCTAGCCCATACAGCCACACCTTCGGTATTTTTTTCTGGAATTTTGTATTTAAAAGTTCGTTTTGCGAGATAACAGTAGGATAAAACAGCATTATTCAGCTTAATTAGATAGCGTTGTGGCCATTAATATAAACAAGATCGTTTTTAAATGAAACGAACTAAATATGCGGCTATAGACATAAATTATTTTGCCTTCCAAACAAAGGGTAAATAAAATGTAGTAGGAACTCACTGCAGCATTAAAATTTTAAAAACACATGGTTGCTTTGATATATTAAATAAACAATAAGAAACCATAATTCTTTTTATAGTTATTATTTACCTTAGGATGCAATGAGAAATATTTCCAGAGAAAAATGTCAGTTCCAATCATTCGTAACTCTGTGGTAAGACCGGAAAGGTTACCCTTAAAACTCAAGTGGCCAATTACAAATTTACCTTTAACGTAAGGCTCTCACCGATCTTGAGAGCTGTTGTACTCGGAATAGCATACGAACTGTTACAAAACATTGCGTACCGTTTATACTTGAAGCCGTGGGGGTGCAATAATTACTGTAAACTACATAAGTGAAGTTAAATTTTCGAGCTTTTAAAAGGGCTTTAAAATGTTTTGTGTTGCTCTGAAGTGAAATGCAGCTAAATAAAAGTGTAAGAATACTTGAATGTGCAAGTAACGATCTGTAATGCATTAAAGTTAATTCAGTTGTAAACAAGCGCTTGAAGGCGCACTTCTCGTGATATCTGGGAAAAAATTAGTACATACAACATTTTGTCGGATCGACGGGTAGGGGCGGCGTGCTTGCGTTGCGTTTACGTTGTTCCAAACCACTTATAGGACTAAAATAATAGCACCGGCGTATTTGGTACATGCTAGTGTGATGCTGAAGTTCCTTTCCAATACAAAATACCTGGATACTACTTAAATTATGTTGGATTAGAGCCAATGGTTTTGTGTCTGCTCACCGGTGACATATACCATAATGTCCAACCGTCATGACAGTCACAACTCCATTCCAAAATAAAAGCCGACAACCGGACAAATGTTACACTCTATCAGCAATCACGGCAAAGAAAGAATTAAGAAAAATAATTATTATGCCACAACTGATCAGAAAGTGACTTTTCCGCCTGCAACGCGTACGGAAAATCCCACTTTCTGGTCAGGGAGTGACAAAAATTTGTACTTACCTCGGGCGATAAAAAGAATGCTTCAGATCGTCAAATGTCTGCGATCTGAGACATTTTTTTTTGTTTTACCGGCCTAGTTAATGAAAATGTACTTACTATGTATTACTGATTTTCAAAGAAGTGTTAATAATAACTTAGAGTTTTATTAAGGGCTAGGATTTTAATATTATATTATACGAAATTACTTTCTCCTATTCTGCTCACAATTTATTTGGAGTCAGTTAAGTAACATTAGTTTTAAGTGGATAGTTCGTCAAAATCTTGCACAAGCGAAAACAGCTTTGCTAGATAGTACTGAAGCAGATAAATGATTAGATCTAACGATATCAGATGGAACTCTACAATTTGAATTCGAATTATTTTCGAATTCGAACTCTAGAGTCTTATCGTTTAATCGAATGATGAATAAGTTTTTCTTCATATTTTAACTTAGAATGATGTGACACAGTTATTTTAGTTGACTTTTTAAAATATGACATAGAATTTGAAAAAATATCTTGAAGTTGTATTTTTTTTGGTATTCGTCAGCTTGTGGTGTAATAATATACAATAGACTAGAAAAGATTCGTCTGGTTCTCCTACTTCTGTGTAGGTAAATTAGTAGAGTCTCCCAGATAGCAAATAATAATAATAATAATAGAACATTTATTTCATACCTGTTATGTCCATAGATAGTTAGTTTGTAAGTAACAATTAACTTATAATTATGTTAGTACTATTTAGGTATATTAGCATTTACTTATTTATTTATTTTTATCTCACGAACGCGGGCTATCCCTAGCAAAAGGACATGGAATCAAATTCCGTTTTAGTGTCTTTATTATGAAATATTGGCTGTCGCTTAGAATCCGATTGATCAACCGTTCCGGATCGGGTAACAACTAATAATTAATAAACCAATTCCCCCATAAGCTGTCGTACACTCTCACACAATGACTTACATCAAACATAATTATCCGAGCACAAAACAAAAGGCCGATCGGACCGACATTTGTCAGCAATTAAGTGTTGTTTGATTGTTTAAAGTTTAACCCTGCACGGCGTGTGTTTCCGCTCCACGATAATATTACGCCACGTCGGCCACATGTGACCCCAAAGCGGTGCGCTTTCATACGTTTTATTATTACTTACTAGCAGTCACACATCACTGTTTTCACTTGAGGTAAAATAAAAAAAGAATAGCATATAAAATAGTTGATTGATCGGACAAAACATACCCGTAACCGTAAATAACTTTAAAACTGAAAGTCAAAATCGGAAAAGCCTTTCTAACTATGGACTTTTGAGTCTTTTAAATCATCAAAAACCTAGACGATTTAAAATGACTGGCTTATCTTATTAGACAAGCTACAAATAAATAAGTACATAGTAACCAAAGAATATATTCAATAGAGATTTTAGAAGTTCGTAAAATGGATATCGACCGATAATTCTGTCAACACTATGATTATTTAGGGCCTTCATTACCATTGATTATGATTTTGGATTTATTGTTTCCTGTCAATTATTATAAAATATCTACTCATTAACCATTGAAAGATAACTTTAAAATAGTACCTCTTTCGCATTAACCGCATTAACCGCTCGGAATTGCAGCAGCGTCACATGGAAGTTATATTATATTATTCTTTATTGTAGACACATAAAACAATTATAAAAATAAATACAGAAAAACGTGTACAAAGGTAAGCTTATCTCTAACAGAGATCTCTTGCAGCCAACCCTAGCTTTAGTGAGACTATTAAGTTCAGACCACCGAACCACCTTACAGAAGACCGCAGTCTGTGTTTCTGCATCTTTTTGTATATAAAAAAATATTCTTAATGTGTGGTTAACCTGGTACAGTCAGGATTAGAAATAGATTAACACTTTATTACCATGTCATATCAACGCCGTGTGCAGTAATAGTTTTTATTTTATTATATTCGTAGGATGACCAACAGTTGTAGAAACTTTAAGTTGAAAGCCAATTAAAGGTCCTCACAAGTCGACACATTCTTAAAAATAACAATACATTTAGCAAGAAGAGACAAAACGCACACATTATACTCTTACATAAACAATTAACACCATAAGAGCCCGATAAATCTCGAAAATTGTTTAGTTCATTTCAGCGCTTTACCGATGTTAGACTAATATCAAATAGTTCTATAGTATATTTAATTTCTTGGTTCTTCATCAATGTTGCAGGCATTGAAACTATTAGCCGCTCGGCAGATAAATGCATTCTGACGGGAGGACGCTGACGGAAAATCAAGATTTAATAAAACATAAACGACAAAAGCGAATAGTTGCTACCAATAAGTATGATGATTATTATGACAAGATGTTAAAGTGTTAATTTACATCTGATGCTGACCGTAGAGGGTTAGTGACGTAAAAAATGTATACCCGCTAGTCAGGCGGATTAATACAAACTCTTCAACAACATTATCGAACACTATGTACTCGCGATCGAAACCAGATTGTTTTATGGCGGGCTTCAATAACATTACTAACTAATGACTACTGATAGTTTGCATGGCAACGGTAGAAATCTGACATATTTTGTACACCTAGTATATCTGTCAAAATACTATTAGTAAGCAAAAGTGTAGATTGATATGTTATTGAAACCGATCATTAATAATAAAAATAATAATATATTTCTACGCTCACAACAATTATCTAGCCCAAAGTATCATTAAGAACTTATGTTATGGATACTAGATAACGGACAAATATGGGTACGTAATAATAAACTTAAATAAACATATAAACAACCATAACTCATGAACAAATATTCGTGTTCATCACACTAACATTTGCCACTACCAGGATTCGAACCCGGACCGCCCGGTGTGTAGGCAGCGTTACTGACCACTCCACCACGACGGCGTCAATCTGATGACGTCATTAATCTGATTTCAGTGGGCGACTCACTAGAACCTGGAGACTGAGATTTAGAACTCGGAAAGCGTGTACTAAAAGTTGTACTTTAAACTCTAATTGCATTACATCTGCGCATAGTGTAAAAAAACTTAGCTAACAGAATAAAGTCATCAGATCCGCGTCGACGGACCCATTCTTTTTTTTCACCCTCGAAAGTAGCAACCCAAAAGTCGGTAAATATGCTACAAAGGGAACAACAATATCCCAATGCCAATGTTTGGGTCAAAATAATAGCGAGTCTTAGAAAAAGAGCGCATTGTGCCCAGGCGCATTGTGCACCGTCTTGCACAAAACCACTCGGTAGCAATCGGCGAGAACTTCAAAGATGGTGTTTGCCTACAATATTATTTTTATTGCTGTAATTGAGATAGCTTTTGAAGGGATGTCGCCGCCAAACTTTCTAATTTTGTGATGTTTACGACCGTTTTTTGTGGTTTTGTTTCAGCGTGACCAAATGCTTAGATTAAAGTGTATTCGTAGCAGTGGAGTAGAGTTGATGAACGTAAGTCAACTTCATTTATTCCATTTAACACCACCGACTACAACACGGACTATAAGCAAAATTATTTTTGCCTATGCTAACAGGTATGTTAAAAAGTAGCCTGTGAAATACTTTTTGCTTAACTATTATTATGTTACCCAACGTCTGGTCAATGTTTGTACCAAATTTCATCAAAATCGGAGACGTTAAAGTATGACTTTGTTTGGAACTTTCATCGCTTATTTCAGAAGGATCAAAATTTAAAAATGCTAAAACAAACATTTACTTATTTATTTCTTAGAAAGTGGCAAAATTCAAAGCTTTGTTTTATCTTCGATAATGATGAACTCCCATTTTAACAAGTTACAAACTTTCATCCTTTACTTCAACTCCTTCAAGAATTTTTAACAAATAAGGTAGCTATGTCTTAGCTTAATGTCTAGTATGTTTGTACCAAATTTTATCAAAATCGGAGGTGTGAAGCATTATTTTGTTTGGTATTGCATACGACCTTTCATCCCCAGACGGGTCATAATTTCAAAAAAGGTAGAACAAATAATTATTTGTATCGTATCAAGTGCCTAAGTTCAAAGTTTCATGGTTTTATCTTCAACAATAACGGACTTCCATACAAACTTTTATCCCTTATTACAACCCTTTTTTTTTAATAAAAAACGGTAGCTTATGTCCTATCTTAATGTCTAAGTATATTATAGTACCGAATTTCTTAAAAATCGGAGGTGTAAGTCTTCGCGAGCCTTAGTTTGGACTTCCGTACAACATTTCATCTTCATCCCCACACTGGACAAATTTCAAAAATTCTAGAACAATCTTTTTTTGTATCAAGTGCCTAAATTCAAAGTTTCATGGTTTTATCTTCAATAATGACGGACTTCCATGCAAAATTTCATCCCTTATTTCAACTCCTTCAAGACATTTTTTCGCGCTAAAAGATAGCCTATGTCCTTTCCCAACGTCTAGTCAATATTTTGTACCAAATTTCATCAAAATGGGTTCTGTGGTTAAGACGTGAAAGACACAGACAGACAGACAGTGTTACTTTCGCATTTATTTTATTATTAGTATCTAGGGTTTTTTACGAAATTGTAAAAAAGAACCTGTTCAACGGAACTTGGTGCAACCGTTCGATAAGGTAATATGTATCATTCCTCATTTACCGTCACTTTGGAAAGTGAGTTTTTATAAAAAGGTCAAGCAAATGACTCTATTACATTTCTTCATTTGTGCAGTATGCGACGTCCTTAGTTTTCTTCTCCTATCCTGCTACCAATTTACTTAGGGTCGGTTCAACATCTATGAATGTTTATCGACATGCCGCAGTAGGCTTTGGCATTGGAATTTAAAACCTTCCGCCTGCCTAACTGACTCCTTAGGAATTATTAGTTGTTTACAGGTCACCGCGCAACTACCTAACTTGGAACGGACTTCAAAATATAAAGAAAGGACTTTGCAGGTCGGCTAAGTGAGGCGATACAAAAAAAAGTCTACAGAGATCTTAACCAATCACAAACTAGCATGACGGAAACTAAATCTCGCACTTGCAGCCCTTTAACATAACTTATTTTTATAGCCAAAATAAATACAAATAAAATAGAGGTAATTCTACAATAAAACATCTGCCTTACAAAAGAATGGTCTGTAATAAAAACCGTAGCTGAACATTTAGCCAAAGGCACCTAAATTTGCAAAAATCTGACCATGAATGCGAAACCTTTGCGAATATAACCTTTCTAGCAATAACTTCACCCAAACAATAGGAGCTACCTCTCTACCAAAATGTGGCATAGACAATAGAGTTATAACCCTCAAAGGCGCCGACAATGTGGTATGCGGTAATAAACCAAAGCCGTAAACCTTATAAAACAATAGATTCACTCTTTTACCTCCAACTTTGAAATAGAATAAAACGTTTTATAGAAGCTGATAAGGATTTTGTCATGTGTTAGAAAAGGTTGCTTCTCTGAGAGGTGATTGCATTTTTAGTTCAAAAACAGTTCATCTTTAGGTAGGTAGGTTCATCTATATATATAAAATTGAAGCGTCTATCTGTGATTTCGAAACAAAGGATTTTTTCTTATGATTATTCGCATATTACCAAAACGTATAATGGCATTTTTTTTTGTGTCTGTATGTCTGCCTGTTTGTCTGTTAAGGCTAATCTCGGAACCGAATCTTCGCTACCTACGAAACCGATTTTAATGAAATTTTGTATAATTGAGAATTCCGAACCTACTTATCAATCAAAATAAAAAGTTAAAAACAATCCTATAGGTAAGTACCTCGTCTAAGTTGAATCAAAATAGACTACAGGATAGTTTTAACTTGGATAA
Organism: Elophila nymphaeata; assembly: GCA_955850985.1. NCBI lineage: Eukaryota > Metazoa > Arthropoda > Insecta > Lepidoptera > Crambidae > Elophila > Elophila nymphaeata. The sequence continues at coordinate 14,914,010 of OY039084.1, forward strand.
ATAATAATAATATATTTTTATCTTAAAAATACAGTTCTTTTTTTGTAAATTAATCTTAACAAGGTGTGGCAGTTAAGCTAGTCATCAAGTAGTATGATAGTTTTAAACATTTATTTATTCCGTTATCTCTACTTCATGATTCGGAGGACCTATTTGAACCATGAGTTAGGGAATTATAATGACTTGCTATTCCTGTACTTACCTAGAAGACGTGTTGCATATGTATCTATGGCAGGGGACTTCGGGTCAGGAAAGTAAAACGCTATTCGTGATGTGAGGATAGCCAAAGTATTATTTAACGGTTCTTGGATGTGTACTTAGATAACACAGCCCACTGTGTCAAAATAAGTGCCAAAATAAATATTATCATAGTCTAGGTAGGTACTCAGAGCACCCACAGGTTACTATGATAACATTTATTTTCAACCATGAAAGTCGTATAACGTAACTGCAAATCGAAAAATCTTCCTTTTGTAGATATATCAAATATACTGACTGCACAGCAAAATAATCCTATCAAAAATACTGATAACATAGCAAAATAAATAAGCCTAACCTCCCCATCACTCAGCCATATAAATATCTAAGCTAGGTACCTACCTTTTCATTAAAAATTTGATGAGCAATCAGTAGGTATATGTGCATTTAAATAATACCGGTAAAATTAAGTTAATTCAATACTAATAAACGCCAATAAAGATACATTTAAGTATAATATTACCTACTTTATTTTAAAAAAAAAAAAATGAATAATAAAAGGCGCCTTCAAAACGAAAAAAAAAATTGTTAAGTTTTTTTTTAGTTTGGTCTTAAATACAAGTGACAAATATTGAGGTTGGCACCCACAGAAATAAGGCACCGAACTCAAAAAAACAGTCATTTAGAATTTTTACGCAATATTTTTATTTCTCCTTTTTAAGTTAGAAGGCGGTTATTTTTATTTAAACATTTTTTTTGCTTTTTAGTGTTTTAAGTATAGAAGATTGTGTTCGTGTGTTTTAAACATAGAAATTTTAAGGAAACTATCTCGAGATGAAAAATAGCCATTCGTATACAAACCGAAACACCTTAGCGCCAAACTTGTGAAAAGCAAGTCACATGGCGCGAAAAACGCGGGAAACTCCAAACTTGTCAAGTTTGTCCCGCCCGCGGCCCGCCCCTCGTGCCGTCCCGCTCGTGCGGTCTCGCTCGCACCGCAGCGGCTAACCGCACCACGCGACTCCTATCACTCTTTGTTTAGTAATCTATTGAACTTTTGGGAATATAGGTTTGATATAAAGTTGCTACGTTTTTCCGTTTTTACAATTTTAAATAAATCAACGCGGGCTTCCAAGCTGACTGTGCGAAAATTGTTTTGTTACTTAAGCACTTACTTCTTCATGAGGTTTTATGTAGTTTTATTTAAATAATAGATAATATAAATTTCACAAAGCTAGGTGATATAGGTGCAATAAAAAATAAAGAGAAGTTTACTTAACCTCAAGTATAAATAAGTTTATACTTGACGTTATATTATCTATATATTTTTTATGACAGTTAATTTATTAGGTATATAAACTTATTAAATCATTTTGAAAAATAAAGTAATGATAACTACAATATTAATGCTGGTTCCTTGCTTAGTGTTTTATAATTCTCTTTTTGTCGTGTATATTGAATGGGCTCTTTAGAGTAAATGAAATGCCACCCCGCGAGTGTGGCTCCGATGGCAGTAATTCCAAACATGAAAATCATAATTTTTCATGAGCTCGTTGATAGGTTTTCGCGCCGGCCGCGGTTTCCCGCCGCCCCGCGGCTTAATTACCGCCGCCTCACGATACGTCACCGCGATGATTCAAAAAAATCCACCCATCCCTCTCCCACTCCCCAGCTAGTGCGGTAGCGTCCCACTCCAACGAGCATTTTTATAAAAACGCAGAGACCGACCGCAACCGTCCCGCTCGTTCCCACCGCGGCACCGCGTCGCCTGCACCCTTCGTCTCCTTCCCGCTTTTTACGAGACGTAGGGGCCGCCACCCGGGTGGGGGCGGCGACCGCGCGAACGCAAAATATTGACCATCGGAAAAAGTCGCGTCGTATCACAGTCATCAGTCGAAACCGAGTCTCGCGAGCACGCGTCTCTTCGCCGCGACTTCGTTGCGCGTCGTGAGTCTTCGGCTTGCGATCTCGACGAGTCACACGGCCCGCATATTTTTCCGAGTCCCCCGCCCGGCGTCTTGCCGTCCGCGCCCAACAAGTGGTGTAGACGCTCGCTCGCGGCTCACACGGCTTCTCGCGTCCGTACTTTGCACAACTTTCCGGAGTAAACCGCCGCGAGTTTGAAATTCGGTCGCGTGTTCGGAAACTTTTATCGAAGTGCGTAAAGACTACAGTGGCGTGACACAGGACTTCAGTGGCGTGTCGAGAGTGGGTGCGGTGTTTGTGGAGGGTAGACTGGAGTCGATGCACCTCCCGCACGCAAGTCCTCCTGCTCCCAGCATGGCAGACGTGTATTCCCACATCCACGATTACTACCGGCAAAGCCACGGTGAGCTGGTACAGACGGGGTCCCCGGCAGTGCTGTGCTCTGCTCTGCCTGGCCACTGGCGCTCGAACAAGTCTTTGCCAGTAGCATTTAAAGTAGTGGCCCTGGACGACGTTCAAGACGGAACCCTAGTTACTATCAAAGCTGGGAACGATGAAAACGTGATGGCTGAGTTGAGGAACTGTACTGCAGTGATGAAGAACCAAGTGGCCAAGTTCAATGATTTGCGGTTTGTGGGTCGAAGTGGAAGAGGCAAGTCGTTCTCGCTGACCATCACCATCAGCACGTTTCCTTCTCAAGTGGCCACCTACACCAAAGCTATTAAAGTAACCGTTGACGGACCAAGAGAACCTAGAACTAAACAAAGTTAGTACCTATTTAGCTGTTCTTCATTTATTTAAGTAGTTTTAAAACATTTCGACGGGTCCGTAGAACAAACACTTATGGAAATATACAACGATTTTTAGTTTTTTGATCAAATGTATTGAGTATCATATTAGCTATATGTTAGTGTAATTATTTTTTAAATAACGTTTTTACTTTATTAAATAACCAATTGAACAATGCCTTATTTGAAATATAGTTCAACGAACAATCACGCATCGACATGTAAGAACTTGTTTGACGCGGCAAGCACCACGCGCACCGCGACTTAGCGTCAGATACGAGTTTGTACTCCGAATTGAGGGTCGATTTTAGTAGTTAAAATTATTTCTTAATTTTGAGCGAAATCAATGATAAAAGGTGTGAATATAGAGTTGCCGTGTATGTTCTGTGATGTCTGATTTATGAAGAAAGAAAAGAATTTTGAATTTAGCTCTACAAATGGTTAAAAATGATTGTTGTGATTCTACTACAAACAGAAATAACAATGAAGAATATAATAATCTTGGTGAGTAATTGCAATTATTTTTTATGTTACACGCGTTTTAAAGATACCTCAGGGATTTTTTACATAATGGTAAATATTTTAAGAAAAATACGGAAAAAATTATAGTTACCATCGTATGTGACTTAAGTATGTTGTTCTACGATAACGAAAAAAAATATATTTTGTGCTTTTTAATGTAGGAATTTGATTCTTTAGAAAAACTACAAAATAACATTTAATTTCGTTGTATTTACTTTTTTTCATATTGTTTTCACATAAGTTGTTGTTTAGCCACAATTTTTTTAAAATTATCAAACGCATGTTCACATAGGATGTTGTTCCACTTATTTTTAACAAAAAAATACAGTCGTATGTGATAGTACGATTTTGTTCTTTGTGAGAACTTTTACATCAGACTTTGTTCTATTCTAAAATACACAATATAACACTCTATTTAATTTGAAAAGATTTATTATTACTGGCAATAGGCTAGTATTCAAGTAAGGTTGTATAATTTTGTAGCTACATTGTTTTTTATTTGACTTTATTACAGATTCTGCATATGAACGTGACAGCTCCCCGTTACCGTCAGAAGCCCAAAACATTGTCACCGAAATGGCAGATGTATATCATGCCGTATTTGATGACACATTATCACACAGCAATATCAGATCTTCAACTTGAAGCTACCGAAAATAATATTCCTCTTTTGTTAACAAGTCATTTGTTAAATCGCGGTAAAAATATTCAAACATCCCTAATAACATTTTTTTTAAGTTACGAGATGGCAAACAAGCTTGCGGTCCACCTCATGTTAAGTGGTCACCGCCGCCTATAGACACTTGCAATATTAAGTGTAAATCACTTAACACCGCAAGTGCGTTTGCCATCCTGGGGACTAAGATGGTATGCCCTCCATGCCCAGTAATTACACTATCTACCTTTCCCTTCAATCCGGAACACAGCGAACTGCTTCACGGCAGAAATAAGAAAGGCGGTGGTACCTACCCAGACGACCCTACATATGGGTCTACCACCTAGTAAACATGAAGTATGTGGATAGATCTGCAAATCCGCCTTTATAACCCCAATTTTTGAAAAAGGTATGAAAGACGATGTGACAAATTACATGCCCGTTTCAAAGTTATGCATCATAGCCAAGGTACTTGAATGAATCATATATAAACAGTTATTTACGTCATTAATTAATGTATTTAAAGAGACTCAGCATGGGTTTCATCAGTGACGGTCAACAGTTTAAAATCTTGTTTTATTGAATGATTTTATCACTGACAGTATGCAAAATGGAAAGCACGTTGAGGTTATTTACACAGACTACAGCAAATGTTTTGATAGAATTCACCACACAGTATTGCTCAGAAAGTTAAATTATATTGGTCTTCATGGTGATCTATTTAGTTGGGTTGAATCGTATATATCCAACAGATTCCAGGCTGTAGTAATCAACAACTACATTTCCAGGTGGGTGCTGGTACCTAGTGTAGTGCCCCAAGGGTATATTTTGGGTCCACTTTTGTTTTTAATCTTTGTGAATGACATCAGCTCTTGCTTACACCCTTCTACATTGCTATTATTGCGGATGATATGAAGTTGTTCAAGTCTATTTCATCTAGATTAAGATGAAATAGACTTAGATGTTCGTTAGATAGATGTTCATGATCTTCTATCTGATTTGTTACGGCTTGAACGTTATTGTGAGTTCAATATGCTTGATTTTAATCCTTCTAAATGTTCTATTGTAACCTTCAGCCGCAAAAATGTAACTTTACATTCAGACTACAAATTAAAAAAAGAAAACCTACAAAGACTTATAAAAGTACGAGATCTCGGAGTTATAAACGATTCAAAGCTCCTTTTCGACGAGCACATTGATGATATCGTGAAAAAAGCTTCTCAGGCTATAGGATTTGTGATGAAAACGTCAGTCTGTTTTAACGACATTAAAATCTTATACTCCAGAACACTTCTTACAAAGGTGTAAGAAGTTTTCTGGAGTATGGGTTTGAGATCTGGAATCCGCGTTATAGGAAATACATAAATCAAATTGAACATGTACCTACAGGAAAAATTCGTAAAATTGTTGTGTTATCGTCTGAGGCTGCCCTATAGTTCTAGTATTTATTTACAACTTTGTTCAAGATTCCACCTTCTTCCATTATATAAGCGACGTGAAATCTCAGATGTGGTATTTATAATGAAAATTATTTCATATAAATTGATTCTTCTGAGCTTCTGAGCGGATTACATACGCACTTGTTCTAGATATTAACTTAATTGTTAGATTTCTACTGAATGTTTTTATTGTTATACCTATTTAGGAACTAGATTATGTCAAAAGCAGATTATTGATGAAGAATATTATTAAGAATTTTTAAAAATGTTATTTTTATTTATTGTTAACTTTTTAACATATTTTTAAATACCTAATTGGAAAAATATTTCCACAGATAAGCTATTTAACTTAAGTAATGAATAAGTGATCATATCAATGATTTTCTTTCATAGTACTGAGTCGGTATAGGAACCTATATTTGCAACATACGACTTAATTTTTTAGCCAAACATCGATGTACACAATCCCTTGTACACATGCAATTTTTTGTTTTAGTAAATATTTCATAAAACAAAATCGTATATGTAGTTAAGGCTTAGGTTATTCCGAAAAACAAAGTCTTATCTCTACATAAGAATCCATTTTTAATAAAAAAACATAATTAAAATAAAATATTAGCGAGCAAACACAAGTAAACGAAATAAAAACATACCTTTCACTATAATTTTCTGCATTTTTTTATTTTTGGTTACGAAATTGATTCCCGTAACTTTAATGCTTCCTACTGCAACTAGTTAATTTTAAAGATACGACTTTGTTCTTGGGACCCGTCGATTTATTTGACGTAAACCATAATATAAGATCTATATTTTACTACTTAATAATATGAAAAGATAAATGCTACTCAGTTTAGGAGAACATAAAATTATACAGGGGAAATATGTCTTCAATATTTTACAATATAATTAAAATTTCGTTGAAACAATAAAAAAAAATCTAGCAATAACCTGGAGGAAGTTTTCGCGAGTATGCGCGTGCGCCGTTCCGCTGGCTTCATGCCAATCCACAGTCTAGAGGTCGATTTTGCGGCGCCACAGCATCTGACCGCACTGCTCTTATTTTAATTTAAAATCCGGCATTTTAAAAACATATAAATCCTCCTTGGCGACGGTTAGTTTAATCTGGCAATCAGTCTACAGATTTTTTTAAATTGGTTTAGAATTAAGGGGCTTCTCGTAAATCTGTTGTAAATGTTATAATCGATTTGAAAGACACGTGAGGGCATTTATTTAAACCACTACTAATACACAAATCTTGCACATTAGCGCTAATACCGGCAGTCGAATAAGGTCAATTATTTAGGGAAAACAAATTTGAAATAATTGCTTTTAACAAACAAAAGAAACCAGAATACTTTAGCAGATGCCACTCATTTCGTAAACTTTCGTTCTGAATTTAACATCTGAACGATATGTCGGACGTGAGAAACATTCAATCACGCGGACATTAATTGCCTGCTTCGTTTAATCTCGAACTACTCGAAGAATTATCGTTAAGTCTTCGTTCGCTACAAAAATAGCCCTGATTGTCTTTATGAGAGTAAGGAGTTGCATTAAGTGATATGTGTTGTGACTTGCCCTTTATAAATGGTTTGACTTTAGAGTCGGTTTTAAATTTAAACGAGTCGTTAAATATAAGTCTATTTTAAAACAAAACTTAAAAACGGTTTACCCTATCATTATTTTTATGTATCGTAAAGAGTATTAATATGTTTTTTTGTGTTATTTGGTTGGCAGACAAGCATGCCTGGTGGTAAACAAGTCACCGTAGCCTATAGACGCTTGCAGCACTGAAATCCTTACCCACCAACAGAAACATAACCCCTCAAAAATGTAGCGATATTTGATTCTCCAGATTCGAGCGGTGGTCTAATTCGACTAATCTTAATTAAGTATTATTCTTTATCAAAGGTTCTTTGTAAAAATATCTGCATTTAATATTTGACGCCGTCTTGGTGGAGTCAGTATAGCTGCCTACACATCCAGCGGTCCGGGTTCGAGTCCTGGTAGCGGCAAATGTTTGTGTGACGAACACGAATATTTGTTGACGAGTCATGGTTGTTTATATATTTATTTATGTTTATTTATAAAAATATCTAAAAAGTATTATGTATATATATAAAAAAATGTCCGTTATCTAGTATCCATAACACAAGTTCTTAATGAAACTTAATTTGGGCTAGATAATTGGTGTGGGCGTAGAAATATATTATTATTATTTTCAAGTCCTCAACTATAGATAAAGCGTCGGTGATATAGAGCGTAAGAACGTTGCCTCCCAACCCGGGAGGCACCGGTTCGAACCCCGCCACGTACCAATGTGTTTTCAAATTTTGAATTCTTAAGTAGGTACTTTTAATCGACGCTTTTACGGTGAAGGAAAACATCGTGAGGAAACCTGCACACACCCATGAAGAAATTCTTAGGTTGTGTGTGAAGTCGACCAACCCGCACTTGGCCCGCGTGTGGTTGACTAAGGCCTAATTATTAAACTATAATATTTATGAGTAAAGATTTCAATTTCCTATGATATATGACTTATCTCTCAATATTGGTTTTAACCGCTTGACTTTTTAGTAACGTAAAAAAAAGTATAGGTAGGTATACCTAATTAAACAAACTTCTGCCCGCGACTTCATCTGCGCAGGATTAGTATAAATCATAGCCTATATGATAAAATAATAAATGAGCTAATGTATCTAAAGTTTCAATGCAATCCGTTCTGTACTTTTTGCATGAAAGAATAACAAACATACATACAAACTTTCGCGTTTATAATATTAGTAGGATAAATTAAATCTAAGTTAAAGACGAAACATTATAACATTTTGACACTACCAATCTATTTTAAACGCTACAGAAACAACCATGAACGTCTGTATAAACACAACTCGCCCAAACTTCGGCCAAATAATAAAAAGACAGTATGCGGAAAACTAACATGCTCGGTCGATAAAGATCAAAGCACCGGGTTCATAAAGTGTTCAATGGACGGATAATGGCAGCCAATTTTCGAAAGAAGACATTTATTTTTCACGGTTTCATATAAGACGTAGGATACAGGGGACTGGTCGCTCGAAATTCGAGCACCTGAACTGATGACAAAACCTTACAGAAGACCACAGTCAAATAACACATTTTTTTTTGTGGTTTTGTGTTTCTGTTAATGAGTAAGTTTGCCAGAGCTCCACGGAGTTGGGAAGGGGACTAGGGTTGGCAGCACGCGAGTTTCACGTCAGTGTTGTAAACGTCTATAGACTACGATGACTGCTTACCACCAGGCAGAACTATTTTTTTTGCTGACGGGGAGGTCAAATGCATTTACGCATCGTCCCTCCGTTCGGCGTTCCCTCCATACCCACTAAACATCGTCCCCGGCCTGACCCCCAGTGCGCTATTGCGGGACGGCTCGGGATCCGCGCACGTGAGCGCAACTACACCGAGACTAGGCACTCCTTGTGCACCGATTGAGGGCTAGCAGCCCACAGGGGCTACCGACTAACGCCACCCCCTGTGGGCCGCTGGCCGACGCCGGCCTTATAGGCCGTCTCCTCACCGACGGCTGCTCGACCTAGCGCGTCCTCCTGACGAGGACTTCGGACGCAGTCGTGGCCCTCAAAAGGGCCGTCCGGAACTAGCCGTGGTGGGAAAACAAAAACAACTCGATGATGGCATGTGATTTGGAATGCCAAGGGGGCACACTTGACATTAAAAGCCAGACACCCGCCGAGAAAGTTTCCCCACCACGTTACCAGGGTCAGCCACGAGGAGCCTTCCGGACGCCAGGCAGACCATAGGCTTGTCTGCCTAACATAGGTACCTACTATAAAAAAGTACGACTTTTCAATTCATTCTACATTATTAAAAAGCTTATAATCCCAAAAGGATGACCAGAACTTTAGGTATCATTTGATCACACTAAAGCCACATCCTTGGCCATGTAAGTGTCTAATATCTTGGATTGTTTTGATATCGTCTGGGTCGAGCATATATCTCCCCAAATGTCGACTATTTTATGAATGAGACAGTCACAAGTGCGCAGGAGGTGCATTGGTGTTTCACGCTCCTGTTCACAGAATCTGCAAGCATCAAGTATCTTTTAGTCTCATATTGTAGAGATGTCTGTTCAGCTTGCAATGGCCAGTCAGAGCCCTAATCAACACGCTCAGGTTGCCCCTGTTTCAGCAGCTCGTCAGTGCGCTTACGTGGTTCGATTAGTGCTTTTGAATGTGTGACCCAAGCGCTCTTTGCCAGTCCACTTTTGCCCCTTGGAGAAGGTGGGTTTTTAAGTATTGCATGGCCTGGTTCTTTGAGATACCACAGAAAGATTCTGGGCCAAAATGTAGACCTTGAGTTCCAGCCCTTGCTAGCTCAGTGGCCTTTTCGTTACCGGTGATTCCAGAATGACGCGGTACCCATTTGAGGGTGATCTTGTTTTGTTGTCCAAGATGATTTAGTTTTTCCACGTAGTCTTCTACTAGTTTTGACTTTAGGACGTTACTGTTTAGTGCTAGTATACTCTACTGCTAGTAGAGTAGCCTGGCTGTCTGAATATATTACTATATTTTGGTTAACGCAGTTTCTCTTGCGGTTAGCTTGTAGGTACACATTCAATTATGGCACAAACTTCCGCCTGGAAAATAGTAGCATATTTACCAAGAGTTATGCTTCTGCTAACCTTGGGCTTATCAGCATTTAGGCCACATCCTACGTTAGCGCCTATTTTGGAGCCATCGGTGAACCACACTAGGCTTCCAACGTCCAAGGGAGGAGGAAGCTTCTTGTGGAAGTTAAGCTTTGGAAGCAAGACATCTGCAGTCATTGCGAGTAGTGGACATTCAAACACTTTTTGTTATAAAGACCTCATTGCTTGAAATTACCAGTGATTTATGCCAGCGTTAGTCCTGTAAATGCCAGCCAATATAGAGGTGGAGAGGTAGGAGGCTAAGAAGTGCATTTAGGGCTATAGCTGGAGTTTATCGAATGGTACCCGTTGCCATGAGCCACGTAGTGCGATCGCAGTTACTTGAAATGCTTTTAATCCCCATACCGGACAGGCATACTATTGATATGGTGTACTTAACTGTCGGTAAAACATGTCGGTACAATATAGCTTACCCTCTATGTAGTGACTCATAGACGGAACGTTTTCAATACAGCGCCGTCGGTATAGTGACTATCGATGAACGGCGGTATAAAAGTAACCAAATATTCAGTAAACCAACAAACATAAAATTATTTTTAAATAAAAAAAACCGCCTTCAAAACTAAAAAAAATCTGTTTATAAAAATCTAAATGTTTTTTGAGGTCGGTCTACAAGTAACAACGTTTAATCCAAATATTGAGGTTGGCACCGACCTCAAAAAAACATTTAGATTTTTATAAACAGAACTTTTATTTCTTCGTTTTTAGTTTTGAAGGCGGTTATTTTTTATTTAAAAATAATTTTATTTTTTGCTTTTTGTGTTTTAAGTATGTATATTTTCAGGAAACGATCTCGAGAGCTTTAAGACTCACACGTGATAAGATTACGATATCATCGATATCGTAATCTTATCACTCTATCGGGACCTATCGGGATCTATCGGGACCAAATGACAAGCACCTGCTTCCAAAGGTCGAAAGAATCTTCAAAATCGGTACACCCAGTAAAGAGTTATGAGGTAACAAACATTAAAAAAAAACATACAGTCGAATTGATAACCTCCTCCTTTTTGAAGTCGGAATTACAAAATTCTTCACGTAAAGAACTTTAAGTTGACGATTTAAAAGATGCCTTAAATAAATTTACAGAAATTAAAGCTCAATAACCAAATCTTTTAGAATAAAGTAGCCTCCTAAAGTCCAAAATCAAAATAAACATTGAAAACAATTAACGACTACTTTATCCTTGAGTATACTACAAGTAAAATTCTAGAATAACCTACCTATCGAAAATATTCAAGCCATTTGGAACAAGTGACATAAATGCAGTTTTAAATGAATTCTTATTGCTTACACAAAACAGTACCTACTATATTCTCGTTTCATCACACACATGCGTATAAGTACTTCCAGCGGTTACAGTCTTTTAGAATCGACGGCCGCGTAACAGATGTAAACAATCACGGGCCGCGTCATAAACTCCCGTTTGATCTCCCCGCCTGCCCCGCGTTCGTCTAAAATATGGATTTTATGTCCCTTCTAGCTGCTAATATACCACATCCTTGCCCAGCGCCCCTTGTAACCACCCCACTATTCGCACTAAGAAACTATAATTATCTTGCGCCAAACTTAATTAATGCAGCTTGACACTTGGTTGGAAAATTAATTTACATACGACAAAACTATGATATGAAAGTTTTGGTCCTCGATCTCAGGTTAGCTGTCACAATCAAAAAGTACTTTCGTCGAGGACCCTACGGTTTGAGGACGAAATTAAGTCTTCTTCTTTTTTTGACAAATAATAATCCAATCAATATGAAGTTAGTCTTATTTAGTGTTAGACGTAGAGCATAAAGAAGTTATCGTCCGATTTGTAGAGCCGTAATCGAATGAAACTACGCATTCATTTTCTTTTTGTAAGCAATGTAGCCAAATCCCAAGGGGAGGTGGTTAGTGTGACAGTGAAACCTTGGTGTTGCAATAAGTCAATAAGTAACATGCAAAGATAGTTAATACGAGAGTATGTATACGCGCAGCACTAACCACTCTAGCCTTGAACACGTATGCTCGCAGTGAATTCCATTTGTTGATTGTGCGACAAAGAGACGAGTCGCCAAATTTCTTATTTCGCGTTTGAATGGCGGCCACAGTGTATCGGTGATAACGTAAATCAAATCGCGTGGTTTTTAAGAAGGGAGCAGGTGGAAAACCAGCTCCTCACTCTGGACGATAAAATGCACTCAGCGATGCAATCATTTCTTTGCAGAGCTGCATAGGTACTTTGAAGCTTCAAATTATTTGTATCTGTATTATAATTAAATTTTTTTCTAATTTAAAATGTTGTGCATATCTTTAATTAATATAAGCACTAGATTTAGATAAGTGTAAGAAATTGTGTTATTTTCGTGTTTATATTGTTGATGTGCCTAAATAAATAAATAAATAAATAAAATACTAATGACAATGGAGTTATTTCAAACGTTTAAGTTCGGCTAGCTAATTCTAGTTTCTGTTTATTATACAATTTTCATAATTATCATGTAATCTAGTACTTAATTTACGCTGAGCGTACTACGATGAAGAAGAAAACTGTTTGAAGGAAAAAATGTGACGTTCCAGCGTAAATATTTAATTGAACTTTTTATAAATAAACATAATTCACTAAAGTCTTTAGACTACGACTTACGACACAACGTATGCGGTGTTTTATGCGCCTTACGGTATACAAGTCATAACTCTGATTCCATTTATCCAACACCCGCCCGTCTCGTCAACATTAATTTACGAGACAACTAGCTCGCATCTCGTCCGAGTTATTTAACGCCCGTTTTGACACTTATAAGTCGTATCTTTCATACTTTTATTGTCTCGGCGGTGCCGAATTGGTCACGATGACTTTTTGATTTAGGCCACATTAACGCATTAAAAGGGTCGTTAAACTTTAAAATAGATGTCGTAAATGTATCTATCTTAAATATTTTATGGGAGGAAGAAGCCCTTGCTCTCTTTCTGTTCAATTCAATTTGATTTTATTGAGCACGTCTTTATGTTTTCAATTCTAGACTACTTTATAAATACTAGAGACCTTATTTAGAGACCACGGTAATGTTAGCGTCGGATTGTGTGTTGTACACACTTGACATTGAAGAAAAAATGTCATATTTTACTTTAAAATTTAAAATTTCGCCCTGATGCAGAGCTCTACGTATACAAAGGGTCGGGGACTGTATTTAATTGAATACCGGCATTAACAAATGGAGCGGGCCATTTCCGAGTTCCACATTTAACTTATTATTGTTCCATGATGGTGAGAGTTCTTCGGCGGGATTGCCGCATGACAGCGCGACAGGCCATCCATCACGCTCTTAATTTAAAATGCCCACGATTTGGGGAGCTCACGGAACTCGCTAATCTCCTAAAACGAGTTGTGTTTACACCCGTCAATTGTTTGGAGCATTCCATGTAGCTATAAAAATGATCAATCCACAATGTAACAGAACAGCTGCTCTATCAACTTTAAAACTACTTACAATTAAAACAGCAATTCTGCGCCAAACTAAAATCCGAAAAACAAGCTGCTCGAAGAGCTCATAAAGACTTTGATTCGGCAATAAAAGAGGGCGATACAGCTGATCGATTAAGATGACTCGCGATTGAATTAAGGAACGCCATAAATCTGAAAATAGAAGGCGTCTTCAGTAGCCTATCGATTAAACAAATAAAAAACCGTTTCGCTGACTGAAAGGCAACGTGACGGTAGAGGATCGTAAAAACCTATGGTACAGAGAAGCCGGCTAGCTGCAGTAAACCGTTGTATATACAGCCCCTTGTTATAGTCGCGGTAAACAGAGCGCGGGCCGGTGTCGCCGCCTTTATGGGTTGCCTTTGTGACTTTAGTGCTTGCGGACGTGCCTTAAGACCGCTGACCTCCCTATGTCAATCAGTTCTTATTGCAAGGGGTTAAGCCACATTTTCGCCCAACTCCACTCTTTGTGCCCAACAACTCTCGATTGTTGACAAAACTTCATAATGATTTTAGTTCTTTTTGTTCCAGATTACGGCTACGGTCACCCTGGAGCGTTCAGCCCGTTCCTCCTAAATCCAGGATGGTTAGACGCTGCTTATCTGAATTACGCCTGGGCAGATTACTTCAGGCCACCACAGATGAGAGACTCTACGGCTGCATTAGTCAAAGGTAAGTGTATCAAGCAAAATTTCAAAGGATACCTTTTCTCATCAGCAAAGGCAAATACTTCAAAATCTTTCAGCTAATCCAAAGATTCCTTACATTGTAGACCTACTAAGTCAGAAGGAACAAATAAAAAATTTGTTTGTTGATTTTACGTAGCGTGCTTCTCTCATTTCCATCAATAAAAACTAAAATAAGAAACTAAAACCCAACTACTCCGAAAATAACGAATCTAAATTCGAACTGCAATCAACGTACAAATTCGGTATTTGTTAATTTAAAAATTCCCGATTTAGCAAACACTCGAAAACATGTTGCTTGCGCTTGCAACACCCCTCAAGGCCGAACAACGCAAAGCGGCTCAAATAAAAGAAGCATCTCTTGAGCGCTGCAAAACAACACCACCCGACCGAAGCATAACCACCCGCTGAAGTCCGGGTGCAGGGGGGCTGGAACACAAGTAAAAAAGCACTGCCTTCACGTTCGAGAGAGTGTGGAGTCAATTTTATTCCAATGCAGGCGACCGCGCCACCAACCACTTTTTGTTTCCGTAGCTGAAACGCGAGGAGCGCTGTACTCAAACACTTACGACTTTTATTAAACCTGCCACTGTGGAGGTGGCTTTAGCGAGGTGCCTTTGTTTAATGAGCATATCGTTCTAATACAAGTTGCTCTGAACTTGCATTGTAGATATACAGAATAAGCATTATATTACGTTACGTCAAAAACAAAGCAAATGGTGACCTATTTTATAGAACATAGATTTTCCCCGTTCAAAATCCGTCGTTGTATAAGATTACTAAAAGCTTAATCTGTTTAGTAAAAGAAATGCAAATACTATCCGGTAGAATCTATCGAAAAACTTTAATCTTTCGTAGACAATTATCATTCCTTACTAGTCTCTTACAGAAAGACAGGGAAATGATGAAACTTGAAACATTTGCAAGTCTAGTCAATTCAGCAAATGACTGCCAGTTGGAATTTTTCAGTTATTTTATCTATTGAATTCAACAAGTCAAGTGGAATTACACACGCTCCCATATTTAAGAATTTGTAAATAAATACCCAAAATATAATGAGCACGCCAAAGCAAATCCAAAGGTCGAGAATCACCTCAATCAGGCGCGACGCCGATATTGGCCCCCGCCTCACCAAATTACCCCCTAGTTACGTCCCCTCCCACCCTCGCTGCCTTTTAAAGTGGTCTGCGCACTGCCACTGCTGCAAACAGAAAAAGTGTAAAAGAGGTACGTGGGTTGCACCACCTCCGAGCTCTTTGTGGCCCAATCTGCGCCTTCATCGTGTCCTTTTTATGTGCCAGCTTCTCTTACACGCTATCGAGAATCAAAGCTCCACAGCAAGAAGCTTTTGAACACTGTTGCTAATGAAAATTTCACGTTTCGAGCCCTCTTTGTCCGCCCCGTGTGGAGATAGCCCGCTTCCTTATCGCGATGGAGCCGGGCTTTGTGGAATACAACGTGTCCGATGCAGCAACTCCACACGTGACCCGCATCGCTAATGCACTGACACATACACCGACAAAAACGAGACATCGTGCCGAATTACGACCTACTCCTGTCTACTTCGTAAAGAACGTCGTGTACTGATAAATAAATATTGCACCCTCACCCTCCCAATATTGCACTAAAAAAACATCCCTTTCGGCAAAGCCGCCTTTAAACGCCTACAGATTGTACATTATCCTTAGTACGATTATGCACCCTCGTTGTTCAGGGAATCAACCGAGTGCCCTTGCGCCCTGGTCTGTCCCCAAGGACTAACGTCTCATATTACGTCATTTTCTAAAAATCTATATGGACAAGAAAATATTAAAAAACTAATTCCCGTCTTTCTTTGTCAACAGGAACTCCTCTAACAACACCGCCAGTGACTCTACCAGGTTCGGAATTATTCCCGTTCCCACCAGCGATAACGAATCTCCCACCTGGAGGATTAATACCTCCACCTGGAGCGTTCTTGCCGCCTAACGGACTATTACCATTTGCTCCTCATCCAGCAGAATTAGCATTGAAAACATTACCACCAGAGCTATCCTTGAAGAACGGAGTTAATCCCTACGAAGCTTTAAGACACTTACAAAGCAACGTATCATCAATGGACACGTCGAGCGCTCGCTTATCACCAACGAGTAGCCGACTGAGTAGTCCTCGGAGCATCATGAACGCGAGTCCAGATCGTTCAAAAGCGGACTCTAAATCGGAAGCTAATTCAGTTCATGATGCGACGATTTCTGACGAATCTGACGAGGAGCCCATTGAGGTTGTGAAATCAGCATTCCATCCTACGCGCCCAGCAAACGTTGAGCTGCAAGAAATGAAGAGAGTGCAAGCAGCCGATTCGACTGTGTCCGATAGGCCGCGTGTACGCAATGATTTGAAAGCGCCTTCACAAAGAACGACGCGCGTTCTCTCAACTAGTCCCACGTCTACCAAAATCTCTAATGGCGCATTATCTGGACACAAAACTGTGTGGCGGCCATATTGACAATTACAGTGCTAGTGTTTAAAATATTAATATCGTGCCGTATCGAAGCGGTACTGTTGAAATGTGATACTACAATGAGCTTGTAAATATTATTGGATATTATATGAAAAGTACATTGATTTATATCAGATATTTATTGTTAGAGATTTTAGATAAACATAGTTGACGTAGAGTATTTAGAATCATAATTATGACGATTGTCATAATTATAATTGTAAATGTTAATAGATATTGTTATTTTTATTGCAAATGTGTTCATGCTTATCGATATTAGTCAAAGATTTTGTATAAATGTTTTATCTATCCAGTAATTTAGGATAATAATTGTAATTAAATCTTCAACCCGACTGATTACTATTAAAATAATTTTAAATAGTGCTTAGGAGATTTTTTGTAATTTATTGTAAATATTGTAAATTGGTAGATATTTATTGAACAATAAGCTGCTCTGATTGTACATTAAAGATATCTGTTAAAAGGCAATGTGTAATCGTACTGTACATATGTAAGTAGAAATACATACAAAAAGATGATTCCCCAAATTACTTCAGCATTTTATTGAAAACTGTTTCCTTACCATAACATAATATCCAAAGGAATACGAAACTTACTTCCTAATTTATATTTAAATAGTATGCGGCAAATTAATCGGCCGGCGCCTCGACGATCGGATCGTATGTACTTTGTATTGCAGCTACATAAAATCTAATAAGTATTCTTTATGAAAAAAACATTCCCAAAGAAAATCTAGTTTTGCATGCGCCAAAGTTATTCGATCTAAAATTTACAGTAGAGATATGAAGTTACATTATTAAGATACTGCGGAAGTACATGGTGCAACCAGATAATAATAGGGGTTAAAGAATGAAATTGCCGATTTTTTCCTCATTATTCATTAGTGTATAATTCCTTTAATATAATAGCTATGTCCATTATTATTTTTTTATTTTAAACTTCATTACAATGACTTATGTTTATGTATAAAATTTTATTCTTATTTTTATTTTTTTCACTAGAAATACATCTTCAAAAACAGCCCATTCTAAGAGGTGCCCGTCTCCGTTATAAAAATATGAATATTTTTTTACAGAAATCAATTCTCAATTTTTTTTTCTTTGTATCCTATAGCTTAATGTTGTCTAAATATATCCACAAAATTTAGATTTGTGGTTCCTTAAAAAATCGCAAATATATTTGTATGGAAAAATGAATTCTCTATATAAAACGGCAATTTCATACTTAAACCCCTAATATGTTACGTGGTATCTTACAACTTCCAGTAAACAATGTTAATTTCAACCATCGTACCACGCGTGTCGTGCAGACCAGCGCCCTAAGAGGTTACTAGCACCACGCGGTGTCAGGAAAACATCCACAACTGAATTCTGAAGAAGGTTTGGTGTCAGGCAAGCGGCCTGTCAAAAAACTATGCAGTACGGTGAAATATTGCACCGATTCCAAATAAATTGATACCGGAGCAGGAAGAAGATATTACTTTGATATTTAATAGTCCATATTTCATTTTATTTTTTAAAAATAAATATGGTGTGGCATTACACACATTGGGTCAAGTTCTCGTGAGGCAGAGCACTTGCCGAGTCACCAAAGGGTCGAGGGTTTACGAATAACGTTGAGGGACAATAACAAATACATGCGAACCTACCTCGGTCTGCTTTCTCCAACTCCTCGCGTCCTGAGCTGGCCGGCTACACGTTATCTGATAACGACACACGGTTGCTATCGTATATAGGCACAATAGCGATTGTTTCTTTGAATCACTCGATTGATTAGTACGAGTTCACTCACACACGAACACAGGTATAGTACACCGTATAAAATTATAAAAAACAGGGATTTGAACTCGGGACAGATCTTTACTCGTCCGCTACGTCTCCGATCCTCCTGCGCGAGTATCGTCTTCACGCGATTCGGGGTTCGCACACGCAATTCTCGTTGCGCGTTTGCTATTGGCTCAACGAATCCACAAACCCTGAACGTATGTATTATGGTGGCAAATGTTTGAAAGTTAGAAAGGAACTACGATAACGATACATATGGAAAGGACGCTATGCTAAGGACGAAAAAAATACACACTAAGGTACAAGCGACAGTTATTACAGTTACAGACAAATCGTGATATATCCAACTACTAGGGCTGGGTATCTGTCATAGATTACTGTATGGGGTGGTCATAGCTTCAATTGGCTGACTTCGCGATGCAATACTCGTAGCACAGTAGACGCGCTTGCGAACCGCAAGCATACCATCTTTATACGTAAGTGAGCCACCAGCTTAAAGCTTTAGTGTCTACAATGGTATATATTGAATAAGACAAGTAGGTAAGTCAGTAATATTATTTTACAGAACTCATCAGTCATTTATCATTTTATGTTATAATAATAATTAACGTACAACGATATGATATACCAAGACGAGTATCTGCCAATTTTTTTGAGTTATCACTCACATTTTTAGAGTTGTACCATTCCATAAAAAAGGATGTAAAATACTTTGGTAACGATCTAAGAAAAATCGTTACTCGATTTACAGAACTTACAATTCAAAAAATACACCTCAAACCAATAGTTATTCAGATATTATTCAGTCAATTCCCACATAGGTACAACACACATAGGTACACACTATTTACCACATAGGTAAATAGTATGTGCGATGTTATTACTACATTACTGCAACGGCCAGCAAAAGAGGCATTGATGGACGAACGTGTAAACGTGCCTCGGCTTCACCTCGGCCAAACATACATAAGTATATCAATACCTAGTTGTGGCCATGGCTTGTATAGTACTTTTCTCAAGTAATGCGTGGAAATTAAAACTAAGTAGTACCTAGGCAGAACTTTTTATAAACGTTTACGGATAAGGATTTCGATTTCCTTTAACTCTTATACTCAATAAAAATTTCACATGTTTTCAAGTTTTTTTTTTCGATTTTGTCGGCAACAAGTTTTCTATTATGGCTCTAGCCGCTTCCTGAACTCATTGTCTTCACTTGAACTGATTATGTGAAATATAATTACTTTCCAAATTCAATGACGAGCAACGAACAACCTTAGCGAACAACAATAATTTTTCACGCGCTAAAGTTCCTTATTCAGAGCGCTAAAGTGTTACATTTGTTTATTTTTTAAAAAACAGTTTTCTATGCAAGCCAGTTTAATTTTTAAATTAAACCTTTGATTATTTACCTCCTTGTTTGCCATATTTCGGTGTAAAAGATTGTTCCATTTTAAATTACATGGGAGATATATACGAGTTTACATAGTAATTTATTTGGACGCTAAAACACGACAGATATGGATTTTCATACAACTTTTGCCGGCCTCTGCTCGCATGTATTTGTCCAATACAGCAATTTCAATTTATGTCGAAGAAGGTTGTCAATACAATACTCAAATTTCCACGCATGTTTTAGATATATAACTTTTTAGTTATATCTTTGATAGGTGCATTCAGATATTCCTCATCTCAAGCATTTTTGGTTGAGATACCTGAATGCCTCAATCAAAATTGAAGTCAACTTTCGCCAGCGTCAAAACCGTTAACCAATCAATCTGATACGTCGGATTCTAAAATATGAACACAAACACCGATGCAAATTAGATTATAAGAGTTCCAAGCCTCTGGACTCACAAATTCTTTGTCACTAAGCTAATAACCGTTTGTAGGGCTGCACTTTTGAACATGCGTCGCGGCGTGACGCTATCAATTGTGTTTGCGAGCTGATCCGGTTAGCTGATTGCGCCTCCGCCGCCCGCCCCGAGCCCCGCGGTCAGCCACCCGCTCCTCAAACATGTCAGGTCGTGGAGGCTTAACTCCTAGATGGGGAGAACTCTTTCGAGTTCGAAAAAACTGAAATAAAATTGTGAATATTTCTTGCAATTTTGTATGTGTTTTTGTGCTTTTACATTATTTTTTTTTAGAAAAAGGTCGAGCAATTGACTCCATTCCACCTGTTGGTAAGCAGAAGTGGAGTCCAAATGCAAAGATAGCTAGTGCCAGAGATAAACTGCCGCGCTAGCCACCCTCGCCTTGCTGACCTGCAAGGTGCTTCCTCACGCCTCTTTTGAATGGCCCAGGATTGTAGGAAGGAGGGAACTCGACACGTGTGCTGGCAGTGAATTCCATTTCTTGATTGTGCGACAAAGAAACGAGTTGCCAAATTTTTTAGTTCGCGTTGGAACGGTAGTCACAGTTTGTCGGTCACAACGTAGACCAGCACGCGTAGCCCTTAAAATGAAGGGAGATGGTGAGATTAGGGAAAAAATCTGCTTAAGGCACTCACCGTGGTACAGACAGTAGAATGCGCTCAATGACGCAACATTAGTTATGTAAGTGTTGTTGGAATATTTGATTATAATTTTATGATTTATAAGTTTTAGGTTCCTTGTTTTGTTTTTAAATAAGAAAAATACTATTTTGCCGTCGATATAATGATTTCAAACAGACATACCCCGAATCTTACTAAGTATTCATGTTAACTGGTAACCAATAGACGATTTTAAAATGAACGTATCTCTAGGATGTTGTATAAACTTTACACTATAGCAAAAGAGACAATATTTAAAAAATTATCGCCTTTTTCTTTAATTCTTGTTACATGCATATACCTAATGGTAGCCGAAGCTAGTGCAAATCTCTGTGGTGTCCAAGTGGTGTCCTGTCGACATCATTTACCAACAACTAAACGCAGTTTTTTGAAGTGTTCATCTAAACTCAATCATTTCAGCAATTCTTTAATATTTTTGAAAGTGCCACTTCCAGACTTATTTCAGGTCTATGTATTACAGTGAATGGAGGTTCCTCATTATGTTGAGCTTTGATTCGCATCTAGCAGGCGTCGGGCTTATGATTCCCTTTTTGGTGAGCACCCGACCCCATACAATGTACATGCAACGTACGACCATCCTATTTTGCAGTATTAAAAACCTGTGGCCAGACGCCTGCGTCAGTGAGTGTATTTTGAATTTGAAATTTTGTTTGAGAGCACCTGAATGCATGAGTGATTATGCTTTATTAGAGGGTGCAGCTATATTACTCTGAGGTTGTTTAGGCTAGTACCTTAATTTAGAATTCAAGAGAAAATGGTGAACGAATGAAAATATTCTCGAGTAGATATAATGAATATATCTACTCGGTAATATTTTATTGTTTGTATATTGAACAGGTGGTGTTAAATATCAAAGCAACTTCGGACAAACAAAGGCGACTTCGGACAATGACAACTTTTTTTTCTATTTTTGCAGACCATTATTGTGGATAACCACATGTCCATTAGTGTAATTAACCACACTAAAAATTACAGTAAATTCATATTTAAAGATCCCAAAATCGTAAATAATAAATGCAGATGCGACATAAACGTGAATTTTGAAAAAATATACGCTTGAAACTAGACTGCTTATAGGTACAGCAAATCAGTATGAAATCTTTTCAAAAAATTTACTTTTTATGTATTGAAATATTTAGATGTTACCAAAATAAAAATAACTCTGTAAATATTGGAGCTTTTTCATAAAATTTTAATCATCTTGTGCCTAAATGTTTTTATTTAAATATTTATACGAGAAAAGGTAGCATCTTGATAAGAAAAATCTAGTTTGTTTATTCGTTTACCGAGTGTGTTGCAAAAAGAAATCGGTTGTTTTATACATTTTCGTTGCTTAGGTTTTGCACTTTATTGTATAGAAGAGCTGATTTTTTCATGACTTCGATGTTGGTCCCATAGAAAGAGTTGTTTCTATTGAATTATCAATTAAAATGGTTTCGACTCGACAGACACTAAAATTTCACCGTATCTATGTAAAAAATAATTTTGAAATCTCTCATACCTACATTTTGTTATTCCGATCGAACTATTTGTATGGAGGAATCCACAGGAGGGATCAATTATTCTTTACAATTTCAAGTTTTTGATATGACCAGAATATGATATGACGGAATGTTGGAATGGGTAGGTGCCCGTTTGATATCTCATGTACCAAACAGCCTGTATAATTATTCTGTCCGTGTGTATGTCATTGACCTCCTCCTAAACTGTTGGGCAGATATTTATAAAAAAAATATGTGTATGTTTAAAGTGGATTCGGGAATGATGTGGTTTAAATTCACAATAAGATGTCAAACATTTTTTTAACAGGACAACCTCTGTCTGGTCCGCTAGAATGTTTATGATTTTAATGGTCTCGAATACCTACAGTCTATTCTAACTGTAGCTGGAATATACAAAAGCTTTCAACGAAACAATGCAGGAACCACGATGAAGGCGTCCGCGCCGCGGGCGAGAGCGCGACATCACATATCGATAAGGTGCTTTTATTGTTTCACCCGGTTGAAACCGATTTGAACCGGTTCATCCGTTTGAAACGGAAGACCGGCTTTGCCCGGGGCGTTTGCGCAGCCATCAGAAAATTCTAAATTATAAATGGACATGGAGTGCTTAGCGAGGCCGTCGATTAAAGACCATTACCTTTATGTACTCGTATATAATACTAGCGCTCTGCCCGCAACTTCGTCCGCGTGTAGCCTTCCTCGATAAATGGACTATCCGACACAAACACAACTTTTCAATTTGAATCCTGTAATCATGTTTTAATTGTAGTTTCTGAGATTATCGTGTTCAACCAAACAAACAAACAAAGTCTTCAGATATATAATATTAATATTATAGTAGAAGATACATGTATGCAATAGCCGTGTGATGCCGGCAGAGTAGAATAGCATCACCACATATCCTCCAATGGGTGTCGTAGAAGGCGACCAATGGATCAGCAAAGGTGTATTGATCACCTTATGCTCCGTCCACCAATCCGCATTGGGCAAGCGTGGTGGACTACTGCCTAAACCTCCTTCGATGACAAGGGGAGGCCTTATGTCCCAGCAGTGGGTCAAATTATAAAGGCTGTTATGATGACATGTATGCAATATCTTCATCATTTAAAACATAATTCAGGTTTATTGAAGAATTTGATTCTAATAGTACCTATACCTACACTGTCCTTTGGTCCCAAGAAAGTATTTTTTTAAATTGACTGCATTTTTTAATTAATATAATGTTTCCTTTAAATTTATTACATTTCAAAGGGACAATCAGCAGGCGTTTGGGAAAACGGATTGCGTCCTCATTCCGAGGAAAAGTGAAGTAACAGATCCTAATGAAACGAAGCTTATAGATCCAAAATCTTTTTCTCACCATGCTTTACAGACTAGAATGACTCACTCATCGAACACATCTCGATGGACGCACTTTATGCGCGACAACTAATATTCAGAGAATTCACCAGAGAAGATTATCCTGGCTTTCTGGAACATAACACCTTACTATCGGAAGGTTTCGTCTCTTGCGATCTTCAGTAGGTATGTATTTTAGTTTTTTTTTTTACGGGCAGCCCTTGGTTTTAATCTCACTTGATGGCAAGTGATGCAGAAGGTAGAAGAAATCTTCACCTGGAAGCCTCACTAAGCTATAGCGTAATTAACTGTCGAAATACAATAATGCAATTATCAAATCAAACCAAAATTAATTTATTTGGATTCAACAGACAATTAATACATACAGGGTGTAAAAGAC
Organism: Elophila nymphaeata; assembly: GCA_955850985.1. NCBI lineage: Eukaryota > Metazoa > Arthropoda > Insecta > Lepidoptera > Crambidae > Elophila > Elophila nymphaeata. The sequence continues at coordinate 14,938,467 of OY039084.1, forward strand.
ATGAACAGTCAAACGAGAACCGTGTATTTTGCTCACCATCATAACATTTTTCTTCCTTGAGACTATACCTGGGAAATTGATAGTTACGATTTTATTGAAGGTCAAAGTCATTAATGTTTTTTGATTTTTTTTTATGAAAACGTATTTTATTCGTTATTTCTTAATTATTGTCCAAAGAAACATTATAATTTTTTTTAGTATTTCATAACAAAAAATGACTTCAAAACGTTAGCGTTCAATGTAGCTCACTCAATGCGCACGGACACTAACGAACGGGGCCGCCGTCTGGCAAAATTATTGCGGTTTTCCGGGTTGCGTGTGAGTTGAGCCCTTTACATTGCGCGGTACAATTTGCAATTTTTTTAACACCAAAAAATAAAAATCATTTCCCAGCAATATTTTTTTTGAAATATGTCTTATTTTGATGTATAGAATACATGGTTCTCGTTTGACTGTTCATGTCTTTTACACCCAGTATAATTAAAAAACAAAAAAATACACATAAGAAAAATTGAAACCAACAAGGCCGCCACGCAGCATATGTTGCAGCATGCAGAGCAATTAGCTATAGTACCTTTGGATCAAAATTCTCAGTCAAATAACTAAACTACAGAGGCAGTTAAAGTTGAAAAATTCTACACCGTATATCCTGTATTTCGATAGAAAGTCAAAGAATCCGATTTAGGCATTATGTATCAGGATAGCAGGATTACAGCTATCAAAATAAAAGGATAGACAGAAATGTCGGTCGTAACGTGACTGTGTCCAAACACGGCTAATCCCGCCCGCCCCCAGTAAGCCAACATTATCTCGTGTTATTTTTCGATATTACCCCGTTTTAGGGGCTCGGGGACGTAAATCAAATTTATGGCGTTTTTATACAAGCATTTAAATTTTATCTGGGAGATTTCTCTTTGTACTGTCGTCCGGTATTGGGACTGATTTCGCTTTTAGTGTTAGAGATTTGGGATTCTTGACATTTATGTAAAACCAACATGAAATTATTCTTTTTGAAGGGAAGCTTGGCCTTCATCTCACCTGGTGAGAAGTGAAGAAAAAGCATGGTATCAGATATATTTTGAAAAGTGTACCAAATTAAATGTGAAAAAATTATGAAGTGATAAAATAAAAAACATTTCTGTCGAGATTAGTAGGTATATAAAATGGTATTGACGCTGAAAATATTCACGCCTCGAGCGACTTTACTGACACCAGACTATAAAGGACATGATGATTTTTCTCTACTCTTAATTGTTTCGTTTTGTTTTCGAAACCAACTGACGTAGGTTTTACAACCAAATCAATGCAATTGATCGCAGCAACGTACAATTAAATTCAAAAGAAAAATAAACGAAACTGCGGAAAAAATAATCACATTATATTTTTCTTATATTTTGACGATTAAAGTCTTGGCCTTTATCTGAAAATAATGTAATGATGTAGATAGGTATACCTATTAGTATTCCCCCAGTGGACCCGGGTGCGGGTATGTACGTCGCGTCGTGCCGTCTTTGACGCACACAGTGATTGCGCCAAGTACTGTGTGCGGTAAGGCACCTAGAGGAACACGTTAGTTATTAGTGGTATGCCCTGACAGGGTGAGTCCCACATAATATATCTTTGGGAATGCCCCACCTGCCCCAACGTATTTGTAAAGCATTTTCTGACGCAAAAAGGTACTATTAGTATCTAATGTATATGAATTTCGTTTTACCAAAAGTTTTGAATATTGGTGGTAGATAGCCAGGGGGCTTCAAGCAAGCTCTACCACCAGCCAAACCAAGTACAAATTTGTACTCCTCTGGAGATCGAACCCAGGAGTTCTGATCTAATTCCAGCGAGTAAGCCACTAGACCACGGAGGCAGATGGAAAGTTGATGAGGGATGGCTTCTATTCGGAGATCCTAAGGCTAGCAATCTCAATGCATTCTCACATTCAGACCTTCTACAATAAGAAAAACCCAGTCACGAGATGTTGCCAAAGTTAAAGAAAATTAAAACCATTTTATTTGTTTTTAATTTTATTTGCGTAATTTGAGATGTATAAAAATTGTAGCAAATTAAACGAAAAAAAAAAACATACTAGAAAAATGCACTGAAAAAAATCGACTTGCCTCAGGCGGGACTCGAACCCGCACCTTCCACAATCCGGGTGGACGCGTTAACCAATTTCGCCACCGAGGCACTGCTTTTCGCTGTCGAAATTTGTCAGTGCTTGGTGTTTATGTTTTTATGGTAAACATCGTTTCATCAAATCTTTGAAATTTGCACTTCCAAGACCCGAACGAAATATTTTTGCAAATATTTGACGCCCAGCTAAGATGAAACTACCTTACATTATGGAATAATTTTATTTTTGCGTTTACAAACGCGTAAATATAATACTAGAAAAATGCACTGAAAAAATCGACTTGCCTCAGGCGGGACTCGAACCCGCACCTTCCACAATCCGGGTGGACGCGTTAACCAATTTCGCCACCGAGGCACTGCTTTTCGCTGTCGAAATTTGTCAGTGCTTGGTGTTTATGTTTTTATGGTAAACATCGTTTCATCAAATCTTTGAAATTTGCACTTCCAAGACCCGAACGAAATATTTTTGCAAATATTTGACGCCCAGCTAAGATGAAACTACCTTACATTATGGAATAATTTTATTTTTGCGTTTACAAACGCGTAAATATAATACTAGAAAAATGCACTGAAAAAAATCGACTTGCCTCAGGCGGGACTCGAACGCGTCCACCCGGATTGTGGAAGGTGCGGGTTCGAGTCCCGCCTGAGGCAAGTCGATTTTTTTCAGTGCATTTTTCTAGTATTATATTTACGCGTTTGTAAACGCAAAAATAAAATTATTCCATAATGTAAGGTAGTTTCATCTTAGCTGGGCGTCAAATATTTGCAAAAATATTTCGTTCGGGTCTTGGAAGTGCAAATTTCAAAGATTTGATGAAACGATGTTTACCATAAAAACATAAACACCAAGCACTGACAAATTTCGACAGCGAAAAGCAGTGCCTCGGTGGCGAAATTGGTTAACGCGTCCACCCGGATTGTGGAAGGTGCGGGTTCGAGTCCCGCCTGAGGCAAGTCGATTTTTTTCAGTGCATTTTTCTAGTATTATATTTACGCGTTTGTAAACGCAAAAATAAAATTATTCCATAAAAAAAACATAGGTTAAGTTTTTTGTTCTTTTGACCTAATTATTAATGATGTATATAAAAAATTCCCTTCGCTCATAAAAATAAATCACTATTTTGATAGTGATTTATTTTTATAACTGGCTTACATTTTTAGTCCGATCATAACACAACTTAGCATCAAGTAAGTTGAAGCTCAAAAGCTTCCCGTCATGATAAAAAAACCACTTTCAACTCAACCAAATATTAAGTAAATAATGAAGTATGATCAATAAAGAACTTCAAATTGACTTCATTACTAATTCAAGTACCACAACGGAACACCAACTAATTGCCTGTTGCCAAAACAAACAAAAAAGCGAAGAGATTTTTCTGTCAATATCCGAAAGAAATTCCCAATGCGCGGTAGAAATAATAAATGCCTTATTGGACTTCTAAGGCAACGCAAAATGAGTGGAGGAAGCCACTTAAAAAGATTGGCACTCAGCGACCTGGCATAATCTATGCAAATCACGTCAAATTACAAGTCGTCAACACTAATGTAAATCGGTAGCCGCTGCCAGTAACTCAGTTTGGATTGGATAGACTGGACTCAATTACACACTGGAATGTTTTTACGGAGTTTTTACGCTATGATTTTACGAAGAAGAAGAGAGGATTAGTTAATTTTGTTAGGCAAGGGTGCAACGTTATTTTTTTGGCGCGAAAACTGGTGTTGAAATCTGAGCAAGCGATGTAGTGGTTCAAATATAGAATCAAAAGGGTTTCAAAGGTGCACGAGCACGCAGAATAATTTTCTGCTAAGCGCAAAACACAATCTTTCAGCTCACAACAGCGAGGGAGTACCTAGCATTAGGTGCAAAAACAGCTTAAATAATTAAATTACCGTTATTTATTTTAAAAATTAAAAGCAAAATTACTGTGGTTGGTAATATTTGAAGTTATTTTTTTGGAAATTTTATGCTTGTGTTTTGTCACTTGTGTATTAGGTAAATTATTTGGTAATTTTTACGCTTTTGTGTACTTTCACGTGATTTTTCCGGAAGGAAACTAAATTTGGCATTATGTACTGCTTGTACTAGCTTTTCAGGCGTAAATATCTTCGTCGCTGTTAAACTCGCCCATATTTTATGATTTCTTACAAATTTATAAAAAAAAAAAAAAACGAGGGAAAGTGAATTGAATAAAGAAACGATTTTTTTTAATTTCTCATACTCGGAATGTAGCGTTTGTTTTGATCTGACGGTGAAGCACGCTAATTCCCACCACTAGCTGGGAAAAACTCACAGTAATGCTTCCTTCCCTAGAGCGGGAATTAATTTTAAAAATATAACTGTATTAGGTTACTGACGCTCTGTGGTTAGTGAGTATTCTGTCAAATCCGGCGGGATGGTTAGCGGCGGTGACGCGGTGTGTTCCAAATTTAAAAAGATTCTTCAAACATTAGGGTTGTTGACACCATTCACAAATAATTACCTACGAGGTGATAAAGTGCTAAACTGGTGATGCCATTTTATGACAGAAAATCTCTATCGTTTCAAATTATTCAGTCAGTTGACTACAAGAATTTATGACGACACAAATTCGTAAGGCCATACAAAATCCATGGAATAATAATTGTTATGACAGCTAATAAAAAGTATCTCAACTGACTTGACAGGCAACACCCCTGAATAGCAGCGGGGCGTTACGCGATGTGTTTGAAATTTAAAAATGTTCTTTAAACATACTCTCTCTTTTACGAGTATTTTTATCAATAAATATTTTAGAAAAAACTACTTTTTAATTTCCATGTATTCAAAATTAAAAGTAGAGTTCTTAACACGGGTAAAAAGAATTAATTCCTACTCGGACTATAGCCGCCCTCACTGCACTTGGGTCTAACTACGTCCTCATATGGGAATTGATTCCATTCCACCCTTGTCAAGCAATCTACTATTTTTGATGCAATCGTCGTGCTAGCCAGTGCGATTATTCTAAAAATGAAGTTGCGCTCTGACATGGAAGAAGTATTAATACATTTTCAGTGGACTGCTGGTATAGAAAATTATTGAATAGAAAGGTTCGTGAAAGTAAACTCTTTCCACTTTATCGGTTAAAATAAATGCTGCGCAATTTTGCGCTCAGTATTCCAATGACAAACAGAATCTTTGTTGAGAAATACTCACCTTAAGTTTGTACGTCAAAATAGTTTCGCTTCATTGAATGAATCTTTGTTTATTAAAGCACGATTGTTACTCTTTTTGTATAAAGCATATGCATTGTATACGATAGCATTAGTTACATGCACGTTACATGAGATGAAATTGCAATATTTCCAATATAACTAAATAAAACCATGGTACTGGTTAAATATTAGCTGCGTTCGTCTTAGCTGCTCCTCCACCTAATTTTCAAGAGCCCTCCTTTATTATTAATATTTATTCCGCACCTCTCGTCCGAATCAGGAAAAATTTGGAAATCTCGATGCTTCGTAACGAATAAATAAATTAAGCATTCCAATGTTTATTCGACTGATGAGGTACTTGGGTTTCGTTATGCTTTTAACAAGACTTCGTGTTTTTTTTTTCATGATAAAGGTAAATTACGATTGAAAATCAATAAAGTTTGGTCGAGGATTCAGAGTTTCGACGAGATTTTACAATGAAATTATATATTATAGGAAGATTAATTCTTAATGAAAACCGCTAAACAGACATATTTTAATTTACAGTTATAATTTTGTTAAGCGATGAGAATCTTGAAAATGCTGTTTGGAGCTATCTTTCGGATGAAATACAAGCATTATAGTGGCAAACGAACTTTGCGAAAATTATTTTTCCTTTAGAAAATAAATTGTTATAAACCGCTTTAGAGCCTAAATGAGATAACATATTTTTTTATGATATCTCAATTTTTTGCTTATTTAGGCAAAGAGAAAGCAAAAAATAATAATGGTAAATTTTAAGAACGATTATTACAATGTTTTTGAAATTATACTTATTTATATACTTATTATGACATTATAACACTGTTAAATGCAATCAGATATTTTTGATATTTATTTGAAAAATGGTCTAAATCCGAGCTCAGGGTCATATTTCGATCGTACACCCCGGCTAGTGGGCCTATCGGTCTGCGAGCAATGTCTATGTGTGTATGGGGTCACATAGAAATGTTATCTAACAACACTACAACGAAAAAAGTATTATTGGTACTTCGATGAATGCACGCTCTTAAGTTCAAATGAGTTCTTAAAAGTTTCCTATTCCAATAATAATTATTGACGTAGAAAACTGTCATGAACTTATTAAGAAACCGCCTCCGCGGGTAAAGATCCAGAAATAGAGTCAGAAGAAAATAACACTTTAGTACCATGTTATAGCAATGCCAACGCTTGTGCAGTTTACAGTTGCCTCCATTTTTAAGCAACTTCAAAAAATGAGAAGATTCTCAAATCGTATTAATCTTTTTTTTTAGGTAGGTATGTGCCCCGATCACTTGAAAACGCCTGGACTTATTTGGATATTTTTTTTTGTTTGAAAGGTTTTTTTGTTATACTTTCCAAATTGTCCCACAAAAAGCTTACATAAATCAGTTGAGGGTTTTTTATTAGACGCGCGAAAACACGCAGTAGCAATTTGAATTATTCCAACTTTTCCGACTTTATGCGTCAATATCTTAACCAATTTCGACGATTCTTTTTTGTCTTAACAGACAAAGTCCTGAAATAGTTATATATCATATTATACTCCTAAAATGCAGTAAACGGGAAGAAAATCAGTTTCAATTTTGGAATGCCCGCTTTACAGAAATACGAAGCTACCTTTCGAAAGACAGTATTGTTAATAAGGTGCTTTTAAGCTTACTTTAAATAAGTACTTTAGCTGTAGATTTAGATTTTTAGAGCCTTGATTCAGAAAACCTGCTCATACCTATCTGTTAAGGCAAAGATTTCACGAAGATTCTTCAATATATTTTACATCTTTCAGATTGTTTCTTGATTGGAAAACTTCACACCAATTCTACACATCATCATTAAATATCTACCATCTGAGCTAATTGGCCAAAGTAGTGCAATGAAGACATAAAGCGACCACTTGCTTTATAGCACCTCAAACAATAACTTCAAACATTGCCCGTTTGTACCTAAAATATTAGAAAGAAAGTCGGCAAACGAAAAGGTTCAATCCAAGGCGGCTAGTTGAAAGAAGCGTAATAAAAATCATAAAATGCCCCAAAATATTGTTCCCGAATCCCAAGGAAGGTTATAAAGTAGAATTTTTGCTTGAAAGAAAGCTACTGTGTGTTTGTTTGTAGAAAATGGTTATTTCTATTCTTCTCTTTAAGAGTGCCCTTCGTATAACTTTTTATTGGTCATATTACGCGTTTTAAATTGAAGCATTAAGTTGTAGATACCCATCTGCCCACCTAGCATGACCACCGAAACACGATATGATATAGCCATTTATCGCTTTGAACTGACCAAAATCATTAGATATAACCGCCAATGTGAAATTTTATCAAAACTGCGAACTATCAAAGTGAAAGTCCTATGAATGTGTATAGCTTTTACATGGCGGTTATATCCAATGATTTTTGACAATTAAAAGCTATAAATGGCTATATCATATCGCGTTTCGGTAGTCATCCTAGGCGGGCTGGAGAGCTACAAATATAATGAAAAGCGGCGAGTAGAAGTACGGTCAGCATCAAAAGTAGATAGGCCATAATAATCATATGGCATAAAGTCACATCTGGCAGTACCTACATGCACAGAATAACGCTTACCAGAAATTGGAAAAATAAATAAAAGTACGGTCAACATCAGAAGTGTATTAACATTTTAGGCATCAACGTGGCATCGCCCCAAGTAAGGTTGAGGAGGGTACCAGTGGTTTATAGTGGGTAGAACCGGCGTTATCCTGCGCCGTTTGAATCCCACACACGCCGTACGCCTAGCCAGCGTGCGGTATGATCCATCAATGGATTTTCCAGCGTTATAAAAAAGGCATCAAAGAGGCATCAGACGCAAAAAGTAACAAACCTTTACGGACCAACAAACCAGCTGACAACCAGGACATAATTTGTGCATTCTAAGAACCGTATTACAGAATGACACTTACAATCATGTCTTGAGAATCGTTATTACTTTCTACCAAGCACAAAGTGATAGAGACGTACGACGCTCACGACTGCGTTGATTCTTGAGATTCATTTATATACATAAAATTATACATCAAAGTCTGAACTGAATCTAGAGACTTAAAATTTTGCACATAGATACCTTATACAGTTTAGGCACCTACTAAGAAAGGATTTTTGGAAAGTCCACCCCTAAAGGGGTAAAATGTCCTCGCGGACGAAGTCGCGGGCGGAAGCTAGTCATATAAGACCTGCCCTAATATTTAGTAGTTTATATAAGAAAAAATATTATAGTTTTACTTATTGATAGAATGAATTTAGTTTATTTGCTAACTCGCCGTAGATAACGACGTTTAACAATATTTAACAGAAACTAACAAATAGGTTCTAAATTACACACGTGCTAAGCTAGTACTTAGCAATTTCTTCTTCACAAACAATTAAATTAGAATTTGTTTTTAATATATTACAAATAGAAAATCTATTATTAAGTACCAAATATTATTTTCGAAACAATTTAATAACTTTCAATCGTAACATAACTCAATTCAATACTTTGTCTTACCCTTCTTAACCCTATAACCGGCGGCGTCGGTCACAAAATCCACGGCTAACCTGCACATACACAAATTGCACGCGCCTAAATAGGTTTCGGCGTCCATCCACTGGGCGGCTAGTCATTAACTCACGGAAGCAAGTACAGCGGACCAATTTCCCGCGCCGGTCGCCAATTAACAGCTCTTGGGTGCGAGAGACCTAGCCGACGGTAACCGAAGGGTTAGCAAGATGTTTGTTATGATTTACGAGGCTTGGCCAGATTAGATGTAAGTTTGCGTTTGGGGTGGAATGAAGTTTCGAGAGGCGTACGGTCAGAATTTGTGCGCCTTAATAGCGGTAGGTGGGCTTTTAATTTAGTCTTACTTTCAGATGTGTGTTACACCACACACATCACCACCTTACGCGTAATAAAACTGAGCGCTTCTAGCGTATACTTGGTTTGGTACTCTATAGGTAGGGTCAGACTATTACAATCCTTACCCATGGTAACCTTGTCTTGATCAAGCTGAGTTTTATTTACATGATAAAGACTATGTCATTTCTTCTACAGTGATAAGGTTCTACAATGGATCAGGATCCAATTTACTCCATAGTACATATTAAAAATGTTTGAAGTAGCTTCGTAATGTTGCATACTTTCCTAAATTTATGTACTAAGTAACTACAGTGGTTTGGTCGACTAATGACCAATTCTAGAAATGACTACATACTAGAAAAAATACACTGAAAAAATGGACCTGCCTCAGACGGGTGCCCGCCTAAAAAAAATATTTACGCGTTTGTAGACACAAAAATTATTCCATAATGACTACATAGTCCAAAATTGACCAAATAAGTACCTATATTTTTATGCACGACTGATTCTGTCAAATGCCGATTTAAAATTAAACAAAAAATCAAAGGTAAAATACCAGATAATTTGCAGAGAAATTTGCATCCCCACAAACCCAATTTCCGAAATTCGCAACAACCGAAACAATTGACGACACTTTTTCTAATTACGAGCGAAGCAATTGCCCCAAAAGAAGGCTCTTGCGTCTTCCCTAACGGTGCTGTTAATGACTTTCCGAAATAAAAATCTCTTTATTTGTTTAGGCTGGAGTCTGCTCCACAATGGTAAAAAGTAGATCACAAAGGCAATTGCTTGAGTTTTTTTGAGGGACCTTTCGCCAAACTTTACTGTTACATGTAAATATTGTGCAACTTAAATGGAGCAAGGCGGGAACGCAAAAAGTTTACGGTAATTTGGTAAGAAGACCGTTAAGTAACAGTTTGTCTGCAATTAGTAGGATTGTACCCCCGTTATTAAAGTTAACTGTTAGTGGTGAGAGTTTATGATAACAGCTACGTTTTTGTTAAAATTTTTCGTGTCCGTATCTAAAATGTTTAAACATTTAAAACTTAAAATTTAAAAGTTCAGTATGATTTAGTTCTGTAAGGTATCTATCAGACAGGACGCGGTGATGCGATCAAGCTTTCAAGCCACATTCTGCGTGCTGTTTCTATAAATTGACCGACGCAGTATGTGTGGGCATGTCTTTTGCTATACGATACAGCGAACTCAAAACTGACAGCTTTAAGGCTTGACCGCGTGGCCGCCTCCTGTGTGATAGATACCTAAGAGATATTGTGGAACATAAAGAAACAGTAAATTAATACTAAAATAACAAATAACATACGTATAATAAATCACTACAAGCGACACTAACAACTAATAAGCAAATTATGAGTGTAAGACATTATACACTAATGACAATTTATCGTCGTGGAAAAAAGTGCATTTTGATTTTGTAATCCTCATCCCGACCTCAGTTCCTTAGTCTATTAGGAGGGTGACTTATTTTGAAAGACGGGAAAGCAATCTTGAAAGTTAGTTCCTGCCTTTACAGTTTCAGTAATAATTGCTGGATAGGTGACTAGAGTAATAATAATAAAAAAGCGTATGTGAATTATACCCTCTTTCCTTACACGTAACGTTGTTTTACGCCTTAAATTATTTACAACGTCCGATTCTCAATCGGAATAAATAAAGAGGAGCTTCCGTGTTCTCTCTAAGATATCACCAGCACTACCGTATTACAGTACCTTTTGAGATCAAACACGTACAGTACATATGAATTATTCAGCAAAAACGACCTCTCCGGTGTGTTCAAGTGGCGACACGGCACTCGACACTCAGTGACATTATCGGTACGTTTTGCCATTTCAAAAAAGTGTCCCCGATTGCTCGCTATCGATCCGAACCCGTCTCCTGCCCACGGCCCACTCTGCTTGTGGGTGTTAATTCATACACGCCTCGTTAATTTTCCTTAACGCGCGCGCCGATGGACCCGCGGCTTACTAATGAATTTCAATTTGTTGTCGGCCGCGGACGGTTAAAAAACAACCGTACAACGCGGCAACGCACGGGTTAGGATTAGAGCGATATGAAACAAAAAATTCGCGCTCATCTTTTTTAAAACGTTCCATTTTCGAGTGTGAAATGTGACACGGCTGGCAACGCTTACTTTTCGCGGTTAATCTGGCAGAGTAACTCGGAAATATACTGCCAGTGTTTACAGGGGAGAATGGCTTATTATGATTGTGAAAAATGTTACATTGAATAATTGCCTCATGCCATCTCTAATTAAATTTTAATTTATTATCCAGATATTATCTACTTTTTGGAGAAATATTACCTACTTGGTAATATTGAAATTTTTTATGAGAATTAAGTAAATTAAATTGAAATTATTTTAACCCTATCTTACACGCTTTATCAAAAACAAGTTTGCTACTACGAAAATAAAACCTTATATTCTCGTAGAAGTAGCGAAAAATATGCAGAAAGTTGTATCTAAGTTAATTTAAGTAGCCCATCAACCCTGAGGCAACACATTGAACACAAATCTAATTCCACACACCGCAGCTAGGTGTGAAAAAGTTCGAAAACACGAAAACATTTCAATTTCGAAATACCCGCAGTTAGGTTAGAGAGTTCATTTATATTCGCACGCTCACCTGTTACCAAATTGAATAATGTCGGAGGCGGGCGGAAAGTTATGATAATGTAGCGAGTGCGCGGGGGTGACAACTTGACGAAGTTTATCAGCTCGAGTTAGTTACGAACAGTCGAAATCCTAGATCCTAATATTAGTTCCTATAATGTGAAGCGGTGGAGAGGTGGCCATAGAACATAGAGATGTGTGCATAGGTACATGTGGGGTATTGAAAGTGCTTTCGATCGCACTACCTATGAGTCCATAGGAAAACTGACTTAGCGCTCTCACTTTAACTATTCTCGAACAATGCACACTTTTGCATCTTACTTCCCGTGTTGCGTAAATCCTGTGGATGGATAGAATCTATACCATATATTTCTACTAAATAGATTAATATACCTAGATACCGAATATCTATACTATGTGTTATAAATTGGAAAGATTTGTAAGTTTGTAATAAATAAACTTTTAGTTTAGTATAAGTACTAGATTTATTTGATGAAATTTGGTAATATTATGTAGATTAGATTCTGGGAAACCACATAGACTACCTTTCATCCCTACACAGGCCAAATGTTCAAAAACGCTAAAAGATTATTTAATTTATTTCTTGTCTAGTGCCTCAATTCTTAGTTTCATGGTTTTATCTTCACAATTGATGAACTTTCATACAAACTTTCATCCCTTATTTTAAACACTTCAAGCCTTTTTATCACGATAAAAGATAGCCTTAAAGCCGTAAAAATAGTCCTTTCCTAACGTCTAATCAAAATCGGTTGAGTGGTTTTTTAGTTTATTTCTTACGAACATTCAAAACTTCCCAATTATAAAAATTATAGATTTGTATGTTTGTAATATTGGCCATGTCATGCCGGCAAAGTAGAATAGCATCACCCCATATCCTCCAATGGGTGTCGTAGAAGGCGAATAACGGATCAGCAATGGGGTACTGATCACCTTATACTCCGTCCACCAATCCGCATTTGGCAAGCGTGGTGGACTAGTGCCTAAACCTCCTTCGATGACAAGGAAAGGCCTGGTGTAGGTCGAATTATAGTATTATATTATATTAGGTTGGGGAAAAAATCTTTTCGCATTATAGTATGTATAAACTTGTAATAAAATCTCTTTGGCTATACTATTTGTATCTGGCTGGTTTTGGTATTATTGAAAGTTTAAATTTTAACATAATTCCAAATTCAAATTAGGAAAATGTGTGATTTTCATTTGTTTTTCGTACCGCCAAGATGAGTGAATCTAATGAAGAAATTCGATACATTTTAAAATTTTACTACAAAAAAGGTAAAAATGCAATGCAAGCCGCGAAAAAAAATTGCGATGTTTATGAACCTAGTGCAGTGTCTGTGAGAGTAGCACAAATTTGGTTTAAGCGTTTTCAATCCGGAAATTTTGATGTCAAAGATGCACGTCGCTCTGGTCGCCCTATTACAGATAAAATGGATGCCATTTTTGAAAAAGTGGAGCAAGATCGGCATGTCAGTAGTTACGACGTAGCTGAAGAACTGGGAATTGACCACAAAACAGTTTTGGCGCATTTGAAAAAAACTGGGTACACAAAAAAGCTCGGCATTTGGGTACCTCACGAGTTCACTGAAAGAAACGTAATGAACCGTGTACTCATTTGTGATTCTTTATTACGACGTAATGAAACCGAACCATTTTTGAAGAAGCTGATAACTGGTGATGAAAAGTGGATCACGTACGACAAGAACGTGCGAAAAAGGTCGTGGTCAAAGGCCGGTCAGGCTTCACAGACTGTGGCGAAACCCGGGTTAACTCGCAACAAGGTGATGCTGTGTGTGTGGTGGGATTGGAAGGGCATTATTCATTATGAGCTGTTACCACCAGGCAGGACCATCGATTCTGAACTCTACTGCGATCAACTGATGAGATTAAAGCAAGAAGTTGAGAGAAAGCGGCCGGAATTAATCAACAGAAGGGGTGTGGTTTTTCATCATGATAACGCTAGACCTCACACATCTTTAGCCACTCAGCAAAAATTAAGAGAGTTTGGCTGGGAGGTGTTAATGCATCCGCCGTATAGTCCTGACCTTGCACCTTCAGATTTCCACCTGTTTCGGTCTCTTCAGAATTCTTTAGGCAGTGTCAGGTTAACATCACGAGAGGACTGCCAAAACCACTTGTCGCGGTATTTTGACCAGAAGTCCCATAATTTCTATAGCAATGGGATCATGTCCCTACCTACAAGATGGCAAAAAGTTATCGAACAAAATGGTACCTACATACTTTAGTTAAATGTAAATAAACTATATTAAAAAATGTTTTGAATTTTCTTAAAAAATGCGAAGAAACTTTTTCCCCAACCTATTATATCAACATTACATTTACATAATAACGCCGATATGTGTAGGAAAAGTTTGCGAGCTCCTTCAACTTAGTATTTGCTGTAAAATTACTCGCCACTCAACACAGCCCTAACAGTCAACAGCAAAATTGGAAGGTAATAATTTTAATTAAAGGTACTCAAAGAAAGCTCTGCAGAATAAATAAGTACGTAAATGATGCACTACACTAATGATTAATCGCACCGATAAGATAAGTGTAAATTTTTTGCAAAGGTTTATTCTCGTAATGAATTTAGTATTCTGTTATTGATCATCTACTTCTGCTGTTGACTGTACCATTTTATTGGAAATATTATTATTTTTACGTAAGCTGTTTTGTACAAGCTTCATGATCATTACTGGAAGATAATCTATCAGAATCCCACTTGAAATATCAAATCAAAATATCCGATTATCCAATTAACGCTGTCGATAAATTTCAGCCGTATCTATGCCGCATCTTTGGCTTAGTTGTTCGTCTTGTTTCAATTGGTTTCAGATCCAGAGATACTGGGTTCAATCCTTAGTGGGGTACAATTGGTTTTAGAACTAAATTAACACTTTAGTAGGCTCGTCATAATAATCATTCAGAAATAATGATGGCAACAATATTTTATTGTAACAGTAAAAATCGGGAGTGGTCTCTCCTTGACTTTCGACTCGACTAAACCTTATATTTTCATATCGTACATGCATGTTAAATTTTCGGTCACCCATCCGAGTACCGCCCGCCCACTTGGTTGCTTAAGTTTCGTGATCGACGACTCAAAAGTTGATAGAATCCTTATATTTTGATGTCATACTTGCATGTTAAATTAAGTTGCAATAAGTTAAAGCCTACTCGAGTTATCATTCTAACGCACAGACTGACAAACACACATACGGCATAATTTCAAAAACGGTATTTTTGGACTCAGGGAGGTCCAAAATCTCGAGGACAATTTTTTGACGATTACATGACTTCCTCTATACTACGTACGAGAAAGTGAAAATAGTACCTACAAATCTTCTGAGTACACACTTATCTTCAGTTTTGTTAGTGGTACTTGTTTAAGGTAATAGGCGAACAGAACTAATGCCACCAATTAGTGATAGCACAGATAATATAATACTATACTAGTACAACTAATAGATTTCAATTTATTACTAAATCATATTTATTTTTAGTAACGAGATGACCAGGAAAATACCTAGGTATATTTAGTTCTGGCGCACATTGCGCCACGAGTGGCGGCCACAGCAAGGCCATTAGTCGCTGCCACAAGTTGCGGCGGAAACTGAGCAAACACAAGCTGCGGGGCCGCCCGTGTTGCTACTAGTGGCCGCATTTTGTCGCTAGCCTGCTCTGACGACTCGCGCACAAACTGACACCAGTGACTGTTGTTAGTTAGAGTACTGGCCGTGTGGTGGCTACGTTGCCACCACAGATATATCAATCTAAGGAGATCGGTCAAGTCGCCGAGTTTATAGGAATACCGAGTGTCGAGATCAGCGGCCGTACTAGATAACATGGTTCTAGTTTTGTATGTTTAATTCTAATTGTGTCGAGTTTCACCCGAGTTCTTGTTGTAATAACACGTGTTGTGAGATTCCATTTTTTTATATTTTTTTATAATAAACCCTAATCTTGCTGGATCTTTTGGTCAAACAGCAGCTCCCTTTTCATATCACGATTTAATTTTTCTCACTTTTAAAGTACGGCGTCCCAAGATTAAACGCAAAGTTATTCTACAGCGCAATTTCCGGCATATGGATACAAACCGATTGAGAGATGATGTTAAACGTGTAGACTGGTCATCTTTACTCCAATCTGATGACATTGATGTTATGGTTGAATTATTTACGAAGAAGTTGATCGAAATTTACGACATTCATGCTCCAATACGCCCAGTCCGAGTCAGGCATGTACCAGCTCCCTGGTTAACGCCATACATCAGGAAGGCAATGGCTTTACGTGATAGGGCTAAGAAACGCACTAAAGAAAACCCGTGCCCCGTTAATCTTGATGCCTACAAGATTTTGCGTAATCGGTGCAATAGACTGTGTAGAGATGCAAAACGTAACTACATTCACGATAAAATCGCTAACATGGATACCAACCTTACTTGGAAATTCCTAAGGTCTTTTGGAGTGGGCAAGCCCACGGTGTCACATCAGTGTGCTGTGGATCTTAACATTTTAAATACTCACTTTTCTTCTCCTCCTGTAACCCTAAGCATGCCTTCAAAATCGGCCTCACTCTCCTATCTCTCTAGTCTTGTCCCACCAGACTGTTCTTCTTTTTCTTTTCATCCCGTTACTGAGGATACCGTAGCGGGGAATATTAGAAGTATCAGTACCAAGGCTATTGGATGCGATGGCCTGAGTCTCGATATGGTTCTTCCCGTGTTGGATGACATCGTGTCTATTGTCACACATATAATAAATTTCTCTCTCACACATAATGTCTTTCCAACATCGTGGAAGAAAGCTACTATTATACCTTTACCCAAATCCCCAAATCCGTCATCTTTTTCTGAATATCGACCTATCTCCATTTTACCTCTCCTTTCCAAAGTTCTCGAGTCCGTTGCACATCAACAATTATATTCCTTTTTCACCTCCAATTCCTTACTATGTCCTCTCCAATCCGGATTTCGGCCATCGCATAGTACGGTTGGTGCCTTGCTGAATGTTACAGAAGATATACGCCTAGCAATGGATAATACCAAACTCACTATAATTTGTCTTCTGGATTTTAGTAGTGCATTTAACTCTGTTGACTTCGACATACTTCTTGGTATTCTTCGCTCCGCTCACGTCTCTGATTCTACCATTCAATGGTTTCGTTCGTACCTTTTTGGCCGCCAACAGTGTGTGAAAGTAGATGATACCATGTCTGATTGGAGTCAGTTGACCGCTGGTGTGCCTCAAGGTGGTGTACTTTCTCCGTTGTTGTTTTCTATTTTTATCAACGGAATTTCCAAAGTTATCTCTTCCTCTTTCCATCTCTATGCTGATGACCTGCAAATCTATAGGCATTCGGGACTAAGCGAGGTCGCACAGTCTATTTTAAACCTAAACAAAGATCTTTTAGCCGTTCAATCTTGGGCTAAATCTTTTGGTCTGCTTGTAAACCCGTTAAAATCGCAAGCTATGATTGTGGGTAGCAGTAGGCTGCGTAACAGACTTAATTTCAGTTCGCTACCTCCTCTTATATATGACGGTACTGTAATTGCCTACACTGATAAAGTCAAAAATCTTGGGATAACGATGGACTGTACTATGTCATGGATACCGCAGGTTAGTGATGTCAGCAAGCGTATGCACTTTTCATATCATTCTCTCAAGCGGCTCCAATATTTTCTCCCGTTCAAAACCAAAATTATGCTTGCGCAATCTCTTCTTCTTCCCATTCTCGACTACGCTGATATTTGCTATTTGGATGTGACTGAAGACCTACTAAACAAGCTTGAGCGTCTACAGAATCTGGCCATTCGGTTCATTTACGGCCTGCGCAAATATGACCATGTGTCGACTTTTCGCGCTGAGCTTGAATGGCTACCGATTCGTGACCGTCGTAATGTGCACATCCTTTCCACTCTTTATAAAATCCTGAACGATCCTAAAGCCCCTTCGTATCTCCGTTCCCGTTTCCGGCTGTGTCAACCTCCCACTCGCTCAAGACGCCCGTGTGTTATTAAAATGCTGGAGCTGCCGAATGGTAACACAAACTTTCTGCTTCACTCGTTTTCTTTTCGCGCTGCACATCTATGGAACAGTCTTCCGAATATTATCCAGGAAAGTCCGTCTATAAATTGTTTCAAAAATAGACTAAAGAAGCATTTTTTGACAAAAATCTCTTGATAGTCATCGTAAGTGTTTCCTATCAGTTTGTCTTATTTATTGCTTATGTATGTGTATGTGTATAATATATATATAGGTATATATTTGTGTATATGTGTATTGTATATATATATATATGTATATACATGTATATTGCTTTTTTATATAGGTAATTTAAGTATTTATTTATTTATAATGATTAAGTATGTTTAAATATTGTTTAGTAGCATGTAAATTGTTATTTTAAATATTGTTAGTTTTTTTTTATCTTGTCACTCTTGCATTTTGTATCACCTGCATTCGGTTTATTCTCTAACATCCATGGGTTGACTGGAAGAGATCTCTTTTAGGGATAAGTCCGCCCTTGCAAACTATGTAATATTATGTAAATTGTTTATATATGTTTTCAAGTGCAATAAAGAGTATAATATACATTTTCGCTTGTTGTTGGCAAAATGTGTAATCTTTATGTGTCGCGATGCCATTAATTTAGAATAGGTATAATAGAATCCTAATTGTCTATAATGTAAAGATCAAAATTATTTTTTTATTAACGCATTAGGGTTTTTATACGCATGTAAATAGAGCTCAAATACTTTACTGCATTTATTTCCCTAACAACGAGTAGTTAACTTTTGTAACGCGAAGTAATTTGAATAATAGAATCAGAAAAAGAAAGTAAATTCGACAGCTCATTTACTAAATCCGTTCCCCAAATAGCCAACTGTTGGATAAACACAGGACGGATTAAGGGGCTATTTTGTCTTACTCAACAGCTTAGGTATTTAAGGGCGGGACGATCTTAAGGATGTACCCTCCTGTCTTACAAAGCCGATTACAATCGCGAAATCATCTCGATGTTTCTAAGAATCTTTTGTACAAACCATTTGATTGGTGTAATTTGGACAAGTTTGAAGACCCTCTGTAATTTTTTTACCAGACTTAAAAAAAGGAGGAGGTTTTCAATTTGACTGTATTTTAATGTATGTTTTTTTTAAGTATGTTATCATAACTTTTTACTAGGGTGTATCCCTTTTGATGATTTTTTTTTAATTCGTAAGCCGGTGCTTGTCATGAAGTCCCATCTAAATTTGAGCCAGATCTGACGAGTAACTTTTTATATTTAATAAAGTTAATTTAATTATTGACTTCGGCTACCTTAATTATGTTCTAATTTTATACTTAGTTATACCACTAAAAAGAAAAAAAATATATTTTTAATATAAAACGGCATTCAAATCTAAAGAAGGAACAATTAAATTCAACGTTTAAAAAATCTAAAAGTAAATATGGCAACTACGTTTTTTTTGAGGTCGGTCGCAGCCAAGTTGAGGTTGATTTGGTTGTATTATTTTGTTAGGTTCACTCACTGCAAAGTTACGAAGTTCTATGATGTTATGAATATTGCAATTCTATTTTTACCCGACAAAGCCAAAAGGAAGGATTATGATTCTAGGAGTCTATGTATGTATGTTTGTATTTACGTATGTGCCTGCATAATTATCACCCGAAGCCGTGGTAGGATTTTTGACTATTTGAAAGTAGCCAAGGCCATTTAAAATAAAGTAATTTATATTTAAAAAAATTATAACCTTATGCCTGGTGTCATTGATTCATACCTATCGTCATTTCTAACTTCCATCTTGCGACAACTTCTAGAGGACCAGCTTAAAGTAACCTTCCGATGCTCAATATTTACACAATAATAATAAATATCCACGCTCACGCCAATTATCTAGCCTAAATTATCTAATAAAATTGATGTTTTTGAGATTTAATTAAAATTAATATACACACAATGCAGAAACTTAAGCTTTATTACTAAGGGGGTAAAATTGTTTATTCTGCGCCACCATGTCTATAGTAGGTTAGCTAGACTATTGCAACTAGGTAATTATATTAAGCCCTGTCTCAATATTAGCAGAAGCTTCGTCACAATCAGCCGGCCATAACGCCAAGTTGTCAGAGCAAACGCCGGTAATCCTGGGCTAATGCTTGTCAACCAGATGTCTTAGCACACAATAGCTGATAATTAGTGCGTCTAGTTAAATACCTAAGTCCTGTTACATACTGACTATAATGTGCACAATATTTATAAATTCTTTATTGTACACATAAAATAACATCAATAATAAAGTACACAGTACCTAAGAAATACATGTAGGTTTAAAGGTGAGCTTGTCTCTAACAGAGATCTCTTCGAGCCAAAACTAGCTGTTAGAAATCTCGTCAGCACAAAACCTTTTCCCATCTATGAATTTATTATATTTTTCTTTTGTCATGTTTTTCCTGTGCGTTTTGCTAATTTCTTGTTTTAGACAGTATCTAACGTATTTTTATGTAAAACTAGCTTTTGCCCGCGCCTTCGTCCGTGGAATAGTTACTTCGGGCAGCATTTTAATTTTTTATGGTATTTATTTCTTATCATCTAAGAGGTAAGGTGAGAGTGCCTAAGAAGAATCTGTTACTGTATTTTTTTCAATTATTTTCATTAAGTACACATTATTCCCGCTTATAAATGGTCTCACTAACGCTAGTGTTGGGAATCTTGGAGTGAAAATAAATCTTAGATAAACGCAACGCTATGACGGAAATAAACATTATGTCAGACACTAGTCTACGACAAGGAATTACCAAACGCACAGGAAAAACATGACATAAAAGAAAAATATAATAAATTCATAGCTAGAAAAAGGTTTTGTGCTGACGAGATTTCTAACAATACTTATTAGAGATTGAAAATATACAGAGTACCTACTTTACTAGGCAAATAATCAGGTGCGTGGAACAATCGAA
Source organism: Elophila nymphaeata (assembly GCA_955850985.1). Taxonomy (NCBI): domain Eukaryota; kingdom Metazoa; phylum Arthropoda; class Insecta; order Lepidoptera; family Crambidae; genus Elophila; species Elophila nymphaeata. The sequence goes on from OY039084.1 coordinate 14,959,254, forward strand.
CACAGATTCACAATATCTTAGTTCATTATTTTATTTAAGTCACCTGGGTCAGTTGAATTCTACAATTCAAATAAATCGGTCACAGAGCCAATAATAATTGTAGATTTATAAAATGTAGAGACATACTTATTATAAAAAAATACGCACATAAATACACAGAACTTTCATACATGTTTTTTTTTTAAATAAAAATGATATCAGACCAAGTTTGTTAAATAACGACATATGACCGCTATAGAAACATCTTAGAGTGTGTACCTTAACAAAACCCTTATTGCAATCAATCAGAACAGAACACTTTCTTCGTAAACTTAGCTAATTAACAACAATAGAATCAACAAGTAACAGTTCCACAATTGGCCACGGCACGGCCATACAGTTCCGCGTTGCGGCTTCACCCTTCCCGGAGAAAGTTCTTTGTCTCTTTCACTTCAAGGACGACTAACGTTACCTTTTGTGTAACAGCCCTGTTACAATTACGGTATCTTGTGTAATTATTCAGAAAGAAAGGGTTGTTCGAAAATAGTTCAACCCGTTATTCTAATAACGGGAACTGGTGTTGTGACGTCAGCCCCGTTAGGCACCGTTAGCAGAAAAAGTTGGAGGGCTACAGTTTTGGATAATGAGAGAAAGATGAAAGCAGCCTTTGATGCTGTCCGTGTAATCGACGCTTTATTGATTCATAAACTTTTGTTGCGTTCAGTTGCAGCCGTTGTGTCTATTGTGTTAAGGATCAAATTTGAAGCTGTCAAATTAGTGTTTATAAGCCTTTGTTTACATATTGTCTTCTGTTTTTATTTATGCATTTTAAAGGTATTACCAATTTCCTTTTAATATGCGAGGTAACAATTAGCGTTCGTGATAGACTCGTCCCTGGTCTGTCAGGATATTTAGTAACGTGCGTGGCCGACATCGCGTGTTGAGGATTATCTGCCACTTGGACTACAAGGGCAAGCTCCACAGCAAGGTCTACATTCCGCATGTATTAGGGCAACTGGTAGCCATACGCAACTATCGGTTTTGGAAGATAGATATTTGAGCGAGCTGCATGCGCAGAGACAACGCTGGCGTAGGTCATAATAGGACGGACACAAGCTTCGTAAAGTGATAGTCTTATAGCTAAGAGACATTTTTCTTCGCTTTCTTAATATGATGTATAAGCGACCTAACATGAACTGACCTGCAGGTGTCTACAAGGCAAGTTTAGAATTACCTCAACACTCCAGTCTATATAAAAGTGGGAATATCAGAGAGGAAAATCGTGCGTTTTCTGATGCTCTAAGCGCGTCCAGTAAAGACTATGTTATGTTTGACACTATTATGAATATAATTTTCTTTTATAAACATCAGTCTCTAACTCTACGCTTCACGTAAAGTCAATACCTACATCAACTAGTCAGAAATGAGTAGCAAAAAATCTTTTCTTTTTTTCTCTCTAATTTGCCGAACGGCTCCCGTTGTCATAAATAATAAAAGCCCAGCCACTGGTGTTACAACATTGTCTTCACATTGTCTCTTTGTGAGATTGGCAACAGTAAGTTTACGGTCTAAAACATGACCCATTTCATTCTATTGTTTCCCAACTATTAGTGACAAGGCCGACGGGATCTATTGCACCGTGAGATGGTTTTTCATTGGACTTTTATATATTTTGTCCTTGTTCAGGAATTTTGGGAGTCGGATACAAGATAAGCAGTTGCTGCTTATGTTATAAGGCTTAAAATTATCAAGATTGAAGCAATATTTTTGATGAACAAAGCATTTCTTCCTTCTCCTACTCTGCTCCGAATTTATTTGGGGTCTGCGAATAACCCACTAAGGCCAGTAAAATCTACGGCTTGCCCATCGGCCATGTACGTAACAGTTACACGCACACACATGTAACAAAACTACGCCTTGCCTTATGCATAAAAATCCACCAGCTCACGCACTTCATATCTAAAAGACCGGCCTCAGTGAGTTCGGCGCAGCGCTCCGTCTTCACTTTTTTATCTTTATTCTTTTAGGGGCTTTTGATATAACACATGTCAGCCCCATCGTATCCTATTCTATAATTGTACAGTTATCCCGCGCGAGCGGGAGGGGTTCCAGTATCCAGAGAAAAGAGTTCTGCAAAACATTTTGCAGCCTGAGATGTTGGACCAGCCAAATACTTTATAAATGCACCAAAATCTTTCATTATGTTAAATTTATGGTTAATTGAGTCCCTTCTACTGCGATACTTTTCACATTCCACAAGGACATGTTGAACATTATCTATGATGCCACAAACTTCACAGTTTGGGGAGGACACCTATCTCATGAGATGAGCAAATTAGTTAGACGGATACTTTTTTTGCAATGGAGAGGGCTATACTCGGAGTTTCTCTGCGTGATCTTATCAGAATTTATGAGATCCGCTGGAGAACCAAGGTCACCGACATAGCCCAAAGACTTGCGAACTTTAAGTGGCAATGGACAGGGCACATTGCTAGGAGAACTGACGGATGACCGCCTGCCTTACGGATGACCGCCTGCCTGACACCAATCCTGCATGTGAATCATTCGGATGCATTAAGTACACATGTAGGATACAATATGATTTTCCTATATTTTTCAATCTCATAATATATAATTAATAAAAATGTATGTACCTAATGTGTAGTTTATGTGTTAATACAGATAAATTAATAAACTCTATTTCAGAAACTTTCATCATCATCGTCATCATTTCAGCGAGAGATCCCTCTCATAGAACATGTTTCCAAACATCCATCATCTTCTCCAACTGAACTGCGCTAAAAGTATTGCCTACTTTTTTAATTTGGAGTTGGACACTGCAAAAATCTAAATAATCACTTCTGCAATACTTTTTGAAACCATAGACGTAGTAAGCAAGCTTTAGTCTTAGGTACTCCTGTAGCCGATGGTATACGGTGTTCGTATATAAACATAAAGACACCTAAGTGCCTACACAAGTAGCAAACGCTACAAAACGTTTCTGCTAATAACAACGCCAACTTGAGCTTTTGACACGACGATCGCCATCGTGTTTTCTGAGTAATACGTCAGATTCATACATTATATTCTTTTCGTTCGATGGAATAGATTGACCACTTGTCTAGAACTCAGATGCGCCACTGTGGACCTCAGAAGCAAGATATGTAATATATGTAGAATAGAATATAAATGTATTACCTATTAATTCCTCCAATCATTCAAGGAAGACAAGAAATCTTCCTTAAACTTCACCTATATCGTTATTGGACATGCTACAAACTAGCAGGTACCTTCCTACTTATGCAAATACCTACTTCTTATACGGCCTACGACATCAGCAGCACTCACCTACTTGAAATAACTTGACTAAGATTGCTCTTCGAAAGTCCGAAAAGTAGTTCAACTCTTGCCTTACATCACATTGTTCACGTACCGTATTCAATATCGCCAAACCGAAAAAAACATGATGACTAATAACTGCTAACACCTCAATCAAACATGTCAGGTTCCCGCAGTCACTAATAAACGACCGATTCTACGCAGTAAACTGCCCAGAGACGTCACGTCGCTCCGTGAAATCGCACACAAAACCAACAAAAGACTTAACTACATTTAACTTCCTAACAATCACACAAAGACTACAAAATACTAGAAACAATGCAACAACGCTCACAAGAAAACACAATGTATTCTAAATAAAGGGCACAAAGATGTCGTCTTCTAATGACATCCAGGGCCGCATTGTGGCGTTTACGACACCAACGCGACACCACAATGGAATTAGTTCCACTGTTTTGCCAACAGTCAGTTCTTCGAAGTGAAATTGGGACGAGATGAAGGAGTAAAAAACTTAACGCGTGCCTTTTGCATCCTGAACACTGTTAACAGGTCCCACTAATTACCCACGAAGTTATTTACTGGAACTTATGGGTTTTACAATTAAAAATGCTCCTAAACTTGATACAAAATACATTAATTTTTATACTCACAATGAATCGCTGCTCTGTAACGCACGTAGTCATAATAAAAATCTTCATTTTTATTTTATTGTTAGCTTCATATATTTAGGAAACGTTACTTCACTTGTGACTAAGAAAATAATATACCACTTACTCTGTTTTCTTGATATTCATATTGTTATAGGTAGTCAAATCTTATATTGCTAAAAAAAAACTTTTTCATCCTATGAGTTATTTTGTGGCGGTGGGGTGTGTAACCCCATGTTAAAATTCCATTAGGTAGGCATATTCCTCTAAAATATCGTAAAATATCTACATTTGTTCTTCTAACTTGATATAATTATGTAAGCCTAAGCTACGGCTTGTCATAAAATGGACTTTGTTAGTTGGTATTTTCCTTAGTTAATTAGATGTAATTGTTCTTAAGAATCATCAAAACCTAAAATATTTATCTATCAAAATAAGGAACAATAATTGTTACAATAATCAGAAATTTAAATCAGACAGAAAATAAAATTTCAAGCCATTACCAGGAGATTTAAAAAAATACATTTTAAAACGAACAAAAATGTCTCTCATAATATAATTCAGCTCTACAGGGGTTTCGCGTGGACATTAAAGTACGCAGTAGCAGTAATTTGCGATCGGACTGCAATCGTTAACCCCCGAATGTTTGCCGGGGCGACGCAACGCATGTCGAAAATACTTAGTGGGGCTGGCCTCATTATAATCCCTGCGTCCCTCCCTGCTCTCCGAGCGGCCCATATTAACACGTCCGTGTTGGTTGCAGTCTTGTGGATAAGATGTGAATTTTATTTCATTATTAAGTAACGTTTCTACAGCGACATAGACCGGGTGGAGTTTTTTTTTAATTTAAGCCTATGTTACTCATGAATAAAGCTTTCTTTTGGTGAAAAATTTCATAATTGGCTCATTAGTTCCAGAGATTACATCCTACAAACAAACTGAACTACTTTATAATATTAGTACGATATAATGTGTGCATCCTCTTAGTATGCATCAGATAGAATAGCCGATCACTTCCCATAATGTGCATCGAAATAATTCTTATAACTACATACCTAAGTTACATAATTGCCTCTACTGTTTCTAATCGTTAGCTAACTTAAGCATATAACAATAAAAAAGCGCAATTAGGCTTCTCCCTCATAATCCTGGATTTTCCCTACTTCCGGTAGTCCCTAAATAACAATAATAAACCAGAAAAACTGCACTGAAAAAAATCGACTTGCCTCAGGCGGGAATCGAACCCGCATCTTCCGCAAACCGGGCGGCTGCGTTGACCATTACGCCACCGAGACCTAATTATTCCATAATAATAAACCATTTATTTCCTCATGTCAAGTACATATTACTGATACAGTTAAAAAATGTGTATGTACTTACCTAATAAAAAATATAAATTAATAATAATATTTTCCTGATGAATGCATTAATTATTTACTAACCTTAAAAGATAAGCCTTTCTGATAATAACTATCTTAAAGTATTTTATTTTGACATAGTTTTTAGTGCAGAAATTGCGATTCAATTACGCAGTAGCTTTTTTCGGTTAATTGGAGAGTACATTTCAATTTCTATACTGTATCGGATTTTATGAATAAAAATGTGTCTACCAAAAGATTTTAAACACAATCATACCTAATATAAATCAAAATTGTTCAATCAACACTCGCCCCTGTATCTATAGGTACTAAAACCTAAATTATGTCTCTTGTTAATGTTAGTAAAATGATATTACTGTAAGTAAAAACCACTTACGAATATTCTCCAAACACCAGTTACCATTGGACTCCATCAACAAAAGAGTATAGTTTTAGCTGAACGCATGCAGCGCTGAATAAATGATCATTGCTTTTGACCATTCGTTCTGCTTGCAACGTGTTTTTTGCTCCGTATATATTGGCATATCTATGAGGTACTGATGCATAACACTGTTTAATATTCAAGCAGCAATTTAATTATTTACGAGACCTTTGCGACTGCAACAGCAACTGAGGATATTTTGTTTTTCTATATAATTGGTTTCTTTTTGAACTCTTGAAAAAGAAAGAAATAAATAAAGGAATGCATTAATTAAATCTTTATCTAATACTTATTTGGATTTTAAAAAGTTGGATTAAAAAATGTAAGTTTTAATAGTTCTCGTTTTTGCTTGATACGCTGTGGAGAAAAGTTTTTGGCTTCTAAAATATTTTATTGGTGAACATTATAATGATGTTTTTTAATTCTTCCAATATTTTGTGACACTTAAATATAAGCTATAGGATTACAAGACTCCTCATTCCATTGGCATCTGCCCCGCAATTATCATTATCGTGCGTCGTGGTAGAAAGAAAAATCAGTAAAACTATAGGTTTTGTGATGAACAAGAACATGTGTTCATTAATTATGTTAATTTATAAATTTATCAAATTTTCCATATAATTTGTTGTCTAGATAACGGTAAAAACATTCGCAATAATTAAACAATGAAAAGGACGTAAATTTTAAGCTATCCTACATACTTAATATTTCGCCAGGGCGTATCCACACAACACAACCGAAATCAGTGAGCGTCAAGAGGGCTGCATCGGTGTGCCATTGTTATAATTTTCAATAAGGGCGTGATAGAGGGGCATCGATCGAACTCATCCCGGCTCCCGGTCTTCCTGGTGCATCCAACTATAAATATCCGCCGTTACGCAAACTTGCTACAATATGAGGGATTGGAAAAAATCGACGATACACGATTGCATTTTCTCTGATTGTGAGACTACCAGCGATGTGCATATTTTATTTATTAGAACAATAGCGAGCTGCGAGAACGACGTAAATGATATTCCTTTACCATTAAAAACAAAAAGAGGGAAATAAAAGAGACCTTATTTTTGGTACAGTTTTATTGTATCCATGTAAACCACCATTATTTTGCCAATTGACCGTTGAAAAACTATACGTACGCAAATAAGAAATACTATTTTATTTCGGATTAAAGTCTATAACCATGTAATGGAATTCTATACTGTCCTTGTTATACAAGTAAGGTCCTACGTGCTACGTTTCTCGCACCTGTGGGATGGCTCCGCCAAGTACTTACTCGATGCTTTGGATGCGTTGCAGAGTGGTGCGATCCGCATTATCGGCGACGAAGAGGTGACCAACCATCTTGAGCCATGTTGAGTCATTGAGCGTGTTCTACCGTCTGTACCACGACAAGTGCTTTGTGCTTTTTTCCCTAATCAAAACATCTCCCTTCCTTTTAAGGACTACGCGTACTGGTTTGCGGTGTTACCGACAAATAGTTGCTGACAATCCAACGCGAACTAAGAAATTTGGCAACTCGTTTCTTTGTTGCACAATCAAGAAATGGAATTCACTGTCAGCACACGTGTCCCTCATACTTACAATCCCGGGTCATTCAAAAGGGGCGTGAAAATGCACCATGCAGGTCGGCAAGGTGAGGGTGACTAGCGCGCCGGTTTATCTCTCGCACTAACTATCTTCGCATTTGGACTCCACTTCTGCTTACCATCAGGTTGAATAGAGTAATTTGCTTGACCTTATTATAAAAAAAAACTGCAATGGTTAAAGAAATATGTGAACAAAATTAATTTTCAAATGTATCTAATTCCCCATAATTCTTCTTACTCTACTCCCTCTTGCTTAGCTATTTTTTTCATTTGGACTTCATTAGCATCATGGAAATTTTCCCCAATTTATCACGTCACGACACACTTGATTCGAAGTCCGAGGTTTTAGAGGCCCTTCAGGTGCCTGTCCCTTTTAATCCGAACCCTGCGGTGACTAGAAGACAGTAAGAGTTGACGGGAGATACCTGTCGACTAGAAGCCATCTACGGGCAGTTCGCCTACAGGCTAGAGGACCCACCAAAAGTAATAGGCTTCCTAAAAATCTCCAGCGATCCTGTGAAGGTCATTTGCGTCGGCAGCCATAAGCAATAGTCATTAAAAAAAACAAAAGAAAATCTAATTTTAAACTAATAATAAAGAAAAACGTTTTTCTTTTGTTTTTCAAAAGATTTTTATATTTAAATTTACCTTTTTATAGTTTAAAAAGAGTACCATTTGGTACTTACATCACGCACAGGGCACGACAGATTAACCCCTGCGTATTTGGAGCGCCCATTCTAGGGACGCAACCTTCACCTCAAAAACAACATTCAAACAATTTTTCGTTGAGTTGTGCTTCTGCCGGTAAGCACATAGTCTTTGCCGATGAGTAAAGTAACATCTTCATTCAGTGATACCCGGTGTTATAAATATCGAAAGCCACATTTTCAGGTTGTTTACGAACCTTGTATAAAAAGTGGCTAGAACTTTCTCAATCTCCATACCTTGAAGTCGTGTCCCAATGCAAGTATCAATCAGAAAACCAAAACGTTATCCCTGCAATATAAGGATTAGTGAGACAGCGAAAAACAAGCCCAAATGAGCCGTCGCGTCGCCATTGTAAACGCAACTAATTTTTCAAGAAGTTTTATATTTTTTGACTTTGATTCGTTACTCAGAATTGTATATTGTAAAGCAATTTCTTTTAACAATTTTTTTACTTATTACCTGTTATGAATTTAAACTATATCCCACTTTATTGCTCAATATGGACCTAATAAAAAAATACAAAAAAAAATAGTTTTCTAATTTTTTAATGACTATTGCTATTGTTTTTAGGTATGGTGGTTTAGAATGGTGGGTCCTCTAGCCTATACATGTAAGTACAAATAAAAATAGGTACTAAAAAAGTAAACCCCCTACATTTTAAATCCCAGAATTATTCTAATTGTTTCTATCACAGTAGCTCTTTACAGCATCTGCGTACGTAAAATAGACGTGCGTATACCCAACCGCCTGGGGTGCAGGCGAATTCTATTAAAATCCAAACAATGCAGGCTTCCCCAACTAATATCTGGACTAAATCCCTAATAAGTATGCCATTGTGTGAGAGGGACGCGGCTGAAACGACAAAGAACACGTTATACCGATCTCGGTGATCCGTCAAAAGTGAAACGACGTAACTAGCCATTTCGTGCTGTTTAATTTTGAGTGTTCTGAGCTAGGGAGTAGAGTTCGATTTTCAGTGTGTTGTCTGTGTAGTCTTGTGTTGTTTCACCGTTGCCAAAGTCAGGCACAGTACACGCCAGCGTGCGGTGAGTGGCTAGCCATGGAGGCTCACCAAACGTGCCGCACCCTTCCCCTCCAAACTAGATTTGCAGTCCGGTTATAATACGGTGCCCATTCATTACTTACAGCCGCGCCACTGTTTCGATATAAAGTTTTTTTTTCTATTGTAGTAGACGTAATTTGTAATGGAGTCGTGATGTTGGAGATTAATATTCGTGTAATTTAATCTACCAAAACATAATGTGATGGTTTGTAACCTACAAGTTGTAAAGTTTATAGTTTTTTTACTTTTACATGGTCGACCTTTGGTCGACGTAAAGTTTTGATGGCGTCTTTATAAAATTCATTTCTAAATTAGGATGTTAAAAAAATACCCTAAATTGCTAATTGCTCTTATTTAAATAATCAGTTTATTACTTTATTCGCATATTTACCAAATATCTAAAGAACTATAATATTCCTATTGTTTTTAGACAGGTTTGGTATTTAAGGATTTAATTTTACCTAAAAATACCACAGTACGATAGTAAAATAACGGAATTTAATGTAGTCATCATGAACAAGGTAAAATATACAAGGATATATATCAAATGGAATGTAAACAAAAATATAAAATTTTATTGATGCACACTACCTGTTTCATTGTACGTAGGCAAGTCATATCTAATTAATTAACTAAGTACTTAGTTTATGGTTTATGAGCATTTTGTATTTAGTCTTATTTTTACATTAAAGAAAGCTTAAGAAAACAAACCTTTGTAATTCCGCTCTCATGTTTGAAAATTATTCAATAAAATTAATAAACATTAGTTTATCATTCAATTAAATTAATTCATTACAACTGCACGTCGTTAAAATACAAATATAGTTACAGAAATAAGCCAAATATTTTCAGAATACTTGTTAACAGTGTACCAATGAGATAGAATTGAGAATTATTGACATTTTATGAAAGCTCTATGATAAAATAAAAATGGGAGCAGGGTAAGTAAATGATGATAAAGTTTAATATTTTTATGCCTACTCAAAAAGCCTTGATAACCTACTACTCTATTCTAAAGCGTTATTCATTGGAACATACACACATCAAAAAAGTTTGCTTTCACTTGAAAACACTGGATTCTATTTTTATAATTGTGCTGATTTTTTACTTACTTTAGATAAATTAAACTAAAATGAATAATTAAAATAAATTTTCCCAAAATGTAGTACTTACAAAATTTCAAAAAACATCATAGTAGGTACCTACTTCTCTGGTTTTGCAAGTGAACGCAAACTTTTTTGATGTGTGTTGTCAATATCTTATAGTAGACTAAATCGAAATCAGTGTTAAAGTGTAGTGTCAACAGAGTTAAGTGTTTTCCTTGTATTGCGTCTTTATGGGGAGAGAAGCACGCCACACGGTAGAACGCATAGTCTGAACTGAAAACAAAGTAACTAGCTTTTTGCTGGCTAACTAAATTCGAAAAATTGTGATCGAATTTCTGTAATGATATTTAATCGAGAACATAAAATGGAAATCTAATATGGCTTTTATTCTGAAAAATTGAAACCTAAAAAAGCTCGCCTGCCGGTATCTTATTCAAAGACCCGGGGTTCGATACATATTAAGATAGAAATTTAGCCCGACTTGGTTGGGGGTGAAGCTTATTTTTTGCATACAACTTACTTTCTGTCATCCAAGATTCACCATATTTCCATATTCGCAATAACAAAGTTGCTAACATCTTGTTCCGATCTTATATCATAATACACCCCAATGCTCAATGGTCGAAAGTTACGAGTGAAGCTCGCTTACACTTTGGTGGTGTCGTCACATGAAAATAATAAAGGGCTTTCCCGCGTGGAGACAAAGAAACATACCGTCGATGGAAAAAACATTTCGCAATCATTAATTATACCAAACGAGTAGTTGTACTGCTACTAAGGAATAATTTTATTTTTGCGTTTACAAACGCGTAAATATTTTTAATATTAGAAAAACATTTAATATATTTTTCTAATATTAAAAATATTTTTTTAAAATGGTCAACGCAGCCGCTTGGATTGCGGAAGATGCGGGTTCGATTCCCGCCTGAGGCAAGTCGATTTTTACAGTGCATTTTTCAAATATTAATAAGATTTACGTGTTTGTAAACGCAAAAATAAAATTATTCCTATTTAAGGTAGTTTCATCTTAACTGGGCGTCAAATATTTGCAAAAATATTTCGTTCGGGTCTTAGAAGTGCAAATTTCAAAGATTTGATAAAAATATGTTTACCATAAAAACATAAGCACCAAGCACTGACAAATTTCGACAGCAAAAGCAGTGTCTCGGTGGCGTAATGGTCAACGCAGCCGCCCGGATTGCGGAAGATGCGGGTTCGATTCCTGCCTGAGGCAATTCGATTTTTTTTCAGTGCATTTTTTTAGTACTACCACTTGTTTTAATGTTTATTAATTCTAATAGTAATAATTTCTGTAAATTGTCAGATACCTCTGTTTACAGTTGATCGATGCCACTGGTGTACGGGGCGCGAGACAATAGGAGCTAACTACCCCTTTCTTGTAGCCGTGCCGGGAGGCGCGGGCCTAACCAAGCGTACACTGCATTTTGGGGTACCACTGTGGGGACACTCGAGCACAGAATGCTTTGGAAGTGATATAATCCCTTCTTTCAAAAGTTGGTTTGTTGCATGTAGCATCGACGCAGCTCAAATATGAAACCACTGTGTAAAAAACGGTGTCAAAAATTTTTTACTTCTTTGTTTTGGAAAAAAACTAGAACCGAACTTATTATAAGTGCAAGCATTTATTTACCAAACTTTTTGTCAAATACGAGTATGTGTGTGTGATGCGAGTGACTAAAGAATAACAGGATAAATAAAAATAATCATTTCATTTGATTTGTGTTATTTTTATTATATTTACGCTAGAAACTAAATTACTGCTCAACTTTAATAATTACTTTTTTAAATATTTCATTTTATTTTTATTATCTTTTTTTGTCCTCTATTTTGGAAACGACCCGAAGATTTGCTTTATTCAGAATATTCGCCTGCTTGCTATTTAAAGATCTTAAGAGAAGAGAAGGATTTAAATAAGTAAAAGAAACTAATACTTATGAAATTTATATTTCACATTGATATGGAAATGAAATGCATAAATGCACTTACGTGCAAAAAAGTATATAAAATAAGATTAGATAAACAAAACCTGTAAATATAATTTGAATGTATACTTCATAAGCTTTATTTAATCAACTCTAAACATCGATAAACGAAGTATTGGTGACAATAGACTCATTTCTTCTAAAACCCTGGTTTCTCATTTTTACGTCACACACCATTTCTGTGACTATGCAGAGTGTTCAGAGTTAATTGAATCATTGTTTATTGAATAATTGATTAATCTCACAGATTTATTGACCCTTAAAATTCAGCTGATTTCCCCAAAAATTTGTAAAATCAATAAACCAAAATCTATGACAGTAAAAACTGGTCTAATGTAAGTTTAGGTTCTTGTTTAACACACGGGGTTAAAAATTAATATTTACTAATTGTAGATTTTGATTAGGGAGTTTTGAACCAAAGCGTACCGGAGTCGATTTCATTACACGTAAGTGTACATCAATAAACACAGACGTAACATTATTACTTTTTCCATACCTAGATGAAATAAAGATAATATGTAAATAAGTTTTTGTTGTAAATACAATGCATGGTAGCATAATCACAGAGCATAATAATCTTTCCTGCATAATTAACAAAGTTAAATATCCAGTTTCAATACGATTACTTAATAATGAATATAAATTTTCAGTCTTTTTATCGAAGAGAAGCATACAAATCTTTTATTTTTATAATTGGAAAGATTTGTAACGAATAAACTCAAAAAACTGCTGTACCGATTTTGATCCAATTTTGATACAAATATTTATTAGACATTGAGAAAGGACATATGCTACCTTTTATCATGAAAAAAATAGTTAATGTAGTTGAAATAGAGGATAGCAGTTCGTTATTTGTGAAGATAAAACGATGAAACTTAGAATTTAGCCACTTGATAAGAAATAAATAAATATTTGTTCTAGCGGTTTTTAAATCATGAGCTGTGTGCGGATGAAACCTCTGTTAGGATGAAACAGGGGATGAAAAGTAGCCTATATGGTCTCTTTATATCTAATCTACATTCCTACTAAATTTCATGAAAATCGGTTCAGTTTTTTTGGAGTTTATTCGTTACAAACATACAAATCTTTCTTCTTTATGACATTAGTATTGAAGTATTAATTACGTTTGCCTTGAATAATATCATTTTGAATATCAACATTGACTGGGTTATTTATTCTGGTTAAAACAACCGTTCGTGCTTATTTTAATCTGTAGAACATTTCAGATTAGATTTCAGACAGGAAATACGTAGTCAATCCAAGAGACAAGCAAAACCGTAAAAGCCGTGCAACCTTTTATATAGGAAATGGCAAAACAGCCTTTTTGGGATTTGGAGCATGAAAGTAGATAAGTTTGGATGCTTGTATGTAAATGATAAGAGTTACTTATGTAAGATAATTACAAGTTAAGCATGCAGAGTAGGTAATATTGTAAATAACATACTTCTTAATACGTATTTTGTTTAAGTTCTTCTAAGAATACTGTGTCTAATTTTTGAAATGTTCTAATTTAACTTATTAAATTATTTAATAGTTTTCTAATATAATATAGATTTTTAGATGTATGAATTATATTGTTTGTAATTACAATAATCCTGAATGAAAGCCACAGTAATATCTACAAAAAATTCCTGATTTATTATTACATAACTTTTCAACCGTCATATACAAGTAATAATAAAAAATACAGAGTTTCCAAAGAATACTTGAGAATTTTTATTCGAATGAACTAAGTTACGTCCCCTTTATATCAAAGTCAAAACAAGCATTGTTGCCGACAGTACCAAAAACTACTAGTATCTGGGGTCCCGCAGACCCACAATGCAGATTCGAAATGGGGTCGCAACCGGATAGCCAAATTGAAATGTTTTATTTTCTACCCTCAGCATTATGCGGATAATACCCGCTTTTTAAATTGATAACTGCCTATGTGACAAATCTTTGTCCAACATTAAACGCTTTGACGAATATTTGGTTAAAAGTTTAACCAGGGTATTTTTAAGGAGCGCGCTTTATAAAGCTTTCGGGGGTAATTTACATATTGGGTATTATTTGTTTTTTTTTCTTAGGCTAATGTTTGTTGTGCCACCGACTTACCCGAAAGTTTCACTATGATTGACAGAGTTTCGTGCGGTATTTCGCACGTAGTAAATTCTGAGTAAAATAATTCTTTTCGGCAAACACGTTGTGGGGATCCTTAATTTATTCGTGACTGTATTACAAAGAACACAGTCGTGACACTTTTTTGTTTCTAACTACGAGCTTTGTCTAGCAAAGTTTGTGTAACGAGTACTCGTTTTTTTATTACAGTTTTATTTATTCTACGAACGAATCTACATAGTTTTTACGTGTCAACTATATTAGCCGCCAAACGAATTTTAGTTTCGATCTCTTTTTATCTACTTGCATTTAATGTCATCGAAAGAAAATTCTATACAAGTAGCTAATATAAATTACAAGTAGTACGTCAAATTCAATTTACGTATAAAAAATATTAAATTTAATTGAAAAATCGAAAAAGCTCTATTGTTCAATTTTTCAATTACGGACTGTAATTACCTAATTGTGTATATAATCAATCTAAATCTTACTTCATTTGTGATAATTTGCTTTTTATAAACAGTGACTTTAATATCTATTTAAAATGTCGAGACTCGACCGTTAGCTTTAAAAAGCTTCAGCTTCCGCGTTAGCTTTGCGCCACCACTCGAATCGGACAAATATGGCTGCATAATGACAGCTCGAGTTATTTATAATCGTCATTTAATCGAATCCAAAATGCGTCGACTATTAATTATCGGCGTGGCACCGCCTGACATATTACCGCTCGCTTATTAAAACGCTAAAAAGCTGCGCGATTTTTTAAGCCTTGTTGCCATAATTCGGCTGTGCTCTGTGACGGAACCACGCGATCGCGCCGTACCTATTATCGCAATGATATCGCGATCAATCGAACCAGGGGGGCATAGTGGGGGCCGTGGCGCAAATAAATGTATCTGCCGGCCGGCGGGCGGATAAATACGCAAATAATACGAAACTACAAAAATCAAAACCCATCCGCCACTCTGGTGCAACGGGTTTGGAGCTAAAGGCACTCTATTTAAGGTCGAGATAATATTGACAGTTGCTGTCAAATTCTAGTGGCACTTCTGACATTTGACTTATTTGTTAAGTGTTATGCTGTACTTAATTTAGGCATGTTAATCACCAATACAAATGCGTAATTTATTTTCTCATCACAAACGACATGTAGGGTACTACCAATGATATATCAGATGATCTACAATAACAAAAAGCAGTGTAATTGATGGTACACGTGTAGGTTCAAGGACTCGTAGTACAGGTCACCAGGCCTTCGCTATATAAGGCACTTACAAGTGAATGCAGATAAAAAGGTTTTGTTTAGAAAATAAAATTAATATTTTAAATACACGGCAAATATTTAAGTACTTATTTTTTTAACACGAAGGAACAATGTTCAACGAATTTATTGCAGTAAGAATTTCATATAATTTATATTGTAGTTAAGCACGGTGGCGTTACCCACAATGAGTCAAGTTCTCGTGAAGCAGAGCAGTTCGAGGGTTCACGAATAACGTAAACCTCGGTCTGTTTTCTCCAACTCCTCGCTTCCTGAGCCAGCCGGCAACACGTTATGTAAAAACGACACACAATTGCTATCGTATATATCCTTTGAAATGGTTAGGTATACATCGTATACAATAGCGAATTATTTATTGTAATTGTAATCAAAACTGTCGCTAAACATGTAATGAAAAACAAAAATAATTTGTTTTGACCACTCGTCATCATCATCTCAGCTGAGAGACGATTGGACATAGGCCTCCCCCAGAGATCTTCAGCCCGATCAGTCTACCACTTAAAATGACTCAATTAATATTGTGCGTATCATCTAATAGGTTAATAATCTAGTTGTTTTTATTTTTTGAGCATCTGGAGAAAAATCTACTTATGTACATTATTAGGTTCGCTGTGACTTGAATCCGAAGGACTACATCGAAAGCGTGATAAAAACAGCTTCACGGAAACTTGGAGTCCTGAACAAGGTGCGGCGTTTTTTCACGCCAAATCAACTGTGCTTGCTTTACAAGACGCAAGTACGGTCCTGCGTGGAGTATTGCTCGCACCTGTGGGATGGCTCTGCAAAGTATTCGATGCTTTGGATAGGTTGCAGCGGCGCGCGGCCCGCATCATCGGCGACGAATAGGTGACTAAACATCTTGAGCCTCTCCAATTGCGTCGCAATGTTCCGTCTTTGAGCGCCTTCTACCGTCTGTACCACGGCGAGTGCTCTGAGGAGATTTTTTCCCTAATCTCACCATCTCCTTTCCTTCTAAGGACTATGCGTGATGGTCTACGTTGTCACCGACAAACTGTGGCTACCATTCCAACGCGAACTAAGAAATTTGGCAACTCGTTTCTTTGTCGCACAATCAAGAAATGGAATTCACTGCCAGCACACGTGTTCCCTCCTTCCTATAATCCTGGGTCATTCAAACGAGGCGTGAAGAAGCACCTTGCAGGTCGGCAAGGCGAAGGTGGCTAGCGCGGCGGTTTATCTTTCGCACCAGCTATCTTCGCATGTGGACTCCACTTCTACTTACCATCAGGTGGAATGGAGTCATTTGCTTGACCTTTTTATAAAAAAAAGTACTATAGGAGTTTAACCGTAAGGCTAAGAAAATGAAATAAAACTTGTTTTGACTACTCATGCTTTGACTGTAACATAAATAGCTATTAACCTACATACTTAAAATGTTTAAAAAAATTGGTAGAGTAACTTTAAACCCGCGACTGCAACGCGCGAGGCCATTATCAAGCCTATAGCTATTTGCCCCGAAAAACAAACTCTCGCGGGATGAGGGGGGAGCACAATGCAGCCAACTGCCCGTTCACACACCCCACTCAGCACTCGCGCACGCAGCTGCGAATCTTTGATTTTCATCGGAAATCAGCTTTTTAATTTTAATTACATAAAAAAAACTGTTATCCCAGCGTTCCATTGCCTAGCATATTCTCTTCTTCTATTTCTGCCGGAGATCCTCCAAAAATTCAATAAGAATAAAGATATGCGCAGTTGCCGCATCACTGGACCATTCACATCTCCAAAAACTAGAACAAACGCTGGCAAACGCTCACCTATATATCGTCTGACCAACATCTATAACAAGCACTTTGACCACATAGATATATTTGCAACGAATGTCACTACCTATAAAAAACTAATAATTCACAGGGTAAAAGAAATTAATAACTAGTAATTTTGAAGCTAAAATGTAACTATTTAATAAAGAATAACAACATGTCTTTGCCATTCTCAGCAGAACTTGTATTGTTTAAAAATTTACTTAATTTGTGGTTAACGTAGCTGGTTTTACAATTACAATAATTTTACTGTTATCGGTATCTAAATGTCTTGTAAAATCCATATTGTAAAATTGTTTGTTGACCTAAATAAATTAAATAAATGTGACGTTTATTGGCTTCATATTAAGACCTGACAAAATTGTACAGCGACCAAGTTCATTACAGACCTAATAGTTGTCGATTTTCATTCGATCTGGCCGTCTCTTAGTCTAATGTTCCTGTTATAGAATGAGTTTCAAGAATGAACGCCGACTTGAGCGTCCTACGTCTCTATCACTTTGTGCGTGATAGAAAGTGACAAACGATTCTCAAGTCATGTTTGACTTCGGAGTGTCATTCTGTAATACGGGCCCAAGAAACATATTCACATAAGATGAAGTCATAAATAACACTAGACTGCAGAATTGATGGTGATGATCAGGTATCAATGGCTACCTGTTGTGCAAGAATTCAAACGAATCGCCCGAAAATGAAATAACTAATGCCTGAGGACTTTTTCACATCCCAAAATAGAGTAATGTATTATTCATACTGTTTCTTGAAAAGTCAAGAAGCAGTGTCAGGAGAAAGAAATCTCAAATCAATTGAGTGGGATCTACACTTAGCTTTGAAATGGTGGCTATTTCAAATGATATTCGCAGCATTGTTTTGTTGCAGTGGTTGCAAGTTGCAGATGAAGCATGTTTTCAACTTCAGCCTACATTACTTCAACTGGTGAAAAAAAATCCAAGTCACTGAGCCAAGTAAAAAAGATCATGTACAAATTTATTTTTTAACTATTTTCGGAACGTGTAAATTTCAATTTGATACAAAACTCTTTGCAATTTTCAATAGGTATCGGGCTAAAATCAAATCGAATCAAATCAAAAAAGATCCAATAATAACAGAAAACACAACTCGTGAACAAATGAATTTAATGGCTGCCTTCGCATTAATTGACATGAAAAGTGTAGCAACGTTCGGCCGTCAGTCGCGTGTCGCCTGGAACATTGTTAGTCACTCCTCCTGCCTATGCTAGCAATTTTAAACTATATTTCGTGAAAAAAAGGATTCGTACTATGTGTACCCAAGGAAACAGGAATATTAAATTACCATCGCGATTTCATGAGCATTCGTATTTATTGAATCTGGATAGTCTGCAAAATGATGTAGTTTTATTAACTCATTAAATCACCATTTGAATGCCCTGTCAATTATCGGTGAGTTGGGGGAATTTGCTTTCCTCCTCCATATACCACTGGATCAAAATCCACTATATCAATAATGTGGTTAAATTACACGCATTAGAAACGGACACTTAAACCTACACCTAGGTCGCAAACACTAGAAGGTCCTTATCACGTGATGGTCACAGCAGTTGCACGTGGAGAAACCAAGTAGTTCATCTCTCAGTGTGTAAATACAAATGGATGAAGCTTTGATATTTAAATATTTCGCCGCATTTTTGTTATTCCGTTTCGAATTTCGAATTCGATTCTATAAAAACAAAAGAGATAAAGCTATACGCGAAAATAACTTTAAATACAATAGTATTATAAGTCACGCAGAGACCGACGCGAAAATCCCAGGCTGAGTTTTTTACGCCCCCATAACTGAACCGCGTATGGACGCGTGCAGCCTGATAGACAAATTTTAACGCGACAATTTTATGGCAGCGACCGCGACGGATTCCCTTTGTAATTAAAAATGGAAAAAACTAGTGTCGATGCGTGATACACGCGAAGCAAACAGATTCTGTGATTGGTTAATCGTGTCGACTTTTGTGGTGAGTAGATTTTGGATCTTAAGGTGAGGTTTCTTTATCATGACCTCTGTGGTCTCGTGCTTCATCTACTTCCATCATATCCGTGGTCGCTGTTTTAATTACGAATGATAGCTACCATCTTATCAAAGTCTTTCGCAATAACAATATTCTAAACGTACTCTGAGGAGCTTTTTCCCTATTCTCACCATCTCCCTTCCTTATAATGACTACGCGACACGCGTGCTCGCTTAAGGTGACAAAATGTGGCCACCATTACAACGCGTACTAAGAAATTTGACAGCTCATTTCTATGTAGCTCAATCAAGAAGTGGAATTCATGTTACTTCCTTCTTACAATCCTGGATCGTTTAAAAGAGCCGTGAAGAAGCACCTTGCAGGCAACTTGCAGGTCGGCAAGGCGAGTTTATCTCTCGCACTGGCTATCTTCGCATTTGGACTCCACTTCTGCTTACCATCAGGTGGAATGGAGTCATTTGCTTGACCTGTTTATAGATTAATAGACTTACTTACTAATATGGTGGTCAGTCCCTCAGTAGTTGAGGGTAGGTGTAGCTCGCTTCTATCATCATTTTTATCGTCACTAAGCAAAGGAGAATGCCCAATTTAGAATAGGACGTGGGCCATGATTGCGCTTTAATGAAGTGAGTGCCAAAGACTGGGAAAAAATTATAATTTATGTGGGGAAAATATTATTAAATTATTTTTGGTGCGTCTTGAGAAATCCTAATTTTTATTAGTCATTACGAGGTTACATTAAATTCGTTTTTTGTTAAATCAATGAAACTAACTAAACATGAGGCTGTATACACATAAATTCTGTTGCCTTCCAAGTAAAGGGTAAATAATATGTAGATTATTATTATAATAGATTATTCTTGAAGTATATTTGGATATTGCACATTGCGGGCAGGTTTGGGCAATTTTTCGCATTAAATTTGATATATTCAGTTTACATTGAACTTCGACAATTAAAAAAAATGGTTGTACAAAAAATATGGATCAATATAATGTCGATATACAGCTCGAGTCTCCGTCCGTACTCTCACTAGTATTCCTGTCAAAGATAAAAAAATACCACAGTAGTAAAAGAAGTCCACGCTATATTTTAATAATTATTTGATGCTCATTACTCTCTGCTTTGTTGCAGAATACCTAAGTACATTTGAAGACTGATCGAATAATTCCGTCCGTCTCCCAGTCGACTATAAACAGAACAAAGAAAACCAAAGGAAACATTCGAGTCGAATGTCTGTAATAAAACGGGTACATCCAAAAACATACGCACACATAATACGGTCATACGTCCACAATGTGCCTATAAAAGCATGTCCCTCTCCGCAACATTCAATAAAGCGTCGTACAAACATACATAAATCTGGTAGGTTTACGTCCGCTGTCCCAAATTACGCCATCAAATGGCACCTCCGGCGATAACGCCTCTGACAGCCGTTGAGTGAGACGTTGGATTTCCATATTTCCATGCAAATCGGTTCGCCGCGGCCTCCCAGTCACAGCTCGTAAATTTTGATTTTAATATTTGACCTCACATAACAGGGGTGGCGTGGCCGCGCCGCGAGACCAATCTTAATACGAGGCATGTCGAGGGTGCTTCGTTTCAATAGCGAGCCGTATTAAGATATTAATATTTTATCACTTGATCAAAGGCATGCACTACGTTCCTCTATTTACTTGTTTAGTATTAGGTATTGTGTACTTTATTCTTATTAGTTTGTCGTTTCGAAACAAAACAAGAATTGAAAATGAATGAATACTGTATACTGTGTTTTAGTTATTTAATGGGATCTCGGCGATTATTGACATTGAGTTGGGATAAACAAAATAGACATTAAAATTGTTCTTCAGTTTAATTTGTTGTTATCTATGGAATTATTTTTGCGTTTACAAACGCGTAAATATTTTTAAAACTAGAAAATACATTGAAAAAAATCGACCTGCCCCAGACGGGAATTCGAACCTAAGATCCTCCGCAATCTGGGATTGCGAATTACTAGTTTATCTCTTTCTTTTTGAAAAAATAAAGGAGAGTATGTTGCAATTTTCAGCGTCTGTATTATTATCCATTTTTTTAAAATTACGAGAGATTCGAAGAGAGAGAATAGACGCGCTGAAATTTGCTGCACATACCTACTTTGTGCTGCATTATTTTCAGTGCCTCTATCCTATAGCCTCCTTAAGTATTCAAGTTATAGTTATAGTTTTCAAACGCTGTTCGCGTTAGAATGGCAGTCACAGTTTAGTTATACAGTGACTGTGACTTATATTTTATTCTTCTGATTTGAGCGAGTATCTACACAAATTAAATTTGTTCCTATAATTTTTTAGTTAGGCCGCGTGATGCCAGCACGGCCGCATTATGCCGGCAGAGTAGAATAAGCATCACCCCATATCCTCCAATGGGTGTCGTAGAAGGCGACTAATGGATTAGCAAAGGGGTATTGATCACCTTATACTCCGTCCGCCAATCCGCATTGGGCAAGCGTGGTGGACTACTGCCTAAACCTCCTTCGATAGCAAGGAGAAGCCTTGTGTCCCAGCAGTGGGTCGAATTATAAAGGCTGTTGTGATGTGATGTGAAGATATAATTTTTTTATGTTCAAAACCAGTACTCAAACCAAAAAATCGCCGTAATTCATACTACCAGTTCATACAAAGCTCAACCATAATGATATCTCCGGATAAATCAGCTTCTCATCCCCAGTAAACGATACCTTTAACGATGCTATCTCTATACAGAGATGCATCGATAAAACCGTATCATTTGCTTAAAAAGCCCCATAAAATTAAACAGTGCAACAATAACCCGGAATAGTGAGTACAGAAAAAAATACAATAGTCGTGTGTTTTTTCCTGTCCGCATTAGGAGATGATCTTTCACTGCAGATGTTAATGATAAGCGCATGCGTATATAGAAATACATCAACCAAAATTTTGAGAGCTCCCCCACATAAACATTTCGTTGAAGATACATCTCAATGTTCAGTGGTGCTCGGTATCCAAGAGTCGAATCAGTTTCATTCAGTAGTTCGGCGCTTGGGCAACGATGCGAGATATTTAATACCTTCCCACGAGGACTTGTTGAGTGGGCACACGACTGCGTACGTGGGAATAGGGATGGTACACCCCCGTGTAATTGTAATTATTATTTTTATCTGTCTACCGCCAATAACTTAAAGGGTAATACAGAATTTGATTCGGCCGTGAGATTAAAGATTACCTTAAACATGAAACATTTTTGCATTCAGAACAGGAATCATTTAACAGTGGTTAGGTCCATAAAATTTGATCACCTCATGTATTGCCTACGAGAATCAAATACAGATCTGAGTTTGGTATGAAAAGCTCCCGATTTCGATTCTCTTGTTTGAATAGATTTATTTCGGTTTGTTTGATGGTAGAGCGTGTTTTATAAATCCGCTCGGGACCTACCAGAATTTTCTCAGTCTGTCACTATAGACATAGTGTTAGCGGCTTCGTTAAATTCAAAATAAAAAAGCTCTTTATTTAAATAGACCTGTACTTTTAAATCTTCTTCTTGTATTTTGGGACCACTTCGTTCCAATTTATATGTCTTTGAATTCCGTGGTGATGAGGAACAACGCAATAAAACGCTTTTTCAAATTGCTTAATCATGATGTTCAAAGTTAGGTAGAGTTGTTAATGAAAAATAGTTCGAAATTATTGGTATTTAGTAACCAGTATCGTTCTCAATATTTACTGACGTATATCTACACACTCGAAGCGTCGGTGGCGTAGTGCGTAAGGGCGTTGTCTCCCACACGGGAGGCACCGGTTCCAACCCCGCCACGTACCAATGTGTTCAAATTTTTAATTCATATTTACGTTTAATCGACGCTCTTGCGGTGAAGGAAAACATCGTGAGGAAACCTGCACACACCTATGAAGAAATTCTTAGGTTGTGTGTGAAGTCGACCATCCCGCACTTGGCCAGCGGTTTTGGCCATTTGATTGACTAAGGCCTAACCGACCCTACTAATGTAGAGTAGGCTCGAGCCTCTCGGTGGGGACATTATATGAGCAGTTGTGATGACACACTATTGACTTTTTTCACATAAGTTTAACTTTAATAACAGCCCGCTAGATGAGAATCACGAAAGACGTTCATTTATTTCCACTAACAGATCGAAGTATACATAAAGCTGGTTTTTTACAAAAACTTCCGCTTGGGCCTTCGATTGTCACCGATACTACAACATATACAGAAGCGTGACGCATATACATTAAAACGGCGGCCTCGTATCCGGAGCAGCATTTATTTTTTTATCTCCGACCAGCCAGCCATCACTCCATATCGCCGTTAAGCCATATACACACGTACACGGTGTAAATAAGTGCCTTCTCGAACATTTATTAAAAGTTACAGAGGTAGGGTTACCACAGGAGCCCTAATTAAGCCTCTTTTTACAAAAAGGATGGGAGGGACAGAGTTTTTACCCTCCTGACTCCTTAATGAGCTGCTGGCGACCGCCGTGTGGATTTCACGGGACATACCCTTTGTTTTTATATTGTGCGGTGAGAGGTTTCCGGGAGAAATTACTAAATAAATGCATGTACTTACAGGCGGCCGTGTGGATAATGTGAATGCGCGGTTGGGCGTTCATATCTGCGGAGAAAAAAGGAAAATTTTGAACAAAAACTTTTCGGAAGGCGACAGGCGTATTAGTAAAGAGAAACAAAACGTGTAAATGGCTCTCAAAGTTGGGAATACATAACTAATTTTCAAGTTTATTGAAGTGACAATAATGTAGTTTTATTTAAATTTAATTTAAAGAATTTCAATGTTCATCATGGAAGTTTTCAACTTAGTAGTGTGTAAGTCAAAATCGTCAATTTCATGGGCCGTTTTGTCATGTGTGGTTCTACGAAATTGCCGATTTTCGAACAATTAGGTACATTATAATCATTATATCCTGTGTGCCTACCAATTGTGATAAACTAATTGACAGGTAGATACTTAAAACATAATGATAAATCGTATTATATAATAATAAAATGAGGGAGAAATCAAAATTTTGTTTAATTAAATAAATGTTTTTTTGAGGTTAGTCCCAAATACAAAGTGTATTCCAAATATTGATGTTGGCATTGACCTCGAAACATCATCAAAATTATGATTTCTACGTTATTAGTTTTGAAGGTGGTTTGTTTTTATTTAAAAATATATTTAATAATTGTTTTTATTTAATAATATAATTTCACGCTGACTGAAAAAAATAATAACTTTGAAACCTTCCTTACTATCCCAATACTACACGCAAACGAACATAAATTGC
This sequence comes from Elophila nymphaeata, assembly GCA_955850985.1. Taxonomy (NCBI): domain Eukaryota; kingdom Metazoa; phylum Arthropoda; class Insecta; order Lepidoptera; family Crambidae; genus Elophila; species Elophila nymphaeata. Next base: position 14,983,950 of record OY039084.1, read on the forward strand.
AAAAATGTCACATCAACCTTTCCCACATAATCTAAAGATAAGTAAGTCTATGTATAGAATTCCTCCGAGCCGGCCGCAGGTGGGGCCTAGGTGGATATCAAACGTCTTGACCTCCCCCTGCCCCCCTCCGCCACGTGAATGTGCCCAAATTGGACGGGCGGAAGCCGAGAGACGCCCGCGACTTGACCGGAACCGCGCCGCCCGCCGAGCCCGCCTTGGTAAACGTTTCCACTGCTTTACGATTAACATTATTTTTGTTAATATTATATTTGGCATGAATAAGACTTCCTCTGTACCTTGGCATGTGGCTAATCGATTGCGTTGAACGAAAAGAATATAATATAATGTATGAAACTGTATGTCCTGTAACTTTCGACCTACCAACGTGGTCGAAAGTAACAACTGACAATGATATATTATACTATAATATCATTAACAACAGTTAACAACTGACGAATTTTTTTAAAGTCTCTGCGATTCATACCAAATACAGAATAATAAGGTTAAATAAGTACTAATGTAAAAAACATAAACGGAATTTAGATATAGCTATATTCATTTCATCAAAACAATACCACCAGAGGTAAGAGTACAAAATGTTACATTTGTACCCCATCTTCCTTGTTACTGAGAAGCTCCATGGCGACCGTCGTGTCAAATTAGTAGTCAAAAATTGTCATTCTTTCGATAGAAACGTTATATATCGTTGTTTGCCACTTGTCTAGGCCCCCTGCAGGCCTAGAAGACAAAAAGCACACATATCGTTTCCATTCTATGTCTACAATTACATTCGCTTTGGCGTATTCCATCGAAAAAAGCTAGACGAGGTTTCTATTGTCAAAATCGTTCTACCTATCGTGACAGTAGTAAGAAACAAAAAACAGTGTATGATTTCTGGAATGTTTGACCTGTAGGGCTAGACAAAGTCAATTTCTATTGGGTTCTGGCATATCACTGATTTTTTCTAGTGTCCTACGATTTATATATCTCTCGTCATTCGTCTAATCCAAATCCAAATTTCATCATCAGAATCCTAGTAGACAGCATCTTGGCTACCGCTTTTCTATTAATAGAGTCACGTGACATATCCAGTGCAAGTGTCAGCTGCATACATTTTTTATGTTTTCTTTTATAGAAACCGCCAATAGAATGCGACTTCGTATAGGCCTACTGTTCTGATTTTACTCCTTTTACCACCTCTTTTCAAATTGCAAAAACCCATTCATTTAAAAATACCAACAAACCTAGCAGATAAAGATGACAGCAGTCGTTATAGAGCTCATAAGAAACTGATGCTTTACTTTACCTACTTTGGACACGTTACCTACACGAAACTTAAAAGAAAAATACTTATTTATGTTACAGTCTTCAAAAAATATCCGATAATTATCTTCCGTGATTTTTTTTAATTACAGCACAATAGGTTACATTTAAAATTAATTGGAGCGACACTGTTCAAGAATGAAACCAAAATTTAAAATGATCAACTGAATTTATTAGAACCCATTTAAATACATATTTCAAACTCACATCAATCATCTAGCCTAAATGTGTTATGGATACTAGGTAACAAACAAATATAGGTACATAAAGATTTAGATTTTTTATAAATCTATACTAATATTATAAAGCTGAAGAGTCACAACAACAAAAGAGTTACAACAAAATAAACATTTGGTTGAACGCGCTGATCTCTGGAACGACCGATTCGAAGTGAAAAAATCTTATTGTGTTGGATAGTCCATTTAACGAGGAAGGCTCTAAGCTATTTGTTTCGAAAAAAAACTTCACGTGGATGAATTTGCGGGCGAAGCGCTAGTAAATATATAAATAGTCAGTATTCGTGAATAGCCGTTCGTCTTCATCACACAGATATTTGTCCTTCCTTACCAGGAATCCAACCCAGACTGCTTGATGCGTAGACATCGAAACTGACGACCACCATGATGTCATTTAATATAATGAAAGAATGAAACCACAAATATTAATGTGTTACAATAAAAACGCGTAGACCTCAAAAATATTTAAATAAATTCCAATTTTAATATTAAAAAACGTGCCGTCTGTTACAATGGGAACATTATCCGGCCCTAAATATGGAGGCAGTTTATTCAGGTGGACGGAACGAGTTTGTGAAGGCTACAAGCAGTTGTACATTGAGGTAGGGCAATCAGTGAATGTGGCTGATTTGCGGATATTATATTAGGAGTTGAACTGAAAATATTCTCGCACCGAGACTTGGTACTGTTTCATGTAAGGTGATTCTTTGTGTTTAGGGGTTGATTGCGATCTATCTAAAAAAGTTGTCGGTAGCCAGCACAGAACAGATAAAACCTCTTTTATCTGTTCTGTGGTAGCCACAAGTAAATATATTTAGGCCTAATAGGTAGGTATTATCTAACCAAATCCAAATCGCTTCCGTTTACTTTCACAAGAGCTTGACATTATCGATATGGTTTTGGTTTTAGCGATAAATAAATGTATGATGAATAAGCCCCTGTAAAAGTTATAGGGTCTTCAATTAGGATCTCAATTTTCATTTACATATACCTACTTTAACTAAAGAGATTTTAAGTGTTATAGAATAGATTAATACATGTCAATTTTATTCATCTCAACCGATTTTCATCTCATGCAGCTATGTTCATGATCGATATGATTTACGTAATAAAAATATCGTAAGAAGACGACGGTGTAGCACTTGATAGAATAAGGAAAGTATACAATATTTCTTTATCTGCTACTAGGTGGTAGACCCATATGTAGGGTCTTCTGGGTAGGTACCAGTACCAAAAATGCCCGCATGCTCGAATTTAGATCATTTTTCATTAATTATTAAAAATATCTGAGTGCATTTAACGATGTTATAATATTAATATTATGTCTAGCATTATATGTATTTTAATACACTTATATTATATGAGTTTAATTTCAAATACATTGTAAAAATCGTCATTGAAATTTATACCATTTTATAAATAGTTAAGTAAAGTTTGGTTTCCTTTTTTAATATGTTATGTAATTTTTTTACTTATTTGGGCTCTATAGTGATTCAGAATAGTATATTTTTTATTGTAAAAACAATTTTCGAAAAGTATTGTTTGCCATTATAATGATGGTATTTCATCTGAAAGATAGCTCCAAACTGCATTTTCGTCAAACTACGCTTTAACTATGCTTTAAAAAACTATAAAGTAAGAAAGAAAACATTTATTGGTACACACAGTACATTTAAAGAGTGAAACGACAAAATATGACAAACAATTAGTGGAGTCCTGTGCGAGACCAATAGGATCCTGCCCTATAAGTGTAAATTAAAATATCTAAGTGTAATTAAAATTATTTTCAAAGTCTGTTCACATCGCTTCAAAATTAGGTCCGAAAAATCTACTAAATGTGACAATTTTGACGTAAATTGAGTGCACGCCCTTAAGGTTTAATTATTTTTGTTTTAACTAGTCCTGCTCTTAGTCGAAGATTTTTCCTTTTTTTTACTACCTGATGTGGCTTTTTGTGTAACCGAATGTTACATAAAGCTCTGTTCGATCCTTTAGGGATTGTGAGCGTATGTATGCATAATTGCATATATTAAACATTTTTGACATAACTTTACATTTTTGCGTGAAATGGTAAATTAAATGCAGTTACATTTCTTCTCAAAATTATCGTGTAAGTAAGCTGCAATATCCATGAAAAAGTTGTTAGTAAGCTAATAAGCGATACTTAAATAGACAAATACCAATGCCTCTTAAAATTAAGTGACCATTTAAATCCAAGAATTACGGCAAACTGACTCCAATACAGCTTCAAAAAAATTTGGTAGCTAACCTAATAGATACGTGAAAAAACACCTTAGGCGTTCTTAAATACGGTTGCGCCTATGGCCTCGTACGTGCTAATAGCTGGGCGACTTCGGCTGCAATACGTTAGTCTCACCTCTCAGGGAGCCGACAGTACTGCTGTAAAGCACGGGGCAATAAAGAGAATGGATGCCGCCCATCGCCAGGCAGCCGGCCGCCGCCTGGATTATCTGAATCGCCACTATTTATCGCTTGAGCCTAGCGCCCAGGAGCCATCAATCTATTTAATGATCGGGTCAGCGCTCACACTTGCTCTTTTTCCGACGGGCCGCCGGCACAAAACGAAGACGCGGCTAGATGGACGTTTGATGAGGCCCTTTTGTGTCGTCCTATGCCGTTAAAAGGGTTTCCGACGCACTATAACCAGAAGGTGTTTTGTTTTTTTACGCAATAACGTTGGCGTCTATGAATTTCGCTCGTGGCTCGTGCTGTCGGCGCGAAGTAAAGATGTGAAGTTGCGGGTGAATTTTGTTTGCAGCACATATTGGTTTTCGCACTTTGTATGGGTTTTCTATCTAGAAAAAACGTGCTACCTTTAGAAAATTTCATTAAGTTGCACCAAATACCTTATTGAAGCATGTGTGAGGACCGTTTTATTACTGACAGGTTTATTGGAGTAATAACGTACCATTTTAATATCAGTAACAATGTACACTTAATCATAAAAAATGTCAATGAATTTGTATGTGGGCACACAGCTGTGGCACATCCTCAAGAATGTGCTATTTATTTGATTATTTTAATTGCAATCAAAAAACAGGGACACAACTTTGACTTTGTCAACGTAAAGCATCAAGTAACTTTTTGTCTTTTTGTTTTTGTTTGTAAGCTTAAAATCAAGAGTAGGTATAATTTAAAAATAAAATCAAAAACTTCTTCAGTTAAATGGACTTAGTTAAATAATTTTACATACATAGCATACCAACACGCCCATATTGTTAAAAGAGCAGAGCCTTATGCGCCCTCCACACTCTCGCCGAGAACACCCGAGAAGCGAGAGTATGATTAGTTTCTCGCGTTCTTGTTCTCGGGCTCGCCCGTTCTCGGCTCGGTGTCGGTTTTTTGGCCCGCTTCAAAAGGTTTCTCGGGCGAGAAAAGAGAACCGTATGACACTCTCGTTTGTTCTCGTTCGGCCTCACTGCGACGTAGGAAGTGATTTCCATCACCTGTGTGTGATGGAAATCACTTCCTACGTCGCAGTGCCCTGTTTCAAAGCTCATATTATTTTATTAATATGAGCTTTGAAACAGGGCCTGTCTAAATAATTAATTTTATCTACACTCATGCTTTAAATCTTCTTTTTAAAACATTGATTTTGCTTCAAATTTTTTTTGGTGTTTAGTTAAGAACGAAATTCATAGCAATTCGTTCAGGTTTAAGTCCCGTCTCAGCACTTATCCATTCCATCCCATGTTTTTTTTCTATTCTATGTAATTTGGTATCCTCTATAAAATATTCTAAAACAGCTCATTGCTAACATTAAAACAACCAATATCTTAGGTTGTACTAATTTTTATAATATCACTCCTTCGCTTTTTCGATCCTATAAACTGCTGTGGTTTACTGTAAATACCAAAGCCGCTGCACTGTCAGTCGTCCATTTCGCATGACGGTCGAGAACGCAAGTGAGAAGGTCGCGTGAGTGTGGATACCTTCTCGTTTCTCGGGTCAAGTTCTCGCCGAGACTTCTCGCGTGAGTCTGGAGGGCCTATTAGGTAATGCTCAGAATAGTGACTGGTTGCCAACCCATCACCTTCATAAAAGGAGTAACAAACCTGTTGCGGACCTCCTTGCGACCATAGTTTAAGTTCTTTTGACTTTTGATAAATGTTTCAAAATTATTGATCTACTTGTTACTCAAAGACTTGTCAGCTGTTTATATGTCAACGTCTCAGGACAACGTGCGTTTTTCGTAGTTACCACAAAGTTAATAATAGTTTCTTTAACCATTTTTATTGTACCTAATATATTATTTAAACATTTATACAGTCCCATTCTCATTTATTCACCTTTCGTTCACTTCAAACCCCAAAAAAACAGACCTTCAGTGAACCACCAAACAATAACCCAAAACCAGGACAGACGGTTTAAAAATCTTCAAAAATGTATAGATTGGAAGCTAATATTAAATTTTCAATTTTTAGAAAATAATTTCATATAAAATATTTAAGGCGAAACTATTATTAGGCTTTTCTAAGAAAAGTCGTAATTCTGAACAAAGTATGAACTTGTGTGTTGCGTTTTCTGTGCGAAGCGAAGTCACCTTTTCTATATTATTAAGATGGTAGGTACGTGTTCAGTTATTATTAAATTACAACAACAAAAACTGACTTCAAGGCTATTAAAAATTCGAGTATGCAAACGATTTGGACACTGCGTATTATGCCTCGATATCTCTCATTGTAATAAAACTTAACGGAACTCGCCGTCCAATACCATTATTTAACAGGCGCCTAAAGCGATAGCAACAGTACTTTATAATATGACTTGACTCTCATAATCACATTCACACAAGCTGGCCTATTTGAAGGGCCTCAAAGACCACGGTAGCCACTTGGACAGACAAAAATCACAATGGCGATAGAACGGGCCATACATCTGGCGGCTTCGTGCGGGCTGCAATGGCGTTGGGGATTTGAAGGGTCTTTACTCACGGAAGCTTAGCAATCTACGTTTTGTCTGGACGAACGCTTGATAAATCACCTTCGGGCATTTAGTTTATGGCTTGAGATATATTTGTGTGAGTAACAAAGGTTATGTCAATGAAAGATAATTTTAGAGGTGTCTTTTGACCTGGTGATAATTACTCCAACATGGGCGGTCGAAGAGAGAAAACAGCATCAATGCTTTGGAAATGTGGTGTTGGAGATGAATTTTGCATAAATCATGGACTCAACGCCACACTACCAATCCTGTTATCCAGGAATTCAAGGTCAGGCAGACCATGAGCAATTGTTCGCTATCGAAATTTTAGCTACGACGCTATCGAGAGACTCATTTTCCAGGATAGAGTGGACGGCTCAAGAGCGTTCTTCTCTACGATAGACTGGCTAAATAAAAGCCTCCAAAGAGACATCTCTAAATATGTGTGTGCGAGGTCCCTCGATTACAGGGAGGCAGAGTAAGGTTAAGAATTCACGAAGCGATTTTCTCTCGTGTCAGCAGTTGTTGCGACACAACTATTTGCGACACAACAGGCATTTTTTACATTGCATTCTATAGATATTGCGGGCGCAACATCTATAGAATGCAATGTAAAAAATGGTCTCCCCTTGACTTTCTCGTATACCGGAAACGGCTCAAAGGTTGATAGAAACCTTATATTTTGATGTCTCATAAATACATGCTAAATTTTGGTCACCCATCCGAGTATCGACCGCGCACTTGGTTACTTAACTTTCGTGATCAACGGCTCAAATTTTGATAGAAACCTTATAAGTTGATGTCATACACGTATATTAAATTTGGTTGCAATAAGTTAAAGCATGCTCGAGTTATCGTGCTAACGCACAGACACACACAGAAACACACAGATATAATTCCAAAAACGTAAAAGTAATTAACATTCCAAATTCCAAAAGTAATTAAATTATATTTCAATTGTTAAATTCTGAAAAGAAAGTGAAAATTACTCTTCAATCTCTTCATCGGAATTGACTATTTGATGCCTTATGGAATAATTTTATTTTTGCGTTTACAAACGCGTAAATATTAAGACTAGAAAAATGCACTGAAAAAAATCGACTTGCCTCAGGCGGGACTCGAACCCGCATCTTCCACAATCCGGGCGGACGCGTTGGCATCCGGATTGTGGAAGAAGCGGGTTCGAGTCCCGCCTGAGGCAAGTCGATTTTTTTCAGTGCATTTTTCTAGTATTAATATTTGATGCCTACTAACTCATGGAGAGACTGGATTTTTTCATAATTCATTGATGCTAGACTTAGCTGAGGGTTGTTAGATTATTTCTTCCAAATTTTGTAACATTAGGATTTATAGTAAAAAAAATATAGAAATAATAGGGAACAACGCCAATTTTTATGTAGATTTTCAAAAAAATATGTATTTTCATACTAACGTTATTTAAAATTTCTCAAAAATTCCGTTGCCAAATCTTTTGAATATTTGAGCGTATAATTGGGCAAGACTTAGTTAAATATTGCATCAATAATTAAGACAAAAAATAATCCCGTCAATAAATTACATCGATTCCAAGAGTTGATTCTGCCGACCAAATAAAACAGCCACTTTATTTTTATTTTTTTTAGTTAAAGATTTAAATAATCATAATTTCACTACATGCAAATTCGTAACAGTATAGTATATCCTTATTCATAATAAAAATATAAAACTGAAACAGCGACTTAATCAAAGAAGTTACACAGCTAATAGTGTGTAAGAAAAAAACGCCAATTTCATAGGTAAAGACCTAATATAAACGAGAAAGTCAAAATTTAAGCTTTTTCACGACCTGTTTTACGCTTGCGGCAAAATGGTTGCTCACAGCGTCATTCAGTCACTCATTAAAAACATATCCTGATTCAAGTTATCTTTTAAATAACCAATAGTAAAGATGAAGTCCGCATATTTTGCCTGCAGTCGCCGAATTGCGTAACCAAATGATTAATAGTCGATCCTGGGAAGTGCTAATGAATTTCTCGGCGTGTCCGTTTTTTCACGGCTCATCTTAGTTTTATAATCATTTAGGGCAACCCGAATAACAATGGCCTTATCTACTTTATGGTTTTTAGCAAAAAAGGTGGCGTCAGAGGGAAAACAATGGCAAATTAGTGATGACATTTAAAAATGACGCAAACTGTTCAGACCCTGTTAAAAATGAGCGCCACGGACGACGGTCGAAATTAATTTATAACATACGACAATATACTGACAGCTTTCATTATTTCTCAATAGCGGCAAATGGGAAGCATTCTCGATGTCAAAATATGTGCTGACAGAATAATTTTGCATTAATTTTGAAGTGGGAGTGACAATATTAAACAAAAGAACAGTATAATATACGCCTCATATTGTAGTGCAAAAATATAATCAAAATAAGAAATTAATTACCTAACCAATGCCTAAAAATTACAATTTCAATCGAGTTATGTCTACTATTATTCAAAAATTGTATAAAGTTATAAAAATACTAGTCATAATAAAGAGAACTGCGCGATTGTAAAGATTTAAGTATTTCTAAATAGTTAGAGAACATCGATAAGAAGTGCGTATCCATTTTTATTAACTGTAGTTACCATTCCTGCGAATACTTTTCGTATTTTATATTTAGAATTTCTTTGTTATTTACAAATACAGTACAGTCATAGTATGTACAAGCAATGGTTATTATTACATATTTTTCATTTAATTTACTTCAAAGTACGTGCAAATTATCCTAAAATTAATAGTTAACTAGTATTTTCTTTCCATTCCAGTAATTTATTAATATTTTTGTAGATATCACACGTATTTCTAACTGTCAAAGCCTTTTTCTAGTGTCAAACAACGAATTAGGTATCATTCCTAATTCGTTGGTGTCAAAGCCTCTTTGCATTGAACACTAATTGTCATTTTGCCGATTGTTCATTAAAGAACCTAATACTATAACTCCTTATTTAGTCCAAGTCACTTAGATCAAATATTTAACCGCATTAGTTAGATAATTATCATTCGTCACAATTCAACTTCACTTATTAATTTCACAGACTCTAATGACAATTAAACACATCTTCATTACAGTTTGTCGCATTAATATATTAATCGCGGCGGCATCTCGTCCCGCCCATTCTAACCACTTAATTAATGACTGTGTACTAATGGCCAATTTTTTTGTGTCGCCATGTCGTGGTACAGACTATGGATGCAGACATCAAGATCGTGCCAAATTATGTGAGCCCGCTGTCAGCTCCCGTGTATAGACAACAAATGTTATTTTTTTACGAATTCACAGAGAAAAGAAAGCTCTAGAAAAATTCACGGAAACTTTTTATGTGTTGTTGGTTCGAAGATAAAATATAAGCTTCTTGGTTGTTGGTTTGGATTTTTAGATAAATAGAAAATATCTCTAAACATTATTATATTTTTAATTCTACTAACTTTGTTTAGGTAGTGATAATTGATTATTAAACCTGATGCAAAAAATATCGTTTGAAAAAGTGAGCCTTATATGCGTATTTTATATAGATAAATTAAGAAGAAACAAACATTTGAAAACATGTAACTGCGAAAACATTCTGTAGGACTTTTAGAAATATAATGCTTTAAACTAATTTACAAGTAGGTAAAGAAGTAAGAATAAAATATGAAAATTAAATTTCACGATTTGTTATTATTTTGTTATTAATTTACTTATAATGCTTAGATTAAAGTTGCTTTAATCTAAGTTACAATCTAATAATATTGTATCTCCAACTTGTCTCCCGCACATTTTGGCTAAGCCGGCGAGCGTTTGCTCTTGCATACTATTTTTATTTATTTAGTGAAATAAAGAAAATTAATAATATAGATTAATAATAAAAAAAACGCAATAAAATGTTGTCGTGGAAATATCTGCATCTATACGAATAATCGTTACAAAAAAAAACAAATAAAATCATGCTTTTCATGGCCTGAAAAACGTGATCGCGGTCAGAATGTACCGGTGGAAATCCGAAAGGCTAGCAGCCTACATATTTTATAAGTTCACTTCGATTGTTCTGGCTTCAGTTGTAGTTTTTTTCTAGTATGATTTGGGTGACAATGGTGTCCGATTTTAGTGGGACATGCCATTATTTAAGTTGTGAGCATCTGAGATTTCTTTCCGTACATCACTTGTTTAATTTTTCGGAACACTAATATCCATTTTTACTATATTTTTTTTAACTTGCACTGTTCATATGTATGTAAATATGTCAATCAATTATTAATAAGTAGACAATGTAAGATAATAATTTACCGTTACTATGAATATTAGTGCTATATTTTTTTTTATTCTTATGCTGAATTAGTAATGATGTCTCAGGTGTAGTTTTTAAATTGTATAAGAATAATATAGAATATGTCTAGACTCTAGATGTTGTCACGTATAGCTCTTGTTCTTTGGGATCTGCTTCAGTCACGAGAAATAACAGATATTATGTAGTATGGTAGCATATTGCAGCACCATATTGACCAGGATAGAGGGAAGAAGATTTCAACTGAATTAAAGAAGTTGTTGAACAGGTATCTTAGTCAAAATTAATTACGTAACGGTCAAAAAAAAAAATCAGTTACTAATATTATGCTGCTATTAACTTCAATAACGGTTTCACCCGAGTTCTTGTTTTAATAACACGAGTTGAGATACTTCATATTTAACTCAATCTACCTTACAAATTATTATTAGTTGTTCCTTCAGATACATCTTCACTTGACATTGGCAAAATGCGTAATAATTAACTGTCGCGAAGCCATTAATTAAGTATAGAATAGAGCCCTCAGATAGATCCACAGAAATAGAAAGTCTGTGTTCTGTGAATAGAACTGTAATAATCAATATTGTTTGTAAGAAGTACTGTTCCAATAGGCATAATGACTGAAAAAAATCTGTTTAGTCCGTCAGATAGAGCACGAAAAAAAATTTTGGACGCATATTTTTTCTTTTATCAAGGAAACAAATAATGACGATACAGTGCGTTAAAATGTCGTTTGACATCACGCTTTCGTGCAGTTTTTATGAATGCGTTACGCCCACAGATATATCAATCTGAGATCGGTCGAATCGCCGAGTTCATAGGAAGACCGAGTGTCGCGATCAGCGGCCGTACTACATAACATGGTTCTAGTTGAGCATGCCGTAATATACACTATTCATTGCGCGCGTCTTAAGGACTGCGAAGCTATGAAAGTTAAGCACAGCCGCAAAGGAGATCGGTCAAATCGCTGAGTTACGTATTCACTTGACTTGATCGGAAGGCGAAGTGGCAGCAACTTGTCACAAGGTAAACGCTGGCTTGGCCTATCTCCTTGTATTATTCAATCTGTGGTTACGTCACTAGCTCACGCGTGAACTTATCCTTTAAATATTTACTGATTCAATTGACGGACTTAATATGTAGCATTCTTTGATAAAAAACACACAAATATACTGGTAAACCTTTCATAATTCCCGATCTTGGCCACCCCGCATATCATACGTAGCACTTGTCGATGCGTCCATCAACACATGGCCACCCTTCCTTTTTTTGGTGTTGCCAGGTTGCCGACCGGAATGTTCGCTGGTAAGTCTTTATTGAACCCCGAATGATAAAGTTACGCGAGGAAAATACCCGCTGTCCAACCGTTCTTGTTTTGATTGTGTCTATCGTCCGGATCGTTGATACGAATGACGAACGCCACAATGGGACAATATCCCTGTGGAGTTTGATCATTCTTTTGGAAAATTGGTTTTGCAATATTTTTTATTCATAAAAAGGTTTAGAAAACTGACCCTATTCGACATGATGGGAAGCAGAAGTGGGAGAGATACTAAGAGCTGCGCCGGCCACCCTCGCCTTGCCGATCTGCAAGGTGCTTCTTCACGGCTCTTTTGAATGACTGATATTGTAGGAAAAATCGAGAGTGGTCTCCCTTGACTTTCTCCTATAACGGAAACGACTCAAAATTGATAGAAACCTTATATTTTGATGTCATACAATGTATGTCAAATTTTGGTCACCCATCCGAGTACCGACCGCGCACTTGGTTGCTTAACTTTCGTGATCGACAACTCAAAAGTTGATAGAAACCTTATATTTTGATGTCATACACGCATGTTAAATTTGGTTGCAATAAGTTAAAGCATACTCGAGTTATCGTGCTAACGCACAGACACACACACAGACATAATTCCAAAAACGGTATTTTTGGACTCAGGGATGTTCAAAACGTGTAAATCCGTCAAAATCTCGAAGTCGAATTTTTTGATGATTACAAGGCTTCCTTTATGCTACGTATACGAGAAAGTAAAAAGGGCACACGTGTACTGACAGTGGATTTCATTTCTTTCGTTTACGAAATAGAAATGAGTTGCCACCGACGATAATTCCATTAAGTTTTTAGTTCTCAATTACATTTTTTCTTTTTCCTCGTTCCCTCGCCACGGACCACAATCAATCAGTTTTCCATAGGTCAAGCGGTAAGTGGACTACATGGTGCATGCTGCTGCCAACCGCCTTCTTGTGCCAGGCCATCTTATAGGAGCTCTTTATTGATAAATTCTGACGTTCCGACGAATTCACATATGATAGGTGTGTCGAAAGTAGCTAAGAGTACTTTGTTAGGAAAGTTATTTTAAGGTCTTGATCTAATATGGATTCGTTAGTTCTCCTGGCAGTCTAAGGACTACAGATCAGTCTTCGCAAAGACCACATGTCGAAGGCATTTATCTAACTACTATCGCGGATGCTCATAGTCCAGGCCGTGCTTCATAATTTAAATGTCCCTGTACAGATACTTTCCTGTTCATGTTACTGCAAAATGCGATTTTATTTGACTACATAGTCTTCAGTACGGTGTCATCTCCAGGGCTGACGCTCTAATTTCAAGCAACTGATCCCGTGTTCTACCTCTAGCTATTAAAACTTACCTTATCCATTGAATTACACAATTAATTGAATGTTAACTTATACAATCGTGGGCTTGAAAATAAATTTTATCAAAGGAGCAGGAGATAGGTAGGTAAGACGTTATAATTTGGAGCAGCCATCAAATAAACCAAATCAATCAATAACTATTAAATATATTGTACATTTCAAATAAGGTCATAATCATAATATTTGTAATGCAGCATAATTTAATTATTCTTTTTCCGCTAAATCATTACGAGGCCATACATCTCCTGTCGTCAGATTCTAAGTATCAATTTCCGAATTCTATATCGCGTAATAAATTGTTATCTCATTGAAACTTTTACAATAGCTTTCGGGATACCGAGCTCCACACAACGGCGGGTAGATAGCGTAAAATCATAACGTGTCTAAAATTCATACCTGTGTCGTGTTTTTTGCCGGAGTACTTGAATAGACGTATAAATTTCGGATCCGCGTAAAAAAGTAACAGATATCGATAGATACCGCCCGGAGCAGATACGATACGGGACGGTGCACAGCGGAAGTGCTTCCTTGCGTATTCACGGATAACAATGGAACACATAGCACAGTTTCACGACAAATTCGTCACACAATCGACACATTGGAGTCTTTGTTCGGATATTATTTAATAAAATTTATTAGCGTTACATGCTTTTAGAAGTGGGGTTCCTCGAAGATTAGGTTCGCCGTGAAATTTGAATTGGGAATAACAAATAAATTAAGTATTTGTAAAGTGGAACAATTAAGATTTCTGGGTATTCTAGTTTAATCGTTACAACCGCCTCCGTGGGTTCTAGTTCTAGTGGTTCGTGGAACTAGGTCTTCTCAGAGTATAAGGTACGGTTTAAGTCTGCTTGGCTAGCCATTATCTTATCATAGTCTGTCGCCATAACAATAAATGTTAACAACATTATTGTATTCCGACAACTAGTGACAAGATAAATAGTTCCTCAGTGGTTGAGGGTTCTATCTGAAGCTCGTTTCCATATTCCACCATCAGTTGAGACGGAGGCCAAGAGCTGTCCTGTCAAACTTAAAAATAGGCTACATGTCTGCATAAGTCGTCTATATTATTTTTCTATTTCTCAAATCTTCTTAATCGATTCGATTCAATTCTAAACAAATAGGTATGTAAAGTGTCTATGAAGCTTCTAAAACTGTACAAACACGAGAAACACCGAGAGCTGTTAGTTAAACAGCAGTTAATCTTTAAAAAATAATAGTTTAAAAAAAACTAAAAACCATGCCTTTATATTAAATCGGACCAAAAAGTGAAAAATAACTTTATTAAGTTATTCTAAAAGTATGATTACTATTTATAGAAAAGCGTGGGGTGCTCAATTTAATTGAATTATGAATTGTACCGATCGAATATTTTCAAGAACTAATCATCATCATCATCACCAACAGCTCATATAATGTCCCCACCGAGGGGATCAAGCCTACCCCAGATTAGGGGCGATTAGGCCTTAGTCAACCACGCTGGCTAAGTGCGGGTTGGTCGACTTCACACACAACCTTAGAATTTCTTCATAGGTGTGTGCAGGTTTCCTCACGATGTTTTCCTTCACCGTAAAACGTCGATTAAACGTACATATGAATTCAAAATTTGAAAACACATTGGTACGTGGCGGGGATCGAACCAGTGCCTCCCGGGTGGGAGACGACCGATGCCTCAAGAACTAATGTTATTATTGAATCAAAAACCGTATTTTTGTACTTAGGGAGGTCCAAAACGTGTAAATTTGTCAAAATCTCGAGGTAGAATTTTTTGTTTACAATACTTTCTTTATACGAAAAAGTACTCGATACTCAATATTAAGTAAAAATTAAAGTATGTAGAACGCAGCGGATTAGCCACGATACTGAAACGACCTACATTCTCTGTAATGAAATTAACTACCAATTTGTAGAGTCATGATTCTGTCGGTGGGTAGTGTTCCAAAACTTCATAGGCTAGGGGATGGGGTTAAAATACTATAACATGAAGGGCCACCGTCAAGCTAAATTAACGACTTACCGATGCATCGTGCTCAAGACGCGTGGCACGGTGCGGTACCAACTACGGAACCCTTTAGCGGACGTCGCCGACGCTCTTGTCCAGTTTTTACGAGTGTTTACTCTAGCAGCGCACAAAGACTAAATCCGGCTTTTGTGCATCCGCGATATTAAAAGCACGTGTGGCCAAACAAAGGTTGCGTTATGCGGCGGATTATTTGCCAATTTATGGCCCTTTTTGCAGTGCGATGAAAACGCCGGAAATTTGGCTCGATTTCAACAAATGAACACTACGATATAAATATAATGTCGTGATGGATGCTCACCTTACTCGTGAGAGTGGTTTTTTACCCGTTTTCAAATTCGTGGAACGTGGCGAGCTCGGTTGAGCTTACAAGACAGATAAAGTTTTGTTAATTAAAATGTCGGAAAATTTCTACCAAATTAAATAGAAAATGAAAGACTCGTTTAAACATAATAACAAGCTGTGTCAGCGACTTCATTCACGTGGATTTCCCGTTTTTGCAACATTTTATTTTGCATTGATTTTCAGCTCCGCCGTAGCATAATTTTATATAGCCTATAGGCTTTCTTGATAAATGGGCTTTCCAACACAAAAAATACAATTTGAATATGTAGTACCTGAGATTAGCGCGTACAACCAAACAAACAAACTCTTCAGCTTTATAATATTAGTATAACATACACATACAATATCATATCAAAAGTACATACACATACAATATCATATTATTTGTAAATCGAAAACAAGACTACCTAAAGAGAAAAAAATTGAATGTGATGTAAAATTATACAAAAAAACATTTTTCACTTTTTAGTCCGATTTATCATTAAAGTGTGTTTTGTTTTGAAACCTAAAATTATTGTTTTAAAAATGAAGTAAATTTCATCGTGCTGAAAGTCACTAGTGTAATATTAAAAGAGTAACTAGTTATTAATTAATATTATTTAAATTCTACTTCACTCTTTTTTAATTAGCTGAGTCCATGATGAGTTATGAAAAAGACCTGACAATCATTTTGGAATAGCAATAAATTGGCTTACTAAATTGTCCTCTAAACTATACATTACAAAACAAAAGTAACCTCTCCATACTACCTAAATATCCACAGTCATTTAAGTGTAAAAATTAAACTTGGTTCCACCCCGGCAGCGGTTAAGGTGCCTCTAAAAGTGGACGATTGGTTACAAATCAGCGCAGGAGGCTATTAGAGGCGATAAAATTTTACGAGCGTTCGCCACTTTCTAGCGCGCCGCACGTCGCGACGCTAATACAGATAGCGTTGGGCTTACATACGTCCAACCGAATAATATGTACTTTTCCACATACTAATTATCTACCCCACATAAAGTATTATTAACAACTTGTGTTACAATTCATATGTATAAAGGACAAATATACAGAAACACCTGATTTACGTAGTCAGCGTTGCTGTGTGGAGTACACAGCAACGCTGACTACGTAAATCACGTCGACCCGAAAATTAAACTTTTCTCTAAACCTTTTTTTATTTAGGTTGTGATGATGGAATTATTAAGGTTAGAATCGGTAGTAGTTACCACTGCTACGCTTGCGTTATTGTATAAAAATATTACATACATACATATTGTATCGCTCACATTCCCAAATGGGGTCTAGCCAAGGGGTCTAGCAGAGCTTCAGGTAACATAAAAATATTAAATAAAAAACGTGATTAAAGTGAAAGATTAATTTTAACCTGTTCCCTGCCTGTTCCATTTACGATGTCCTTTATGACAGATCGCAGATACAGAGAACTAGTGAAGTAACATTTGAAAGCGATTTAATCCATCAAAATAAAAACAATTATTTGATATATGTTTTGATTTTATTTTATCACAATTCACTATTTTTGTAGAATGAGCTAATTAGACCTTTTTTATTTATTTTGTTTGCTTTTTAGAATGTTTTGACACTAGTGTTCCTTTTGACGCCTTTTATTCTTAGGTTCTCAATTCGTATTCATCTTTTTTATGTATGTTCCCCGATTACTCGAAAGGTTTTTGTTTGTTGTTTGTTGTTAGCGTTGGTAACAATTAAAATTGTTACCAACGCTAAAACTAGAAAGCTCGTATAAGCTTCTGTTTTAAATTAGATACAATAATATTCGTATAGTGCAATCGAATATGTTAGTGAAATTAACGGTCGATTTGAGTCACTGCACTAACACTAAAGAAAAAAAATATTACGAACGTAATTTTTTAATGAAGTTTCGGAGCATTACAAAATTGTATTTAAGTGAAAACTTTTTATTAAACTCACATAAAATTTTCGGCTATGTAAGCCCATCTTAAACAGTCAGTCACACCGTTTTCGAACTACATTTAAACGACGATAATTTTGGAAATCGCCCGCCGTGGCGATGCACATAATTACACCATACTGTTTACACTACCGAAAGGCCTAAGAATTAGTGTAAAATATTCCAGAAATAGTTCGATGGTGGTCCGGGCGTGGTCAAGATCTATGTTTTCCGTAAGACATAAAATAAAATGGCTTATTAGTTTTGTAAATCAAACGTTACGACTCTTAATATTAGAGTTGAAATGGTTTGATTGACATTCATTAAATATTTATTACAAATGTTAGGTTTTTGTTGTATTTTTTTTTTCATCTTTTTTTATGTTACGAGTTGGAAAACAAGCTTGCGGCCCACCTGATGTTAAGTGGTCACCGCCGCCTATAGACACTTGCAATATTAAGTGTAAATCACTTAACACCGCAAGTGCGTTTACCATCCTGGGGACTAAGATGATATGCCCTCCATGCCCAGTAATTACACTGGCTACCTTTCCCTTCAATCCGAAACACAGCGAACTGCTTCACGGCAGAAATAAGAAAGGCGGTGGTACCTACCCAGACGACCCTACATATGGGTCTACCACCTAGTATTCATCTTGACGAATGTGGCTCTTGTACTTCATCTTTCATGAAGGTAATCTTAATTCTTAACTGTTAGAAAAATTGATTGTCTAACAGTGAGCGGGATCTAACACAAAATGTATGCACAGAGTGCCTTCTGGCGAGAGTTAGAAAAATAGTACATAGACTTTTTTGGTGAGCTTTTATCCTTTTTTGTAGGTTAGGATAAGTTAGTATGGTGTTCATTTAAATACAAGCTAATTCTTATGATTAGTATTTAGCGCGGCCGCACGGCCGCGCTAAAACTCATAATTCTAAAAGGTTAAATTGATTAAAAAGTAATCTGGATCATGATGCAATGCATACTAATGTAAACGTTATTCTAATACCACACGAATCTAACAATTTACATTATAATTTCATATTATTTCCACGTTTTTCTATTCAGTGGGTTCAGTATACCGCGTCACAATTTAACCCTCAAATGTTCGCAGCATTGCTTGACATCTAAATTATAACACAAATCACGCGAGCAATTGTCACTTTGACGTTTACTTAGAAAGTGAAAAAGAGATCAAAACGTCACCCCCCGCTGTATGCCTTTGCGGTCGAACGTCTCAATCTAGTAAAAGGATGTTTAGATAAAAAAATCGTGCAACTTTTCAATGTATGGCGATTTATGTTTTGCTTTGCTCTCGCCGTTCCAGAAGGTAGCACGCCCGCTGTGATGATAAGTGTATTAGATCAACGGTAAGAAACTTTTTACATTGCAAGTGAACTTTTTTTATATCGTTGAGCGTTACTCATCTCCAATCATGGTTACTAGATTATTTTTCATAATTACTTTCTCGTATATGTAGTATAGAGGAAGCCTTAATTGTAATCGTCAAAAAATTCGACCTCGAGATTTTGACGGATTTACACGTTTTGGACCTCCCTGAGTCCAAAAATACTTTTTTTTGGAATTATGTCTGTGTGTGTGTCTCTGTGTCTGTGCGTTAGCACGATAACTCGAGTATGCTTTAACTTTTTGCAACCAACTTTAACATGCATGTATGACATCAAAATGTAAGATTTCTATCAACTTTTGAGTCGGTTCCGGTATACAAGAAAGTCAAGGGGAGACCACTACCGATTATTTTTATTTTATCTTTAGTTGTAAATTAAGTATACGGAGCGCCTGATAGTAAGCGGTCACCAAAGTCTATAAACGTTAGCAATATATAACAATATATTCCCACCCACATATCAATTATATAGCCCAAAATAAGTCAGATAACAGCCACGTCAGATTACCACAATATTTAATTTGCAACTTAGTTTACACAAAAACTACATCTTAACAAACATAGTAGGTATAGATGAGCAAAAAAAACTTTAACGTTGATTGTGTGTAGCAATGAAAACAACCTAAAGGCAGTCCAAAGCACACTTAATCACATTCCCACGTTACCGTATATTTACCCATTGATTTTGTTTAACTCAATGGCATCGCCTCTTTTACTACGAAAAAGAGGCGTTCCCTTTCCGATATGATAGGTGTGCTAAGACCTTAAAGCTCATAATAAGATTGAATTCGTTCCTAGAACATAGTGATAGCACAGTCATAACAGCTTTCTCTCGATTTTCTATAAAAACAACATAAACAATCGCAAGCTCAAAATAACTTTTAATTCCTTTCTAAACGTGCACATAATAAATCTATGTTACCTGCTTTCTCTAGCCTCCTATTACTTTTCGCAAAAACTCGCAGAATTTAATTTGCTAGTTTTTGTCATAAAATAAACAAATAATTATGCAATTCCAAGCCTTTTGTTTAACTCTTTCCAAAAAAAATTGCAATCGATACAGACAAAGGGAGTATTGCTGTAAAGCGACGATTTAGTTTTTCGCTTTACCCTCGCAATTATGAAGGGGTGGTCACTAAAAGAAAGTATCCCGCAATAAAAGTAAACCTTTCGGCAGCGAGCCACCGAAGGGTTGCTATTTATTTCTATTAGCCGACTGTTTAGGGTTCGACGCATTCCGCCCGAGGCCCCATAAACGGTACAAGCCATCTCGAATCAGCCGGGTTAACTCTAACAAACCGTAGTTGGAAAGTTGTAAACGGCAAAAAACTGCCGTTTGCCCATTGAAAAGCGCGCTCATAAAGTAATTTGCACAAATTCGCAAAAGGGTAAAATTTTGCGACGAAATTTTTAACTGTTCCCGAAAACCCGTTACGTATTGAATTCCGCAAAAAAAATGCGTTGTCACCGTTAGACTTTCAGCTTTATAACTCGTTTGTTGGCCTGAGCTTGACTGCTTTTTTGGGATGAAACTGCATACAATATGGAGACATTCAAATAAAAATGCATATATTTCTCTTTGTGGATTAATCCCTTAATTAAGATCAGGAGCGCGGTCCCGAGAAAGATATAAACCGTTT